>VWZF01005472.1:134353-350490 GCA_013396755.1 Sclerurus mexicanus | reverse complement strand
CAATGGCACCGACCCCGACCCTGTCCCGGCCCTGGCGATGGCACTGGCAATGGGAATAGCACCGGCACTGACAATGGCACTGGGAATAGCACTGGCACTGGCCCCAGCCCCGGCCGTGTCCCTGGCCCGCCGCGCCACGGGCAGGTGCCCGGGGTCGCAGCACAGGTGCTCGGGGTAGCGCGGAGCTGCCGACCTCCCTGGCAGGGCCGCCGGCCGGCCGAGCGAACCTGGGGCCGGGGCCGTGGGGCCGTGTCGGGGCCGTGTCGGGGCCGTGGGGCCGTGGGCAGCGGGGCCGGCGCAGGTAGAGCCGCCGGCAGAGTCGGCGGCAGCCGCGTCGTGGCCAGGGCTGCAGCCGCGGCTCTCTTTGTGCGCCTGTCAGCACTCGGGGGGACAGTCCGTCCGCTGCGCGGGTGGCTGGCGATTCTTTCCGTCTGTATTGGTGGAAGAAGTTATGCTAAACAAGAGGAAAAGAGGAAAAGCCTTTGTAATTTTCATACAGCTTTCCTAGAATATAGTGTCGAAAAGCAATTTTTTTTCCCCCTGTAATTGGAGAGTTTCTTAGGATTCAGGTTGATTCTCTTTCTTTAGTACAGATATGTATTCCAAAGAGATGCTTAATTTCTTTTACTGTATCTTTGATCATAGATTATAACTACTACCTATGTTTGTATCTTTTAAGAGTCAGTAATAAGAATTGATTCCATTAAAAGCCTTCCAAAACAAAGATTAAAAAGGACAGAAGAAAATATCATAACCTAGCAGCCAAACCATGCTGTCCTCTCATGTACTATCCAAACGTTTTGGACCAAACCCTTAGCAATATAAATCAGTGTAGTGAACCTCACTGATTTAGCTCAGCTGAAGGCATACATGCCTAGAATATGTAAAAAATATTGCAGAGACACAAAACCACATGGTCTTTCATTTCAAGATAAATCAAACTAACCTAGACAAAACCAAAATAAATTCTTATTCTGTACTAATTAACTGTAGTGACTGCAAATTTTTCATTCCCATGCACACAGGCATGTACTTAACTAGAAACTGTATGTGATGCTTTAAAATGAAAATAAGTTGTTTCTTATTTGGTTGGTTTTTTGTTGTTTTTTTTTTTTTTTGTGATAGATGTATGGTCACTCTAGGATAGGTGAACAAATCTTTAAGAAATGAAATGCATTCCGCTTTATTATTGCGAAATCTGTAAAGGCTTTTAGTGACTTCGCTGTCTCAAGTGGCTTTAAAATGAGAAGTTTAATACTCACATTTTTAAACTTTTATTTCTGTGGTGTTTTGCTTGCCTGGTTGAATTTATCCAGTGCAGCACGGTGATCAGGCAGCATTGCAGGTAGTGGTTTATCAGTTTTTCTAATGAGAGGTTTCCCAAATCCACCCTGGAATGAGATGTGTTTTAGGGGAAGTGGCAGGTTCCTCACACTGAAAACCGATCACCCTCCTGACTTCGTTCCCTGTTTTTCTTCAGTAATTTCTGTAATGTGTTCCAGCCACTTTACTGCAAAATAAATATTCAGATATGGGGAGGGAGAGGGGGGAGAAGGGAGGAAAAAGTAGGCCTCCCAGTGAGCTATTGATTTGAAATTTGAAACATTTTATTGATACAAGAAAAACCCAGACATAAGGAAGCAGTTTCATATTGCACAATATTTGAAAAAAATTGTGTGCATCTGTTTAGCACAATACACTGCATAATGACAGCAATCTTCCCTGTTTGTATCTATTCATCTGATTATACAGCGTAACAATTCTTTTTGCTACACATTTATTTACTAAAGGATTTTTTTTAATGGATAATAAATTAGTAAATCAGATATCATGTGCTTGGGAAAATATGTTAGTTGACTCCCAAAAGGCAAGATAGTTGCAATTCATATTTTATGTGATATTCAGTGATACTTGCATATACAGATGAAGTTATGTGCTTCCCTTGTGGCAAAGACAAAGGAAGTTTTAAATCACTATTTAATACTCTTTCATCTAGGCACATGTTATTTTGAAAAGCTTCAGTTTTTAACACTGCAGTGCAGCACTGATGTAATGAAGAGCTTTGACTTACTTGAAGTATAACCCAGTGGCCTTCTTTTGATGCCTTTTCCATAGCTTTTTCTGCTGCAGCTTCCTGTCCTTGACCCAATGATACATTGTGAAGTTCTCTGGACTCAATGGTAAATTCAAACTTGTTCTCTAAACAGAACAATATACTGTACTGCTTTGAGCCAAAGAATGAAGTGTTCAGATAAGCATGTGTTCTACACACAGTGTTTAAATGGCACTACTCACATGAGTCACCAAAGGAAAAAACCAGCCCTCAAAAATATAGTTTCAATAAATTCGCTGAGCTGGGATATTGTACTGCTCTCTGGCTGGGTATTCTGTATTAGCAAAATGCCCCTGTGTCTTAAAATCAACGCAGAAGTGAAACAATTGATTCCTGCTAATGGATTCTCTACATATTGCCTATAAAAATACTACAATGTACACAGAATTGGACATGTTCAAAATTAATCTAAAGAGAAAAAAAAAAGAAGTTAATGACCCATTAAAAATGACATTACACACAGACAATGAAAGGGGCTAAACTGAAGTCCTTACACTGGCATTAGGAGGTAGTTTGGTCAGAGGAGGGTTAGCAAGTTTTCAGTAGGGTCAAATCTGTTGCTCAAGTGTACTTGTGTAAGGTTGATGACTTGTGCTAGTAAAGTTCAGAAGGGTGGGCAGCTACCTTTGATTTCAGAAAACAACCAGCGTTCACCCAGGCAGCTGAGTCAAGCACTGTAACTTTGCTCAGATACTAAGTGTTAGAGATGTTATGCCATCTGTGTGTTAATGTGTGACAAAGGCCTCATTTAATTCTCTGGTTGTAACAAAATTTCTAAGACCGGTGGTATTGCTAACTAACTTGGTAGAAAGGTCTTTTATTTCTTTTATTTATGGTAAATGCTATGTTTTCTCATGATTGTTAGCAATAGCATCTAGTCCAGACTAATCTAATGGTTGAGAATCAATAAGGGGACCAGTCCAGGAGATAAAATCTGCTGAGGAACAGCACTACCTTCTTTGAAAGTTTTTGTGAACACTGGACACATTTTGTTCCAAGTTACATTCGGGCAAAGTTCCCATAAAATAAGAATTACAGATGACGGACCACTGTGAAAAACAGCAGTTAAGGTGTAAGACCTGTCTATGGGGCATAGTATTTTATTATGACTTCTATTTGGTAGAGATCCAAATACAACACACGTTAGGGTCACTCACAGTGCAAACTCTGTCCTTCAAAGGTCTGAGGCTTGTAATGCAAACTGACAGCACAAGTCATCCTAGACAGTCTGCTGTCTCACATAATTATCAGGTTCAGGAGAGAACTTTTTGCTTTTCATTTTTTAGAAATCTCTCTTTTCTGGACATTCCAACTCCGTCTCTTTTGCTTGTCCTTTCCAGGAACCTTCAGTATGTCTATTCAAGTAGCATAATTTATTTATCATTGTCCACACTTGAAAAAATACTATGAAGAGCCAGTACATTTGAGCACAGGCATATGGATTTTGAAAACCAATGTAACTGAAGTTTCTTATTTTGAAAAAAGAGAGTTTAGGATCATTATTGTAGACACACTGTACACTGATTTCTCTTCATGGAGAGTTAGAAAATCAAGTAAATGTTGAAACAGCACTCAGTGTAAGTTCAGAGAGTTCACAAAGCATCAGTTTGTTTTTCTGTAACTAAAAGCTTTAAGACAGAACACCTGTGAAATTAATAGAAAATATTTGTAATATTTATCAGTGTTTATTTTCTCAAAATATCTGGGTTTTATTTTAAAATCTTTTAAAACCATGCAATACGGATGCTTGATACCATAAGCTTAAATCACAAACATATAGAAACATTCCTCAGAGTATATGAATACATTCACAGATGATGATGAAGTGTCTCAGCTTAGAAGACCAGCTAAACTTTCACCAAAATATAGACAATATTTTAATTTAAGTCTTTTCTGAAGTGTCTGCCTTGACAAATTAAACATGGACTTTTTTTGTGTAAGCCTTTTAGTACATCAACAAAGCTAGAAACACTAAATTGTGCTGAGGAAGAGTATTAATGCAGCATTCCAAGGTCAGTTGAGCTCAGATTTCTCTAGAAAAGGAACAGTTCCTATTAAGAAATCGCCAGATCAAAGTTATATGGTGAAATGCTTAAAATTTTAGAAGTCTGTAAGAACCAGATCTAAAGTTTACACTATTGTAAGGAACAACAAGAGACCTCCACAACGTTATGTATCACGTTGTACAGGGATGTGCTCTGTTCTGTTACTTGGTATTTAATCCAGAAATGTATTCAGCTATGTATTAGTAGGGAGCACAGAGCCACTAGAGCAGCAAAAGATAGGACAGAAATAAACTGTTGGCTGCAACTGCCCCTTTGAAAAAGAACAGGAATTTTGAGAGGGGAGAGAAGGAGTTTCTGTGGCCCCAGAGGAGTTTATTATTCTCTGGAAACAGGTAAACCAACCCTGGCTCAGGAAGATACTTTAGAATAAGAAATGTTTTGCCTTTGAAATGTACCAGATTACATGTCATTTCAAATAGTGTTCATGGCGAAGATACCCCTGGGACAACCTTACAAGAGCTTTATTTTTTGCCTGCAAATTAGTCAGTTCAAAACACTTCTCCTCTCATCTCTGCCTTCAGCTCTTAATACCACACACGCCATTCGTAAAATAGCAGAGAAGAATGAAAAGACCCTGAATACAATGGTACAATTAAAAAAATAAAACAAAAAACTGTAAAGGCAAGAACAAGATGGGTTTCAGCCGACAAGGAAAAGAATGAAATTTTGGTGCATTTTTGGAGGCATTTCAATAAACCCTCTTTCTTCCATTTCAGCAGGGGCTCATTGAAACAGCTATGTTTTCCAAGTGGCAGGCAGACAGACAATAGCGTCTAAATTATTTTTAAGAAAGCACTTATAGCACTAAGCACTCACTACTACTAAATCCGTCTTAGAGGAGAAGGGTGGAGGAAGAAGAAAGGTCAACAAATGTATCAAGTTCTTTGTGTAATGCCTCACTGACATTTTCCAACTCCCTCAGCTGGCTTTTACTTTTTTATTTTTTATTTTTCAGAATCCTGGTAAAATGCAGTAAAGGATTTAAGGTTATCGTCTGTCTCTCTCTAACTTCTGACATCTCTTTATAACAAGAAAGAGTCACAGCCAACTGTAACAGGAGGGCAACACAATGAATCCTGGTAAGGCAGGGAAGGGGGGAGGTTCAACTTTCCTGCCCCTTTGCCCCTATTTCTTCCTCACAGAACAGAAGTGCCATCTGTTACTAGTCCTAACATGCATGCATTTGATTTCCATTCAGTAATAACTAACACAGGAAAAAGATTATCCAGTAATCTAAAGTACTATCAGCATTAGCAAATCTTCCCATCCAGGGTTTTGTTTGCAACTCCAAACATCTTGCAGATGAAATGGATATAGGCAAGTGCCTTAATTGCCTAGAATTATTCTGTTCTCTGGTAGAGGACCATATGGTCAAGGTGTGGATCATGCTCAGACTGAGGATATATAGGTGCTTAGGTCAGAAAGAGATTTAGGAAAATCATACAAGAGGACTGATGTTTAGATTCTCCAACCTGAATTCACTGCAATCTCTATTACTTGATGTTGTAATAAATCATCATAAAATGCAAAATCAAGTCACAACATGTTGTGTGAGGCTGGACAGTATTAAAGTATAAACCTGTTTTGACATAATCTGTAAAAACATTTCTTAGGCTTCTCTCAAATTTGTCACATTTGAAAGTAAAAAGCTCAACACCACCAAACACCCTCCAGTCCAGCAAACTCAGTTTAAAATTGTGCAGGTTTTGGCTGGGGTATTTCTTCATAGCATCTGGGGTTGTGTTTTGGATTTGTGCTGGAAACAGTGCTGATAATTCAGGGGTGTTTTAATTATTAGTGAGCAGTGCTCACAAAGTCAAGGCCTTTTCTCCTTCTCTCACCTCCCCGCCACTGAGGAGGCTGGGGTATGCACAAGAAGTTGAGAGGAGATACAGCCGGGACAGCTGACCCCAGCTGATCAAAGGGATATTCCATATCATAAGGAATCATGCTCAGTGTGTGAACTAGAGATGGAAGTTGGCTGGGGACTGCGGCTCAGGGACTGGCTGGGCATTGGCTTGTTGACAGTGAGCAATTGTTTTTTATTAGCCTTGTTTTTTCTTGTTTTTATTTCTCTCCTTTTTTTCTTTTTTTTTTTTTTTGTATTGGTGGTATTACTAAACAGTTAACTCAAGAGTTTTCTCTCTTCCACCCTTCCAGTTCTCTTCCCTCCATCCTTCTGTGAGGGGAGTGGGTGAATGGCTGTGCTCTGCTTAGTTGCTGACTGGTGTTAAACGGCAACAAAGATCCAAAAGACCAACAAGAATATATTTTCTTCCTGACCTGCTACAGGTGCCAAAAACCATCTGGATCTCTCAGTTATGCCCAGTTATGCCTGATGTCTTATTGTTGAAAGAAATGGGGTGCAGCAGCAGATGCCAGTGAAGGAAAGGTGCCTGCAGTGTGCTGTTTGCAAAGCGGGGTAGCGATTAAACAATCGGTGCAGTGGGATTTCTCTGTTAGAGCCCTTCAGGCATTTCAGGGCTCTTTCCTCTTGCTGTCCATACCTGATTGTTTTAGCAGTCTCTCATTTCTTTATCCTCACATCCTTTCCCCCTTTGCTGCTGTTCCCTGCCCACCTTGTTACTGAAAACAGTTCTATGGCCAGAAAATGGTCATGTTGCCAGCTGCCAAGCTTTCTTCCCCAAGGCTGAGGAATGATCTCAAATGTGGGAGAAGCATAGCCAGTGCTGTTATAATGTAAATAAACTTGTAAAATGGTTCAAGAGGGCAAAGCCAAGAAAATGACTAACAACTAGCTTGTGCTTTAGACTAGCTTAATTTGCTCAAGTCAAATCTGAAGCTGATCTGTCTGGCAAACCTACTGATGCCTACATTGTCAAAATACATGAGACAACGTTTCATTTCTCCAAATTTCCATTAATTTCATTGCCTTATTTTCTTTTTTTTCCTCCTACACCAGGATGACATTTTTGAAGTGTACTTTTAAGAGCATAATTTGATCAAATGATCCAAGGGAACTCCCTATAGATATCCATGATTTAATGCTAGATCTGTTCTAAAGGTTGACATGCCTGACAATGGCAATTGGTTTAACCCATGTTCATTTTTAAATAATTAATATAGAGCATTTTTTCTCAAACAGAACTGTATCCTGTTTACAGAGCTTAGTCAGAAATGTATCAAATAAAGGCAGGACCCAGCCATGTGTGATGGTGAGCATTCTGAGCACCTCAGTCTTGAACAGAGAAGGTGTTTGGCACCTTGTTGGAGTCACCCATTGCACATGTCCTCATGCAAGATGCATGTAGGTGACTTCCAGATGACCTTGAGGAGACTGGGCAGGAATTCTCTCGGCTGATTTATGTTTCAGTACTGTAGATATTCTGTACTCTGAAAACAAGCAGGGTCACAGCTGAATCTGAATTTCTTTGTCTTCCCTTTCTCTTCTCTATTTGGGATTTTTCCTTTCCAGCTCACAGCACATGCACTAGAAGCCGAAGCAATTTCTTTTATCAGGTTAATATTTTCATCGTAGTCTTGGCTCACATCTGCGTAGGCTTTGGGCTTCTCTGCTCTGTACCCATTTGTCATTCTTTTCAAAGGGAAGAAGGAAACTCTTGGTATGGGTGCAAAACTTAGAAAAGATCTGTGCCAAATAAGAGCAAGAACGCAGCTGCACAAGACTCAGCATACTTCTCACAGACAAAATGCAGTGAAGGAAAAGATGACACTTTAAGCTAAATGAGAGATCATTATACAATACTCTTTCCATTCAGCTCGTTCCAGGAGGAATATATACATGTGGCAGCAGCACTCAGGACATGAAGAGCTACTTTGAAAATAGATGCATTTCCCAGTGTTTGAGATGAGGATGGAAAGTGGAGAGTGAGAAAATTGGCTGTCCTTGCAGAGGTGCCCCGCTCTGCAGCCACAGCAATGTCTGTGAAGTCATCATGCTTTTCTGTCCTTAACGAGAAAACAGCCTGAACTGGCTCAGAGCAAACACAGTTTGTAGGATCATTTCAGATTGACATTCTTGCCTGGGGAGGGAGTTTTCCAGTGGCTTGGCAGAGCCAGTTGGCAGCATGAGCAGATCAAGCTACATCAAGGAGACCCAAGCAGAAGTACATGAAATTGCCCATATTCCCTGTTACTGTGCTGAAGCAGGAAGGCACACAAGGGAGGCCTGCAAGTCAAAAGGCAAAGGACTGCTCTGTGGGCTGCTTGGCCACACATACAGGTGTACACACAGAGAACTGTAAATGGGAGCTTGTGCAGGCTTTGTACTGTACTGGAAGAGCTAACTGGGCCGTGAAAGTAAGCTTTACCCTTGGCCAATGTAATAGCAATGATAGCTGAGGGTGTAACGAAGGCAGTTGAGTTCTTTACTCAACTTCATGTTGTCAGAGGGTTTTGCTCACTGCACTGTCTTGTGAGATACAGCCTGTGACCAGAGGGAAAGTGGTAAGCCAGTGGTAGCACTAGGTCAAAACAGCAGTGCACAAACATACTTCCTCTTCCTGAGTGGTAACTTTGAGTGAGAGCTAATTCACTGGATTGATTTCATATAGCTTGTCTATGAGAAAATAGAGCACGGCAGCATTGACTGCAACTGGCCAAAGTGCTTGTGAGCTTCAGTGATCTTCACGGTGCTTGTTTCAGCTTCCAGGTCTTAATGATGTTGGGAATATTATGATGTGGCATTACACTCAGAGTCTTCTGATTGGCAAAAAGGTATTGGCAAAAGGCACAATATATAAATGAATCTAAGAATTTATTGGTAGTCCAATCAATGTTTTAAACAGTGTAATAGTCAAAATTATGTAATGAATACAAGAAGACCTTAATTAAAGTAGAATTAAAATTGCTACACAAAAAGTTCCCTATTCTCTGGTGTTGTGCTTATTCCTCCAGTGCTACTTTGGGTCTGAAGATTGACACTTCGGTATTTCTCAAAAGGAGTGGGGGAATATTATGATGAGTTAACACCAGGAGGAGTGATACTCATGGGAGTGGGATGTCTTTCTCCTCAGTCTGGTGTCTGATTTGATTTAGTTTTATATGTTTTCTTAAAACGATCAGCTTACTGTGATTAAACGAGTGATTTGTGTCATCTGTGTCTGCACTCTTCCCCGCAGCTGGCTCTAGAGCTGCAGGCAGTTCAGTTCACAATGAATAACCATTTGTTATTACCATAAACCAGAGTTAAACTGAAACAAATCTAGTCAAGAAACTCTCACAACTGGACAATTGCTATTGTAGTTAAACCAAGTTAAAATCTGTTTAGACCCAGACAAACCCAGGGAATTGCTGAGTCCCTACACTGTCATGTCAGTGTAAACCTTGTTGCTTTTTAATAATAATGACAAAATCACATTTACTGGGCTATCACTTTGAATAGTCTGTGAATTGCAGAGTTCAGCAAGGATTTGCGACCCCTTCTATGACTGCGTAGTCATGACTGAGCAGCAGATCTTGGAAGCATTCACACTCTCCTAACTTCTCTTGATTTAGAGTAATTTAAGGTCTGATTGACTTGTATTTCTTCATTGCCATCAGGAGGCCAGCTAACAAAAAGTGTTTGATTTTCATTGCCAATATAACTTGCACAATCAGCAGGAATACTGTAATTATTAAACTGAGAGCTATAGGTTATAGTGCTAAGTTAAAAATTCCTATAGCTGCAGAAGACATGGTATAACCTGATAAAGGTATAGGATAATCAAGTACACATGCTTGAATCTAAGATACGTCACACACACACACTCTCACAAACACAATTAGACAGGTTTTATACCAGGTAGCTCACAATAATTTGTACATTCTGTTTGTGTACACAAATTGGGTCTGTACACAAACAGAAGTAGATCTTATGTGTAAGGTTAGAGATTGATTAGACAGAGAATGAGAGATGTCGTAGTCACATCTGTTTAACTTTTGAGCTAAGCAACCATCTGAAAACTGGAAACGAATATCTTCACATATCTATTGCATGTTTCAATGCTATTTGCTGACTTTCTTCTGAAAAGACTCACTGAATATTCCATTTTCTTTGACAGTTTGTGTTCACAGATGCACATTTTTAATAACAGAAACACTTGTTACACATTTCTAAAATTATCTGATCAGCTTCCTCCTATCAAGAACTTTTCCATCATGATACATGACTATGTGTTTTATGTATATGCAGTGTTTCTATCATGTGCAAAATTCAAGATGCTTTAAAATACCTCCCATACAATAGTACATAATTGTTACAGTTATTTTAAAAACATGATTTTTCCATGGCAAAAAAAAAAAAAATTATACCCTGTTGATCTCTCTTGTCTTCTATGTTTTATAAGCACTCACAGTTTCAACCATACTTGTAAATATACATATATTTTAATGTTACAAGTATAGATATTAACATCTAGGTGATCTGTTAAGTGGTTACTTTCAAGTAGAGGACATACAGACCTCCTCATCTGATGGGATCTCACCTTGAGAGGGCTACAACCTCCCAGGACCCCTCTGCTAATATTTCACCACCCTCATGGTAAATAATCTCTGATCACAATTTCCCTTGCTCTGGCTTCTGCTGGTTGCCTCTTTCCTGTCCTTGTGTACTTCTTAAGAAAAACTTGGCTCTGTCTTCTCTGTAGCCCCTTGGGAAGTATTTTCAGACAGCAATAGATCCCCCTGCCCTCTTGGCCTTTTCAAGGCTGAAGAACCGCAGTGCCCTCAGCCTCTCCTTGCAGGCTCCCTGCTACAGCCCCCACTGGAGTAGTACCAATAGGTTAATGTCTCTCTTGTACTGTAGGAGATACAGTAATTAAATTACAATTTTTCAAGTATATAATCAATTTTTTGTTCATATACTTACTGATAGTGTAACGCCCTTAACTTGTTCTACAGCTGTACCATTATCTTGAGTTTTGTCCTGTTTGGTTTAGTTAGTTGTGCTTCTACTTCAGCTTTCAGTTTCTTTGTCCAGATTTCCCCTTTCACATCCAGTCTTCAGTTACCTCCTCTATAGGCTTTTCAAGACAAAAATAATTTGCCTTTTTTTTCTTTTCCTTTTGCAAAATATTGTTCTGCTTTCTCTATACATCTGCAAGAATCTGGAACCCAATGGTACGGTCCCCTCTGAAGAGCTGGTTAACACACTAGTCTCGGACCAACAAAATCTAGGAAAGAGAATACTTAGAGGAGAGGATCCAGGATTTTAAAATTAGGTGAGTAGGAGAGCTCTTCTGAGTTTGACTCTGCAAAATTTCTGACAGCACTTGGCTCTGCCATACCACTGTAAGGAGTACTTCTGAGTTTCATTTGCAGCCTCTGAGAGCAGAGGATACTCAGGACTTAGCAGAAAGCATTCTCCCTTTTGAAGGATCAAGTTCTTGAAGAACCCTGCCACTGTTAGGAATATGGCCTTTTCAAGTACTTAAAATCACTTAATTAGCATTATAAACATTAGAAAGAACAAAACCATTCTAGCAAAAGTAATAGATCTGTAGTTGCAGGCGTTACAGAATTTAGTACAAAAGATGGTCTTTCCAAATGTTGTTTTAAAGTGTTCTAAAAGACTGTATAAAGAAGGTAAGCCAGCAAGCTATCAGGTAGTGGGATTTTTCCCCTTGGCGTTTTTTGTGAACTAAGAATAGAGGGAACACTTAACAAGCATCTTGCTATTAAATTTGCCCATGACAAATAGTGCAGCTGCGTGTAGTGTGCAAGGCCACCTGTAGAATCATGACACATGCAGAATCCCCCGCACTAAGAGCGTGACATTATACTGAAAACAATTCAGTGGTAGAAGCAATATAAATCCATTTTATATAATCTTTCTCCACTTTCTCCTCCCCCTTATCTTTTGAATCATTTTAACTACAGGATTCTGTCACTTCTTCTCAGCATAAGTGAAAAAGTACAAAAGTGACTAAGTATTTCAGGATTATCTTCTTCTTTCATTAGCAGCTAGAATGCAAGTATTTCTTCTCTAAAGAAACAAAAAAAGAAAGAATAACCAGTGGCAAAAATGCACTAGACACCAAAGCTCACTCCAACTGGAACTTGACATAGCTTGCAGATGCAATTTAACTCTTGAGAAATCAAGGGGTAATTTTCTGTGTCAGCATCTTGTGTGGTGGTTCAGTTCAAAGTGAGCAGTCAAATTACTGCCAGTCTTTGCTTCTTCAGCCATGTAAATGACAACACAAAGTGCTGTGAGTGTGATATCACAAAGTGGTATGGAAAAATATTTCTAAAATATATAGATTTCTGAAGTAAGGGGAATCTCCTTGTCTGAGATTCTGTGAGTTCCCACAGTTTACTGTTCAAATGCAGCTGTGGTGGAATTTGGTAAAAGTTCCTTTAAGCTCCACATGGTCATCTGCTTTTTTCAAATTCCTTGACAGCTCTTATTTTCCAAAAAATGATTTGCTTACTTCTTCTAAATATTCTGTTGTTTGCTGTATGAAATAGCTTCTTTGTAATCTTTAGATTTTAAAAGTAAGAAACCTTATAATGGCAATGAAAGCACTGATTTTTGTAGTGTTTGAGATTGCCTAAGCACTGTGTGAGGATAATACCAAGACAAGGCAAACACATGCATGCTACGAAAGCCTGGGTCATCATCAACTTGTTTCTTTGAAACGTGTTACTTTCAGTCGTTAGGACAGCTCAGGCATGATAACTACATGAAGCTCTAAGATAATTTCCAAATTTTTTCTGCAGACTGCAGAGCAAGCATGAAGCTATAAGAGTGAGCCAGTAAGGTCATAATTTTCAACTCTGCCCGTTAAATTCCTGCAACCCAATTGCAAAAGCACAACCCATATGACAGATTCCCGTAAAGATTTTATTGACAGCATACATATTTACTGACTTGCTGATACTCTTTGGTCAAGTCCTTTGAACTCTTGCTTCATTCATCACCTGAACAAAGCCTCATTTTCCTATTTCAGAGAGACATGGTGTGCATAAATGAGAAGGTTTTTAAAGCACTCTGATGATGGCAAAGATATGCAAGTACAACTGCTATTACCTGATCACATTTGCTTACTATTAAGGGTATATTTATCTCTTAAATAGATTCTTCATTTAATAATACAATGATTTTTAACATCCACTTCCTGGTTTGCATGTCCAATAACTGTTTGCACAAGATACACAATCATATGCATTGCCACAGCAGAAAGGAATGTCATCTGCATTGCAATGCAGTTATGGAGCTGGAAAATGCTTTTATTAACTTTTCAGTATCCCCAGCTTTCATGTGGAGAGGCACACATCCAGTGGCCAGGTGTAGCTGCAATCAGCTCTGACCACTCCAAGCTAGAAATGACTGTCTGCGCATCCTGCTCAATAATCCTTCCACTGGCGGTGCTTGTGCTTTAACCGGTCCCTTGAGTAAATGGTTCAACAGCTCCTTGTAGTGCTGGGGTCCAGCGACACAATTTTCAACAAGTTAGCTCTATAAGGAGTTGTGGAAAAACTGTACGAGGGAAAGCTACATATGATACATAAAATGGAATACCAAAATTCCTCTCTTGCAGATTTAGTTTTATGGTGATTTAAAATGTTTTATTTTATTTTCCTCACGATGGAGACACAGTGATTCTTGAAGAGAAAACACATACACTTGGATATATTCACTGTGGATAAGTAAATTGAAAAATACAGGTTATGACATAAATATAAGCCTTAAAAATAAACATATTTGGTTTAGACCCAAAGGAGCCAAATTCAGCATCAAAATTATTATCATTGTAGCTGTTCTAATTCTTCTAGTTGTTTTTCTTTATTTGTATTTTTGCTGCTGTGAGTCTTGTTGTTTACAGCTTCTCAGAAGAATATCCCGAAGGAAATTCTGTCATCAGCCCATAAAAGTATCCATAATTCATCCCAAAGCACTGTCAACTTAATTTTAGAATAATTTTTCTGCTTTCTGAGTTCAGGCTGAAGAGGTAAGGTTGAAAATCCATAAATCAAACCATAAGAAGTAAAGGAAATACATACCTCTTTTTCAAATATTCTGTTTTCCTCAAACTTCATTGCAAGCATAGTTTTTAGAATTAAGTCTTCAATTACTAGAAGCAGAAGAAAGAAATAAAATTGTGAACTGTATTCTGTACGTCTGTACACAACACATTCGTGTTGTGACTCCAGAGCCATCATCTGGGTTATAGGAAAGTTTTTCTAGATTTATAGAAAGGCATGCTGTGCTGTGAGGTGCCCAGCATTGCCAAGTGCTGCTCCGGGGGCCCGTGCAGGTGTGAGAGTGATGCAGACACTCATGAAATGTCCTCACTCAGGACTTTCCAAGTGTTTCCAAACTGACCTCATGCGTTGTGAGTAACGCTGATGTTGATTCAAGTTCTTTAGGTCCAAGAGACCCATTTAAAGAGCGGGTCTGGAAGCCTTCTGTGGAGAATCTGTGAAAAGTCTGGTGAAACCTATGTCCCTGAGTGCACAAACAGCAGCCAGGCAGTGAGTGAGAGCATGGTCTTGTTTCTGCTCTACTGTACCCTGGGGAAAATCGTGCCGAATTCGTTGTCCCAGGACTCGGCTTATTGCCACAGAACGAGCAGAGCCTCAGCATGCGTTCAGGCTCAGAACCACAACCAACAGTTACTGAATGGCAGCCACGTTCTGAGTCTCAGCGCACCGTGAAAATCCTCCTTTAATCAAATGCTCCCAGGGGAGGAAGAAATTCAAGATGCTCTTCCACCCTGGGCTGATGCACACCACTAGGTCAACACTTGGCATAAAGAGCTTTCTGCTTGTCGCTGCAGCGTGGGGGTGGCGGTCAGGAGGGACACTCGTAACAAGCAAAACCGACAGGCAGCATGTAAGGTAACATGAAAACATGAAGGGAGCAATAAAGAAGAGGCGGAAGGTGCAGTACTGAGAGGGGCACTGTGATGGCTGAATTCAAAAGCATTTTGCTTCTCAGCTTGAACTTTTTAATTAAGGAATTTCACAGTAATTTTGACTAAGCTTGAAGAGTAACAATTTCAGTGCTCTGGCTTGCTAAATACTTTCTTGCAGCCTAAATAAGATACAAAGCTCAGAACTGAAGGAAATCAGTGCATTAGCAGCACTTTCTTTCCAGCCTGCACTGTAGATAAGTGCTGTCCTATGGCAATCTTTTTGGGGTCAAGTGATTTAGAGAGCTTAGACAAGAATCCCTATACTCAGACACAATCCTAAGTAGCACAGGCTCTGAGGAAATATTTTCTGACATTTACTAGAGGGACAGGGGAGGGAAGAGAGGACTCTGGCAGCTATAGGAGAGACAGTAGGTACAGCTAAACTAGAAGGAGGGGAAGGGCTTAGGAATATAATGAGGAGGTGGGGGAGATGACACTGGAATAAAAGGGGGAGTATATGAGACACACAATCATTCTGGCCTTCCTCTGTTCAAAGCACTCCCTCCAAGGGTGGGTACAAGACTTGAATAGGGGGGATGGATGTCAAAATATTTCCATAAGGAATATAGTGCAATAAATCAGAGAAAAAGGGCAGAATGGAGGCAAGGAGCAAATGGTAGGAGAATTATTTTAGTTCTAAGTGAATGATTATGTCTCCTGAGTGATTACACATCAGGATGGTGGTGTGTTGGGGAGGATTGTTCAGCTAGATAGAAAGCAGTGCTCAAATTGCAGTCATTGAACTGTAGTGTATGCAAGGGTACAAATCAGAAAAATAGACAAGTAAAAATCCAACTGGAGTCAACATGTCTTGGGCACTGCTATCCTTGGGAGTTAAGGTAGCTATCATACAAGGAACCCAGCTTTAAGAGGAAGCTACTTGGAGTACTTGTAGAACACAAACAGAAAAAGAGCTTATGAAGAACATAACAGACTATTAAAAAGTACCTTGAGCATAACTTGCAAGTACTGGGTCAAGTACAAGATCAATAATTTCTTCCAAGTTGTCTACCAAAATAGGGCCTCCAGCAAGAAATACCTGCTGTCTGATACACCTGTAGAGTCATACAAGTGCAGGGCTGGTGAAAGGCAGGGGATACAGTGCCAGTGTACTGTATCCCATTAATTATACTTCGATGAATGTAAAGTAGGAAAGTGCTTTAGCAGAGTTGTTATGGTTGCTGGGGCATCAACACCTTGTGAAACATCAGGCATTCAGTAGAATAATAGTTGCCATGTTTCCTTGATAGCTCTGCATCTGTTTTTACTCTCACTAGCACTTGCAGCTGCCAACCAGTTCTTTCCCTTTTTGAGTCAAATAGATAATTTATAAACTTGAATCAGATATAACTTTTATCCATTTATTCCCCAGTGCTGAGATTTGATCAGTATATGCCAACAACGACTGTAAATGTAAGACCAGGGACTTTTTATGTGGCCATCATAATGCACTGCTGTCATTTTTCTATTTAGCAATTGGATCATCCATCCACACAGTGACTGGATCAAGACCTTTTGTTCCTGGAATGGGAACCTGGAATAATAAAGGTTAAGTTTTGAATTTCTATTTATAGAAACTGACATGGCTCAGCATTCACACTTCATTTTTTTTTAGTTTGGTTGGTTGGCTTTTTGTTTGGTTGGTTGGTTTTTTTGTGGTAAAAATAAGCAGCATCACTGGGAAAAATGTATTTCTCCTCATTTGACTCTGAATGCAAAGGAAAAAAAAACAACCAGACAAGGATTCCTGCACTGAATCCAACAATCCTTACTTTGCCTTCAAGAGGTTACTGGGAACTTAGTACTGGGGAACTGGGGACTGTCTGAAATAATTTTTGCTCCATGGGGAGCAAGGTCACCAATTATTATGGGACCCATTGTCAGTTATACTTTCAGATGTTTGAAATTACAGTTATATTGCTTTATTTGCATGCTTCTATTTTATTTCCAGGTGTTTTCTGAGAGCACGGAACTGCACATCACAGCACCGTTTTTCCATGGGTTAAGGGATATTGTTGTAACACTCCAAGCTGCTGCTACCCAGGTAGCCTTCACTGGAGCAATCCTTTGGTACAGGGGAGAGTCAGTCACACAGTGCTGATCAGATCATGTGCCTCCTGCTATGTTCACTGGTATATAGGAATATAGAAAGGAAAAGAGAACAACCAAGTTTTAGTGGTTTGGTGTCCCTGACAGTCAGTGTAATAAGCTGGAGCAAACTGCAAAACCTGCTCATTGTTTTGCTCAGCAGGCCAGCATTCAGGGAGACCCCAAGCATGGGGACAGCTACTGCCAGTGCACACCATCCCCCCCTTCCCCAGCCTGGCTTTCTGGCCAAAGTTAATGATTCATAAGATTCTGCACTGATTTCACTGTGAGCTCCCCCATTTGCATAAGTAAAAGCGTCTGCAGCTTCTGTAGGGAGATTCTTAGGGAAATTGCAGCACAAAACATTGATATTATGCAATTATGGTAGTTCATCGTAACTTAAATGAAATTGTTACTTTAAACTTGCTCTAAGTGGTTCACAATGGAACTTTGTATGACACACCTACAAAACAAATGAGTTAATCACAATATGTGTCATTTTTAATTTTTCTCTTTCATTTTTCTTTCAGTCATTCTCTCTTTGTAATTAGCATGAAGACTACCCTTCAGTCAAAACTAGCCACCTGGAAAGTTTCAGCTTGTAATATGCAGCTTTTTTTGTGAATTATGAATGTGCTAAAGAAGAGACCTTTCTCCCCACACCCACTTCCTTGCATAATTCAAATATGAATGAATTTTATTCAGACTTGCCAAAAAAATCATATTTCAGTTGATAACAAGCAAGAAAAATTTCAGATGAAAGGGATTTTTTTTAAAAAAAAGAATATTCTGAGCATGGTAGAAAAGCAGGTTAAGACAGAAGTCTCACTGCAGCCTTAACTATAACAATTGTTAGCAAGCAAATACTATATCCAAGCACTAAATCTTGCTTTGTGCTGCCTTGGTGCACAGTAGTGGGGACAGAATAGAATAATAAAAGCTGGTCCCCTTATGCAAACAGCAGGGCACAGCAGTCGACAGAATACAAGAAGAAGGTGAGCCTGCCTACTGTTCTGGCTTGCTAACCATATTCCCAAGGTCTGTGGGTTAGTTGTCACCAATAGCTGCAGTCAGCAAGCAAATGTACTTCAAACACCAGCAAGGGGCACGGTTTGGTCCTTTCCAGAAGAACGTTTTGCCAATGCCTTGACTCCAAATATACTGCTCTATTAAATAAAATATTTGAAGGAAGTTTGTGTGAGTAACATGACGGTTTAACAGGTCAAAAAGGGAGCTGAATAGCTGCTAGGATTTTTTCTGATTAACTGTGTATTTTAAATAAGTATATATATGTGAAGAAGGTATTCTCTGCATCCCTCACTTACCTTAATCCTCTTCAGGCAAAGCAGAATGGAATCTTGGCTCGTGCCAGTACCACTTTGAAAATAAACTGTTACAGGAAAGAAAAGTTGCAATCTGGAACACATTTCTGCGTTGGATTTTCTTTTGTTCCTAATACGGCTTTGGTGACAAGCTCAGCTCTCCTTTTCTACCCAGAAAACGGGATTGAAAAACCCATTCATTCACTAAGCATTTATTAAAAAGCTGCCCATTACAGTGGCTAAATAGTACTGAAAACTTCAGTATTACCTTACAGATTCACACCGATTAGAGAATCAACAGAAAGGATTTGGAAGTGGCAAGTTTGGGCATAAAAAGTACTCTTTTAGTCTGATGTGAGTTGACTGTTGCAAGTTGAGCTTGGCAGCAAGTGACCAAAATTGAGTTGTCAGCATCCTCCTGCATAGTGGAAGAAGTTGTTGCTTTCTTGTGCAGATGCAAGGGTTTCTGTGGGAAAACAGAACATAATCACGGTTCTGAATGTCTCTGTGGATTGGTAATGTCTCTAATACATAGATCACTTTTGCAAATTCAGTCCCAGCTGGATGGGAAATTATTGAAAATGGTTGTTGTTTGATTGATATAAAATGAGTTGTCAGCTTGATTCAATGCCTTCAGGGCAGATGTCCACAGCATAATTGGCACCTGTCAGAAGCAAAGAATTCCTTGGTACAGAGTAACAACTACTTGTACAACCACCCAAAACAGTCCTTGCATGCCAGGGCTCAGAGAAGAAGGCAGAAAAAATAATTTTTGCTTCTTGTAAGGATCTTTTACACCATGAAGTCAATAAGGGCTTTGACACGACACTTGGTGCAAGCCTTTCCCTCGGATCACGGCTAGATGCTTTCAGATCTGCTGATGTTTAAGAAATTTCCCTAAGAATTAGAAGAAAACACACACATATGATTATTTATTATTATTACTGTCATGGTAAAGGTGTAATTATTAAGAAGATTTAATAAAGAAATTTTTATGTGTTCGCTTATTATAAAAAAATGCTGTGAACAATTCTATTTTCCTATTTCTTGAGCTATTCTCCTCACAGCAATAACTTAACCATATAACTAGGGAAAAAAGAGTGTGTCTTCTCAGCAAAAAATAAGACAAAGAAACACCGAGGACTGACAGTATAGCAGTGTCAGTATTACATTGGTTGCTAATAGTGAACAGTGACCTATTGTTTACCATAGACTGGATTAAGACGGATTTTTTCCTATAAGTCTCCAAATAGCTGTCATATGGTTATTACTGCCTTTGACCAAATGTGGTACAGCTAAAAACAGGAATGAATTCAACTTCCCATCACTAATCTGTTGAGCTGGCCACTTTCTTCATGGAGTTGGTGCTTTGGGAGGTACTAACTGAAGGACTTTCCATTAAAACTCATTTTACTGTCTTCATCTAGCGCATGGCTCAACTTTCCTTCTTTCCTTTCATCTCAGTTTCCTCCTTTAGATTATTTTTCATTATGCCTCCCCCCCAACATACCCACACTTTGCCTTTCATCTCTATACATATGCTATTCCAGCACTTGTCAAGCCCAGCAGGAGGCACATGGGGGAACCAAACAATATGATATGTTAGGTGGAAGAAAATATTATTATCAGACACCTCAAAACAATCATTTATTGTCACACTTTAAAGAGGTCTGCTTTGTTATTTATTTTATTATTCTGTATTAGGTACATGGTTTAGTTTTACAGGCATTATTAATCACTAAAATACATTACACTTTCAGCCAGGATGTTAACATTTTAAATGCATTCATCTTGCTTCTTTAAACAGAAACAATGGGCCTTCTGCGCTGCCCTCCCTCCCATCTAGTCAATAAATCCTTTCTATTGATTCAGGAAATAACTCTTAAGCCCTGTTGTATATTTTAAGTTCCACTAGCCACACTCAGCCATATAATTTTGTTTAATAACAAATGGATCTTCTATTTTTGCTGGTTACTATGTGTTTGGTTATCAAACTCAGTTTGAAAGTACTAGGTAGGAGAGGACAAAACCTATAATGGCAGTGAGCCTCCACAAGAGATTTCCTAAATGAACCTTACAATAAAATAAAGTATCTGTAAAAAGAGTGTATGTGTGTGTGTGTATAAAAAGCAGCCTCATCAGTACATGAATGATAAGTTAAGAAATCCATCAATGAGTATGGATTCCCTTGAGCCAGCCTGGATCAACAGAAAATATGGATTTTTGATAATTCATGGCTTTGCCATTATTTATTCTCTCCTGAAATACCCACTGCAAATCTGAGAAAGATAATTAGAAAATTATCATATAGCTTAACTAAGTAGTGCAAATTGTATTATATTCTATGTATCCCAACCCTGGGCAGTATCATTAGTGTTGCTTAATTGTTACAAATATAGTCATCGCATTTTCATAAATTGCCTTCATTGTCAATATCCACAATTGACTACTTCTCTTAATGTTCATGGATAGGTTAGTTACCAGGTAATCTTACAGTAAATATATACCACAATGAAGCAAAAATGTAAGAAAATGCAAAGGTCAAACCCATGTTTCTATTATGAAAAAAATGAATGATAATGACATAATTTTTTCAGCTCATCAGGTTCTTTGCTAAGTGCCTCTGTTATTGCCAGATCAGTAGTGTATAACAAAGAAGTGCTTTCTGTAGGCTGCTTCATTAGCCTGCCCTGTAGGACCTCACCTCAGACCTTTCACTAATCTGTTGGCCAGCTCAATAGCCTTGTTAGTTCTATTCACTTCTTCCTGGCAGCGGATTTTCTCAGCTGTAGCTCTCTCAAAGGCAGTGGTTAAGGCAGCCAGGATTGTGTCTAGTTCCTTCAAATAAAAACAGTGACAAACAACTTTGGACATTATAAGAACACGTAAAAATATTTCTGCTGTCCCATCTTATATGGCTGAAAGTTAAATTACACAGTGCAAGAAAGGTATAAACATCAGCTGTACTCAGAATTTTGTCTAGGTCATAGTCCAAAGATGGACTCGGGAAAAACTGGGGGAAAACGTGGCTGGTACTGATTTCCCCCACTTGTTCAGAACAGCTTTCAAAATGAAATTGCAAAATTGATCTTATATCAGTAAAAAAGGAATGGCCCCTTCTCCCTGAGGATTCTGAAAAGAAGCGAAATATGTTTCTTGTTATGGCTGTATATCATCTATGGGAGGTCAAAAAAAGACAGCTCTTTGGAAACTAAAGAAAACAGAAGGGTTTAAGGATGATAGATAAAATACTTGAAAATGCACAAGTCCTTTGGTGACTTTCATAAGCTTCCCTTTGCACAAACTGTTTCTGGAAACAGCCTGAAATCCCCAGCTACCTTAGATTTGGGAGCAAGCAGCTCAGTGGTACATCAAAGCATTTAAGCACACAAACAGTCCCACTAGGTCAAAGCCTTAGTTATTCCCAGAGGGAGGAGTGGAGGATAATTCAGCATGGATGACTGAGCAGGAAGACAAGGCAAGAGCGACGTGCAACTCCGAGTCACGGGCAAAGCACCCAAATGACTCTGAGTGCAGAGGATGATCTGGCTGGGGAGCTGATAAATGAAAGGTCAGAAAGGTGCTGTCAGACCCCAGTGTAGTGAGGCCCTCCAGAAGAGGTGTCGTTGAGTGCACGTGAACAGGGCAAGTGGCTGGAGTCTGGGGCCACCCCAGCAGCCACAGAAACACACAGGATTCCCTCCAGCAGCAAACTCAGCTTGGCAGATGCAGCTCTACTGAACTCGGTGGTATTACCCAGGGGAAGTCAGAGCTGAGCATGGCTCGTGGGAGAGGGCTGTGCTTTATCCCAGCTGTGCTGCTGACAAGCTCTGTGCACCTTGGGGACAGCGGAGGGATCCACTGGGAATCTTCCTAGGAAAAGAATGAGTGCTTCAGGGTGCCCTATTGTTTCCTGCTTTGAGGAGAACCTGTGTGTATTATAGGACATTAAAAGGAACTGTGTAATGGGACAGAGAGACACTTTATTGGGAAAGTTTGGAGAAATTTGGAGTAAATTACAGCACAACTATTTCTAAATGGAGCCTTAAGATACCCCTTAAAGAAGGGCCAGGTAATTTTGCAGCACTCAGCCTAAAGGGGTTCAGGAGTGAGCAAAGAAGGGACACATTTACCTCCTGGCTTTGTGTGCCTCCAGGCAAGGTGAGAGCAGGCAGTGCCTGTGTTAGAAACACGCCCTGTGAGCAAGGGTAAGTGAGGCACACTGACAAGATCCTGGCTCTCCTTCCTGCACAGGGAAGATCCAGGCACTGACTGAGAACTCCCCATGCAAGAAGACAAGCACCCGCTACGGTTCAAGGGACGTTGCGTGGCAGCAGAGGCTGGGGATGTGGCCCAATCATTTACCTGAAACTTAAAAATGTTAATGAGTGATAAATTATACTGACAAATATTTACCTTTGCCAGTATTACAAAGAATCACACAGGAAACGCTGCTACCAGTATTACAAATTTAAAGGCTTCTAAAATGACAAAAAAGTTTCAATACGTTTAGTGGCTTTGACTTCAAAGTTCGTGTCCTTGAGTCAATCAAGGATGCCAGCTTTCCTCAAGATTTCTGTCTCACCTTCCACTGCAGTGCACTTCTACAAAGCTTATTGCTTGATATGTATATACATTGCCTATGCAAAAATGAAGGTTGACAAATGGGTAGCAATAGCCCTGTCTGCAGGTGAAATCAAGGACCAACACTGAGGCACTGAACCTAAGGGGATGGAGAGAGAAAAAAAGCAGAAGAGCTACCTGCTGCTCTGAGCATGGATGCTGCAATGCTCATGGTGGAGAGCAGAACTTGCTTCAAGCTTTTTTTAGTGGGTTGTTCAGGAATTAGGAACAATTTCTTACTGCAGTCAGGCTGAATACATTGTCTACTCCCCTGCCCTCAGACCATTCAGTGTTTGGCAAATCTTCTTGTAAAAGAATAAAATAAAAAGGAGATATTGGAAGCAAAAATTTAAATGGAAAACAGAGACATAGAAGAATATGTGTGTGTGTGTGTGTGCCCATCTGTGCATATGTGTATATATGTATGTATGTGGTTAAACAATGGAAGAGCAGTCCCAGTTCATGAAGGTCAAACCCAGAAGTTGTGAAAGGTGCCAGAGGCAGTGAAAGTCCTGGCACATGGATGGACAGGAGCCATATGGGGAACTGGAAGTTGCCTGTTCCTCCATGCATTTTTTCAGGGTTTTATGGTATCAAACACTGTGTGCTAGGAAAGGTACGTAGCAGCTCACCATAAGGTACCACTTCTTCCTTCTCGTCTTTTTCTACCTCATTTGCAATATGAGCATTCCTTCCCAGTACCCCTACTCGGCTGGTAAGCTGTGATTTGGGCAAGGACAGAGAGGCCAAACTGCAGGTGAAGAGCAGAGCCACACAGCACTGCTCCCTATTCAAATGGAAGCCCAGAACAATCAGGCCCTTAATGTGTTACAATTCATTTGACTATCCACATTTTTGACTTTCTGTAAATAATGTGCTAAATGGATAAAAGAATATACCATTTTTCCTTCTTTCCCCTGAGTTACTGATAACAAGTTCCTTCCCTTACAGTTTGTGCATATAAATGTGATTAATGTAAAAAAAAAAAAATTAAAGTGCCAAAATCTCTTTATCTCTCTCTCTTTTTTTTTTTTTTAAAGCATTGCCCTTTTCAAAACAAGGGGAAATTCAGTATAGTTTCAGTGCCACAGTGATCAAACAGTGTCACATCACTATGGCAATTGCTGCCCAGGCCAGGAATACAGATCAGCTTTAATTGTGCAACGCCTTATTGCTGGTGCATGTCAATCAGAACCTATGAATTGAGAAAAATTTGCTCTGTTCATTCTGTTAAATGATGTATCCAATTAAACCTGTTAGAATTCATGATCTTCAGTCAAGGTTAAATGAAAGTAGTTACTCCTGTCAGCTAGGTGATTAAATGCTGCCTACATCAGGCACATTTATGTGCAAAATTAAAATTTTGGTATAAAGCATGAATCTTTATGCATGCCAGTTAATTATCTTGCGGTTCCTCCATTTATTAAATGCCCACTGCATTTCTTCTTAATCATCAGCTTCCTTTCAAAACTTATTTCATACTCTACATTATACCAAATTTCAATATTTAAAATGAAACGCTGTCTCAATGAAAACTTCCTCTTTTCAAGGGTTTGGCTGTTGCTATGTTACTAAAGATGGCCATTAACAGTTTTTTGAGTCATTATGCAGAAGGTCTATTTGTGTTGTTTTGTTTGATTCTGCGAAAGCGTGATAGGAATCCCTTGAGTTGCTGCTGTCGGGCAATTCCTCCTCCCCAGAACTATTTGAGTTCTGCTGCACATCAGCCAACTCCAGCACACGACAAGGCAGCAGCAAAACTAACCAGCTGTGCTGCTTCTGCCACCTTGCACAGGAATGGCAGGACACGGGGCCAGTGCAGCACCCGAGGGCTGTGTCCTGCTGCTGCTGGGCTCTCTGCTCTCCTCAGCAGTGGGACCACAGGTCCAGGATGGACCTGCGAGTTCCAGAAACAGCACAGACTTCAGGAGGGGCATTGTTGATGCCCTGCACCGATGGCTCAGAGGGTTGTTCCCTTCCTCCTGCCAGAGCCGTCTCTTTATTCCCTTCGGCTTGGCAATCTGATGCGTCCTGTTTGCCCCAGGCAGCTCCCATATTGCAATATCATATTTTAATTAGAAGAAAAATTATGTGTTGCATGCTTGAATTAAATTAAATTGCATATTTATATTTATAAGACACAGTATTGGCAGGATTTAAATGCTATATGAATTGAAGAACCAGAATACAGGTGTATTATAGTGATTTGTAGCTGAAGCATTTGCTAGAAATACACACAAAGCAGAGCAGTACCAAATGCTAATTTAATACCCTAAGACAACATTCTGTGCTCTTAGAAGCACAATTTCCTGTATTCCATGTGAGCATTTATCCCCTTTCATTATGAAAAGGTATTAAGAACCTCTGTTACAAACAAGCAACATAAAAATATGTCATACCACTTCACGACTACTAATGAATAATATCATTTAAAACAGACTGGGAAATAAAGTAGTATAACACATTCTACTCTACTGGTACTATAAATATTCGCAAGGTTGTTATTAAAGATAAATGCACACAGTAATTTTCTACTTGTAGGTTTTACAGGTATAATTTTGAATCATACAATATTTTTTAAAACACATCACAAGGATGGAAACCAACAGAAAGACTGACTGGCAGCGATTCCTTGTGATCAATAGCTGATGTCTCCATCTGTCTTTGAGGGCCCACGTAAATTACTTTGTGGCAGTGTGAACCTTGAAGAGGAGCGAAGTGATTAACTTGTTCAGGGTCGCAAGGCGAAGCGTTTGTTCATAAGGATTTTACACCTGTGGCATTGCTGTTCCGCAGCCACATTTGCAGAGATACATCCTGCAGGTGCCAGAGGTGCTGAGGCGCTGCCAGTGGGAAGGGTGGGCTGTGGGCAAGTCAACCTTAGCTTCACATTCCTGGGGGGCAGCTCATTTTCTCTTCAGTGTGATCCAAAGCTGAGAACTCCTGTTTCACGGCACATGAAGGTACAAATGTCACACACAGGACTGAGAGCGTCTCTGGAGACCCTGGAGCAGTAGCAGCGGTGGCTGCTCCAGCCTGCCCTTTCTAGCTGGCAAGACCCTCCACACCAGGTCCCAGAAAGCCGTCACAGACAAGAGACCCCTCCTCTGCTGCTCCCCTAGAGCGACGAATAATGGACTTCTCTTTCCTGGCAGCTGCAGAGAAAACCACAGATACTTTTTCCTGTTTTGTTCAGCAAATAAAAGCTGTAAGTTAAAGCCCATTATCTTTAGATACCTCAACAAAAGAGGAAAAAAGGGAATCTTCACACTTAGAATAATTCGTCGGGGGTTCTGACAGGAGATGGCAATGCACCAGGGAAGGCAGTCGGAGAATCAGCTTCTTTGCAGGATTCTGGGATATCTATTGCTGAACTGTTTCAACTCACTTGAACCATCTAGAACTCATATTCAATTCTAATTATTCTTTCTCTACATGTTCTTACCTTCACTCCAGTCTTCCAAAACCAGATATCATAAGCTGTGAACCGCAGGCTCGATGTACCTTTATGTTACCCCACGAAACAATACTAGCAGGGCAATTTATTTCAGCTCAAAACAATCTCCTCATGTTAAAATTGTGATTGTTAGGTTAACATCCCATTGAGATGAGAGAAGGAAAGAGCCACATTTTCAGGTTGTGTCTAAAATGTTAAGGAAGGCAAGCTGCACTGATTTATCCTTGGCTTACTGTTTTATATCCATAAGAGCGAAAAACTTCTTTTTATTGGCAGATTAAATTGTGCAGAAACTGACTGACACTGAGAAGGCAAACACTGCAGTCCACTTAAACAGGCTGGTTGTACATCAAAGGCTGCTTGGCCATAAAAATATAAGTATGTACAGACACACTGTTTATTTGAATTCATAAACAACTTTATCTTTAAGACATATTTAAAATATAAAAAAATTGGCATGGAATTATATATTTTTTGAATTTGTGTTTAGATTATAGTAATTTTCAGGAAGCTTACTTAGAAAGTAATTAATTGTGTTTTATCCATTAATTCTCTCTTTTTTTATTTTGCATTGTGCTGCTGAAACAAAACTAAAAACTATGGAATGGAAGGATTTTATTGTTTTTAACTGGATATTATAAATGAATAGAGCAAGGGTTATTAATGTTTGTCATTTTCCTTATCTGTACACATGAATATGTTATATGCTCATTTACATTGCAAATGGAACATCAGAACGATCGTTGCAAACTGAAATATACTGTACATTTAATTTCTTCATTTCTTTGAAAATACCACTGACGAAATAAATCAATTGCTAGTATTCTTGTTCTAAAGGTCTGCACCTCAATGAAAATTGAAGGAATGAATGGTGTCCATCCAGAATAAAGCACGCAAAATGTTCTGGAGGGTCATTATTACTCACTGCTGAAACAAAGTCAGCCTACGGAGCCCTGAAACATGACTGGGCAATTGTGCCAGGCACTGCAAAAACACCTAGTCATCCTGTTTCTTGCACAGCACTCCTCCACCTCGCTCACATTTGATGAACCCAAAAGAAGGCAGCGAGGAGATGTCACTCCTTCCCATAACCACATCAGTGAATAAATACCAAAGAAGGAAAAGAACTATTTGAGATAAAGGACAAGCTTCACAAGAACAAACCTGGATAACATGTCAGTGGATATATTTAAAGTCACAATTAGGAGGTTTCTATCCATCTGAGCAGTGAGGTTCTGGAGTAACATTCCTGTAGGAGCCAGGGGGCACAAGAAACCTCCTGAAGGTTAAGAAGAAACTCACTCGGGGAACGGGCTTATAGGCTGCAGCGTTCTGCTACTCTGGGTTTACTTTGCAAAGCACAGTAATGTCTCCTCATTTGGTCCCAGACACTTCCAAAATGTATTAATGAATCTAAAAGTACAGTGAGAGATAGTGCCTGGCCCAAAGTATTTTTTTAATCATTATAGAAAACAGAACCAAAAGAAGAAAGAGCTGTAAGAGCAGGCAGGCATCAACTCTGAGCTCAAAATGACGTTTGAAGATACAGCGAAAAAACCCACTCAAAATGGCAGGAGGATGGGCGCTCTCCACATAATGATGAGGTTCGGTGGGCCAGAAGACAAAAAATATGAAGAATAAATAGGCAGGAATAAAACCATAAGATAAATACAGGACAGGAAGGTAAACTGCACCCTTCTGAATGGAGTGGATGTGGCACCCGTGTCCGTTTGGTCTTACTGCTAATGGAACACTGGGTCATATCCTGAAAACCCTTACTTATGCAAGTAATCCCACTAAAATCAATGGGAACCATGACTGTAATGACTGCTTCCTTGTCTCCACTAGGGATTGCAAGGTCAGGCCCATTTTCTGTGCGATATTGGATGAATGCTAGAAAATCAATATCTCTATTGAGACTTCTTCTTTTGGAGTAAAAATAAACCTGGACCATTTCGAGTTCAAATGTTCATTGTTCCTGGGTGTTTTTATAAATTCCTTTTGAAAGCAAAATGGTCAAATCAAAATGGAGTGAAATACTCACATTTTTTGGTGTGTTTTACAGCTTGTTTTTATAACCAGCTTTGCAATGCCGTAAAGGTTAAAGGCAACTTTGGAGTTTCTTTGTATTTATTCTTTATCAGTTAAAATAGACATTTTTGTTTTAGCAATTTCCTCTGTTCAAATAACTCAGGGCTGAACGATGTGTGGGAGGAAAGAGAGTTTCAGAATCTAGGTTTTTTTGAAGAATTTTGCTATATTATGGACAGTTTGTAGGGGTTTTTTTGCCATAGAAAATTCAAAGGAAGAAGAGCTTTTTTTCATAAAAAGATTTTGGTTCAGTCATAGAAATAGAACTCATTGCTATGAGGCATTGCTTTGATATCATGGAAAAATGACTGCTCAATTCTGTTCACATTACAGGCTATTGTTGTACTTTAATCACTATAGGGCACCTTCAGCTACCATTTTGTTTAAAAGGCATAAACTTATTTTCATTCTTAATTTGCTACTACTAAACTGCAATTACATCTACTTGTAATTGTGCCCAAATTGAATTTTCATACCAAAATATGTTAAATTCTTGTATTTGGTTCCCTCATACTTCACTTGTGTTGGGTCAAAAGGGAATTATGATTAACCTAAGGCATACAAATGAACTATTTTGAGGATTTTCTAACAGGTCCGTGTAGTTCTGCAAGTCCTTGATGGTTTGAATGAAAGTTTAAGATGGATTTCTTCATGTTGGAGAGAGATCAGCTTCATGTCCAGCATGGACAGCAGACTGTGGTAGAATTCAAACAGTGGTTACAAAAGAGGTCATCTCACAGAAAATAACAGCTAATTCCTAATGCATCAGAAGTGCGATGTCTGCCAATGAAGAAACTAATGAGAAGGAATTGGTGTGCTTTCTCTCAGAGAGAGTTCCTTGAAGTCCATTCTGCACCTGAAGAATCTGGTCAACACAGCTAAAATATTTTTGAAGGGAATTTTATTCACCGACGATTAACGGAAGGATCAGTTCTCTTTCAGTTCAACTTAATGGGAATTATGGATGATCAAGAAATAAAAATGCTCTGATGCCCAGAATTCAGCTAAGACAATTGTGTTGTTCCTGGGACCATTACAAAAGCATGGACTTATCCTAGGATTCCAGCTCAGCTGAATTTATTGGCGTGCTGGGGAGCAAATCCAAGAAAGTGTTCAGTGCTCACTCTCTTTTTCCCACCTCTGCACAGCTTGTTTCCCTCCTGCTGTGTGACACATTAGCCATAACTTCTTCCCCTCTTGCACCGCTGCACAAGGGACTGTGGTTTGGCTCTGTGACTGCTAACAACATTATTGACAAAGCAATGCTCCCGAAGTATAACGACAATCTGTTGTAGCATTTATTTACCACACAACATACTCTTTTCAGATACACCATGCTTCTATTGTTTTTGGAGCTGTATTACTCACACAACCTATTTAACTAGCACTAACATGCTTAATAGTACAAAAAGCATGTAATTGAAAATCCAGGAGAACAGTTGAGACCAACCTCACACGAGCACAGCACAATACTATGGCAAGTAGTGCCTCTGTCTTCACCCTGCTTTACTTCATTACCAGATTATTGTATTACTAGTGCAAATAAACCTAACCCAGAACCCAAAGTAGCGGTCAACACTTTACAGTCTGTTTTTTTAACTAACTCTGCTGCCTACAGGATAAGAATAAAAATATTCCAGTTCTTGGAAAAGTATAAAAATCAGGCTTCAAAACAGGTCAGATACTTACATACATCTTTTTGATGTGCTCATATGATAGGAGAGCAGATTGATAAAGGACAGAAGAACTGCTAAATATGCACCATGACAAACAGTGAAAAATTAAGTATTGTAACTAACATTAATTACACTCTAGTAAGATGAATAGGCTGCTCATCATTAATGAGAATGTACACCTTTGTCTAAGTTTCACATCTACCTGTGATAAATGTGCTAACAGTGATAAAATACATCATAGTAACATTTGAATTAACAGCACACTAATAGATTGACATACAAGTATGAATAAAGCATTTAATCATAAACATTATACCACACCCAGCAGCAAATTTTCTTTTTTGCATGTACTTCCAGTAAAATGGATAAACATTACAGTCTTATTTTAGTTTATGCTGAGATTGTCTAATAGTTTTACCTCATCCTATCCTAATATTTGTAATCCAGATTATTAGATACTTATATAGTGGCTTTTGGGAGGCATTCAGGCAGTTTAATGGAACAGTAAGGGGGATTTCTGAATAGAAAGGGTGGGGCTTGATCTTAGGACAACCTATCCACTGATTCTTGCCCATGTGGCAGGGATGGAATATTCAAACAATCTTCATGATGCGTTGATTCCAATGCCTATTAAAGGTTTACTTTACACTTAATGAAAATCAAAGCAAGTTTGTTGGTATACAATTCTTATTTTTATCCTCAGAGGCCTTTCTCTCCTGTGTTTCCAGTGCCTTTTTCCTGGCAGGGAGGCAGAGAGGTGACTGAGCTGGGCATGCAGCACAAACAGCCAAGGCTGCCCTCTGTGTCCGTGGAGCACAGATCTGCTGGCAGTTGCAGCCTGCCCATTTTGGAGGAGCTGGGGTGCACAGCAGCCATGCCCTGCTCTGTGCCTCCACAGCAGCCATGCCCTGCTCTGTGCCTCCACAGCAGCCCTACAGGGGAGGTCCCCTAGGTGACAATGTCAGACCACTCCACAGACATGCCCCTCTTCACTGGCTTTCCTCTGAAGGCTCCTGAGGCACCTGGAAGCTGCTCCTGTTTCCCTTGCAGCACAGCTATGTTACCTCATGCCACCACTGAGAAAGCACTTGGAAATGCTCATACTCTGTTACGGGCACTCAGCCAGTGCTGAGCAGACACTCCCAGCTGAGGAGCTGTAAGAGGCAGCTGTAAGCGCAAATTCCTTACACTGTTCCGGCCAAATTCACAGGACAACATCTCACTTTCTTCCCTGGCAGAAGAGACTTTGGTCCCCTGGCTGAGCAATGATGTATCTTTGGTATGGAGCCAGAGGGACTAATTGGCACGGGCATTCCTCCTCGTTTCAGGGTCAAGGCTCCAAGCGTGGCTGGCAAGTAAGAGGGCTGGATTTCACTGCTCACCTTCTCTCAGGGACTGTTCCCAAAGTTTTCACTTCGACGAAGAGCTTGACAGGCAGTGATGAGAAAACAGAGGGAAGGAAAACAGGAGGAAGCTGCAGGCTCAGTAGTAGCAAGCAGGGCTCTGCTAAAGGTAAGACTAACAAATGGTGTAAAGATCGGCTGTAATACACAGCAAAAACATTGCAACTTAGTTTAACATTGCCAAGAGGGAATTGCTTTAGCCTAACAGTTTCCTGAGGATAATTCAAACAGTGCAAGCTCATCAGTGTACTTTTAAAGCAATTAAGCAGATGGTTTAAAATACTTTACAACTGCCAGGGCTCACCTAGGCTGTACAGCAGATGACACTGGACTTGTGTAGCACATGATATAAAATGATCATATAAAATCCTAGGAGATAGTATACAAGCAACATACAAATACTCGAGCCCGATTAATCCATCTGCATGGACCCCAAAATGGCTCTGCAGGTCAGCAAGCCTGTGAACCCAAGTGAAAAATTGTGCTTGTAAACCACAGTGTGCTAAGTGAGCTTGTGCTATTTATCTGCTGGGGGAATATACAGCAGCAGCCCAGGGAGAAGGAGGTCCCCACATGTGGAACAAGGCCCACACACGTGGTCGAAGCACTTCAGTCCAGCTCTCCTCTTCTATCTACTGACAGATGTCTCCAGAAAAATTGGCAATCTTGAAAACTAATGGCAGGATTTCAAACTGTTTGTATATTTTATACAATTCTACTGCCACACCAGTAAGCAAGCCAGCAAGGTAATATGGTCTGACTGCACTGATAGCAGCCATACTCACATTGAAAGCATATATTTTATTCTTTGTTACACTAAATAGTATATTATCTTGTTTTCCTTTGCATTCCAGCTGGCAACTTATTGATTAAGGGAACACTTCTGAGCTTCTCCCTTCCATGCAATAATCTTTATAATTTCACATTTCTAAATGCTAAAAGCACACTAATGCAAGTGGGAAGAGTTTTCTCTGCTATTTCACATACTTAAGGAGAAGATGTTATCGATTCATATGCTTTGCTCTAAAAGTGCTTTGCAAAGGCAATAAGTATTATTATTTTCATTCTAGCAAGAAGGAAAATGGCACAGAGATTTCCCAAGGTCACCCTGCAGATCACCGAGAGAACCAGGATTAAATTCAGATCTTTTGGGTCGTCGTGCAGAGACTCTGCAGCTCGGCTATTTTTGGAAGGTCAGAAGCCTTCAAATGAAGCACGGCCATGATATACAACCCATTCTCACAGTATAAAAATAATTTGACATTCAAAATATTTTTCTCCAGTATTTTTTATTGGCTATATGTATGAAGTGAGTTCTTTGCAGTAACAAAACAAGAGCTGGAAGAAGCAAAATGTTTAAATTTCGAACTGAAGAAATTTTCTCCCTCCTGTACTCTAATGATGTTAAAAACTCAAGCACTGTGTGCAGGCAGCAGCTGAAATTTTCTTGCACAAATTTTGACTTGAAGTTTGGGTCATGGAGTTAATCTTCTTTTACAGTTTTAACAATAACTGCAGAAATGTATTCCTTATAAAAATTAATATGGTTTTGCAGAAATCCATCTACTGAAAGAAAAAAAAAAGAAATGTGTGCAGATTTAATAATCAGTTTATAGAATTTGAAACTTGTGGACACTTCAATGTGTTGTACAAAGACACCAGCTTGATAAGTTGCAAGTCAGTATCAGCAATGGTAAAAACTGTTCAGAACTGTTTTTCATACATATTTTGATTATTAGTTTGGATATTTCTTCTGACACTAAATCTGTTCTTCTTCCCAAACCTCCCCTTTACTTAAGCTTATTGTTATCTGAAAGTACAAGTCTTCCTATACGAATAAATTGTCTTCTGCTCTTTTTCCCTATCTTCCTCACATATCCTGGGGTTTAACTAGCAATACCTAAAAATTGTATTGGTGTAAAGAAAATTGAATACGTGATCTCATACACAAAGAAAGCAAAATATAGTTCACATATTTCACTACTTTTGTTACAAATTAAAAAGCAGTTACAAATTCTAAAGGACAACCTGGGTGAATATTTCAATTTTACCTCAGTAAGACCGTCAATATATGGCATGTAACACTCAGTTCTGGCCTTTACTTTGCATGAGCAACTCCCACCGATGTTCAGACTGACAGCAGGATACTGTTTTCCCATGGCTTCTATTTTCAAATGAATGGATAATGTTAGTTTTTTTTAAGCCCACAGTTCTGAGAATCTGTAATGTTAGGCTGATCTTTTTATGCAGGCTTGTTCTCTGATCTCAACAAGTCTTGTGGGTGATCTAGCAATTTGCTAAGAACAGCCTCTACAGGCAAAACACAAAATTTTCATTCTACATGCAAACTATGCAAATATTGTATATCTCAATAATGTGTTTTGCACTGTTTTAAATATCTGTAATTCAGGAGATATTCTAGTTGTTCCAGGATATGGGTAACAACTCATCTCTGGAGACAAACATTTTTTAATTGGACTGATGACTGATATGCTAACATGAACTCCCCTTGAAACTTGCAGTAATTTATTTCTGTTATTCACCAGGGACTGTTGTGTTTTTGAAATTGATCAGTAAGAAACCAAAGTAACAAAATATTTTTCATTCATTACTTTGCAGCAGCACAACTCTTCAATGTTTAATCTAAATGAGGTATGAACTCCAGTGGGTCAGTCATTAAGTTAATTTTAAGCCACAACTTGATTTGTCTTTCTTTCTTCATTGATCAATAGATCAAACAGTCTTCCAAGTAGTGGCATGAATAATCCCTGGGATAAAACTTATTACAAAACTATTAATGAGCAATAACTTGGGAAAAACTAAAACTCCACCTATGCAGTAGCCAAGATATGATCTTCATACTTAGGGTTTCCTGACTTGTTTTGAATTTCCCCATGGGTCTTCTGCAGAAAGATACGTATGCAGCCCTGCACTGACACTGCCTTAAAGCATAGCGGAAGACAGATGGAAAACCCACACTCCTTTGAGGCATTCAGCAGTTTTCTGGTCAGCTATGATGGTCAATTATTTTACTTTTTAATTTCAGTATGTCGTTACTTTGTATGGCCATCAACAATTCTCCAGTCACTCCTTTTATTTGAAGACTGGGATTGTATTCTCAAAGATATAGATAATGACATCTGGACATGTTGAAAGCTAAACCTCTTCCCCCATCTCAAAAAATTTTAAAGCACAAAGGATAAATATTACAAGCCTTTGATTTTCCATTGCCCAAGGGGGACCGAGAAATCTGCAAAATGTATATAAGTATCTTCTTCATCTCGGAGCTGTATACCACAATTTTGTAAATTACTCTATCCTTTGCAACACCACCAAATTAAAGAGAGGCAGAGCTGGTATGTTTACTTCCTAAATCAGAACAGAAATTTTGCAGTCTAATATGATGGGAAGTGTGTCCTGATGTGTTTTGAACTCTTTTTCTTTACACTTTTCAGTCATTTAACTTTAGATAACCTGGGCTAGGCAGTACAGAACTGGAGAAAAGAGCAGAGACTGGAGGGTGGAACACAGCCTTGACACTGTAAGTCTGCTATACTGTGATTGCAGTTTTGCTCCTGGAGAGTGTCACAACCCACTCAGAGTAACTTCCTTCACCCACCCGAAGGCCTCCAGTGTGTCACATGGTCTTGTTCTCAGCCTAGCCCATTGTCAGGGCAATGAGAAAAGAAATCCACAGTATTTTGCCTCCCATGAAGGCTTCTGAAAATGTTTGCATGTTCCCTTTGAGGAATGTGAGGCACAAAGTAAATTTTTTATCTTCTAGGGAATTTAGTATCTATATGTTAAAGATCCATTTAGTATCAATGAAAAGATTGTTTTTTCTCTCCACAATTAGCAGCTGTTGATATGTAACAACTGAAAGGCTTTGGAACCTTACTCTCTACTCAGTATCTCATCAGAGCTAGTAAAAAACGACTGGATTAGGACCTTACACTGAGTACGTAGAATTCAATCTAGCCATGCCCTCTCATGAAGCAGGGCTTAAACTTTAAAATGTGCTGGTGCTTAACTGAACCTCAGAACTTGCAAAAGCTGCAAAGGAAGCTATGTTGAAACTGAATCTTTGGTGCCTGACACTATCAGGTACACAAAATCCATCAGCATGATAAGTGTTCCCTCATGCAGTATCAATAGCCATCTTTCTTACATGGTATGAAATTAATCCTTCACTTGAAGCAACTTTCTCTTGGTCACTATATCTTATTTCTTGGTGACAAATGGACAGGATGTGCAACAGAAGAATACAGCACAAAGGAGACAAGGCAATGTAAACAGACAGGCTGTAAACCTCCCACTGCCTACCTCTTTGGCACTTCAGCACTGCTGTCACCAGCTGCTCAGACGAATGATAAAAGTTAGTATTTCCCAAGCCTCAAACAAACCAAAGGGAGCTTTTTCCCCATTTCACATATAGGCACTATTTGGGAATTGCAGGCCTCCAAGGCATGGCAAGAGCAGGGTACACTGTTGAGCAGGCACTGGCTCCTCTTATGACTGACTACTTTAGGTACATTAGAGCAAGTAAGGCAAGTTTTCAGCCTGTGCTTGTCTGACATAGTCCAGTCCAAACAAGTCTGATAATCACAGCTCTCTCAAGAGCTGTCACAGTGGCACATTAATAGTACACATTAGACTGAAATTTCTAAAGCTTCTTTGGAGAAAAATTTTCTGTGGCACCCATCTGAGGAATCTGGGTTTTTTTAATATATATCTTGGAGCCTTTATATGTCCTAAAAACATATTGACATTTAAGAAGTGTATTCTTTGGCAATATTTAAATACGTCACATTTTGAAGAACTATGATGGTAAAGGTGCTTGCAATTAACTTGGGAACAATTTTTGAATTTGACAAGCTCCTGCTATTTCTGTGATCTTTGATATTTTCTTGAAATATCACTAGAAAACCTATGCCTAGCAATAAAAACTCGTTTAGTTGGACTCTTCAAATAAATTACATTTCTTAAATGTACTCACAACACTTTCTCAATTACCTTCTCCAGGTGTATCTTTGCAGTTTTCCAGCTTCTCATGAGGGGACGAGGAGGGGCAGGCACTGATCTCTTCTCTGTGGTGACCAGTGACAGGACCCGAGGGAATGGCCTGAAGTTGTGTCAGGGGAGGTTTAGGTATTAGAAAAAGGTTCTGCCCCCAGAGGGTGGCTGGGCACTGAACAGGCTCCCCAGGGCAGTGGGCACAGCACCAAGGCTGACAGAGCTCAAGAAGCGTTTGGGTGACTCTTGGGCACATGGTGTGACTCTTGAGGCTGGTCCTGTGCAGGGCTAAGGGTTGGACTCAAGGATCCCTGTGAGTCCCAACTCAGCATATTCTGTGATTCTCTGCCCTTTTCCCCTGGAGACGCAAGGCTCCGTAGTGCTGTGTCCCATTGGTTATAGCTTGAGCAGGTTCAGGAAAGCTCCCAACTCCATCAAGTTTACCTTAAAGCTGACAAAATTGCACAGCTCAGTTGCAAGAAGTATAGATCCATTGCTTGTAGCTGGGGGAAAAAAGTCTGATAATTCTACTACAGAACAATAAACAGAGACACGTTTTGTGTTTAAAATATTTAAGGCAGCATTTTCTGCATTGAGAGCAGGGTCAGCTTTAGCAAGGTCATCTTCAGGCTGTTTTGTAACTTTTGCCTGAGTAGCAACAACCTGGAAAATATCACACTTCCATTTTCACACCCACTGAGGTCGTGCTGCATGGCAAACAAGGATTAGAAGCAAATGTATTTAGAGCCAAATGAAACCAACCTATTTACAACCTAGTCCAGCTCAGAAAATTCCTCAACTTCAAATTCACTTGCACAGTTGCAAATGACAGCCTATTTAACACCTGATTTTAATTTCAAGGTTTTACAAATCAAAAGGGCTTATTAACTATCTCATACTTCTAGCTCTGAAGGATACCTTTTATATATGAAAGCTACAAGATTTGTGAGTAGCCTATGCAGTTAAATAAAAACATGATTTTGGCATCTTAAAATTTAAGGATTATCATTCTATAAAAAATTGAGGCATACTAAGTGTCAACCACAAATAGGATGAATTTGTATATTTGTAAATGAACAAGTCATTTGTTAATGCAATAAGGCGAGTGTGCAAAATCTGTAACATACTGCCTCCTCTAATATTTTGCATCTCTTATTTCCATTAAAATGTGACGAATACTCCACCCTAAAGGCCAGAGAAGTAATAGGAGGATGACTGTCACTGGCATCAACATTGGTAACAAATGCCTGGCATTTCAATCCAAAGGAAGGCATGCACCGGACAGACTGAGCGAATGGGAATTGATTCCCAACCAGATGCTGTGCCAAATCTCTTGAATTTCTGCCCAGTGGCAATTGTGCAATAGCTGGAAGTTTGGATGCACATCCCTCATTGTGAGTATGGTCATACTAAAAAGGGTGAATTAGATCAATACAAAGCTGCTTTCAGTTGGATGCAAGGGCTAACAGAAATGTGTTCCAGTTCAAAGCAGAGGAGCAGACTGTGGCACTTGTTACTAAACACTAGCTGGCAAACATGACACAAAGAAGAGACCTGAGGCAGCAGTCTCCCTGTTGATGGGATGTGTATTGCTGAGGGAGGAAATCAAGAAGCTATCCTGTTTTCTAGATTCCTCATCTTTCTTGGCAGCAAAGGTGCAACTGGAGAGAAGGGAGGAGGGAACACAGCACTGTAATGCAGAGAAGCCATATGGTCTACTCTCTGCTTTACCTTTAATGTAAAGAGAGAACACATTGTGGGTACAGAATCTTCTGTAAATCAGTCCAAAGAAACAGGTTTTGTCAGTACAACATTACTTTTAAAATTGCTTCCCAGGTGCTTTATTTGAGGTACAAAGTTGAGGTCCTCTCCCTGACCTCATACCTCTGATAGAGAGACAGAGTTGCCATTGTGCCCTTTTCTATTAGTCATGGAGGAAAAAAGCAGATTATCTTCTTCAGAAACACCTTAAAACATAAACATGGATTCACAGATATTCATACAGTAGAAATTTTTGATAAAATGGGCCTGCTTCACATATTGACTTTGTTTCTCTGATGAAGTTCTCTCTCTCAAGCAGCAAGCTTAGACCTCAGCTCTTCCACCTAAATAACAGAAGAGAATTGGTAATTAAGTTTTAACAAGATTTAAATGATATAAAAACCAGACAGTTAAAAGGAGACACTGCCTTTGGCTTTGTTGTAAATTTGTATAATTATTTTCAGTCCTCTGGAGGATACATGATTATGTTTCTGTATTTATAAAAATACTGCCCTGGAGGCACGAAAATGAATTTTATAGTTCACTGATTTGCATATTAATGTCATTCTTATGGTGTCAAATATACTTTTTAGCAAATAGATGTCCACAACAATTATCAAAATTTACAAATAATTTTATAATATACTTGATCTGGATTAACTATTTTTTAAAAAAATATATGCTATAAAGACAAAATTAGAAAGCCAGCACAGTGATAAACATACAGGAGAAGAATGAACCAGATGACCTAAGCATGTGTGGATTTTTAACAGTTTTGGATTATAATAGTTTTGGTAAATAAGGCTGACTCAGGTTCTGATCCAAAACTCTTTAAAGACACTTGGGCTGAAGATTTGTAACAATACAGTTCTGTGTGTTTGCCCTTCTACAGAAACATAATCACTGTGAAAATCATTCTCTTGATCAGGTGTCCATAAATACTTTTCAGACTGAAAATAAAAAACAGGGATAAAAGATATTACTTGCTACAGTCCAAAATAACAGCTGGAACTGTTATGTCCAACGCTCCTATCACCAGTAGAGCAAAAGCTCTGGTTTAGTGGTGGAAGATCACAGAGGCAGAGCCACCTCTTCCATGCTGCTACGTACAGGGAACAGTCGTCAGGTTAAGGTTTGTTGTTCTCATTTATGAATCTTCCCTGTATAATCCTAATATGTTCACAGTTGGGTTTATCCCTTATTCGTCTTGCATTTCGTAATTTTTAAGAGGCATTTTGAAAGCCGGAGGTCCTGAATCTAAAGTGCTAAGTAAAGGTATAGGGGTTTGGAGTTTGTCTAGACAATACAAAATAACAATAACAATATCGTACTGCTTCAGGATCCAGCCCTGTTACATATAGGTAGAGAAAGTTCTTACCAGCAGTCAGTCAAAAGACAATGAACTCAATGGGACATTTCTTTGTGCATGGACGGAAAAATTGCAATCATAGTTAATAGTAATCCATTTTGCTATCAAGATAAATCCATTTGCCTTGCAGTTTATCTCCCTATGGAACTAATGTATTGTCAGCTGAAATAATGTGTTATTATCACTGCAATAATTATCATTGTAATAATCTTAAACAATTATTTGGATTAGAAGTATGTCATATCGTCCAAGTTTATGAGGAGAGCTAAATACAAGTTTTGCAATTTTTCCACACAGAGAGTAGAGTTGAGATGCTTGTTGTGTGCCAAAAATTAAAAGAGGAAGCGCCATCTCAGTGTGTAATAGTAGTAGATAAGGTGTATTTTACAAAAACAATTGAGTGCCAGTCAACTCTAGCTCAGGACAACACTTGTTAGGCCATAAATGAGCTGACTGCATGTTCAGAACTACAATTTCAATGAAGTCTCAGTCAAGGAGATATTAATAATCTTTACTTACCTGTGACAAAATGGTATCACAGAGGGAACATATATCTGGCACTCTTCGCCAGTCCCTTGCAAACATAACTCCTGATAGGTGAACTATGTCCCTATATATGTGCTAGGCAGAATATTTAAAGGTAAATCACAAATACTTTAAAAAGAAAAATAAAATAAAACATTAGCAGCTAAGACCAAGCAAAATGTTTCTTTGATTCTTCAAGGTTGATTGCCAATCATGTATATGATCTTGGGAACAAAACAAGGTGGTCCGAAGAAGCAAGAATAGAAAATTTTTGTGCTTCTCCTTTTTAAAAATCAAAAAATCTTCATAAGGTTGTTGGAGTCATTTGCACTTGGAATTTTGCACCCACAATCAACGGCAGGACCTAAATTACAGATGTGATTGTACAGAACTTGTCCTTGCCAAGTGCTAAGCATTGGCTCTGAGATGGCAGGCAGGGGTGGAAAAGACCCATCTCCTTGGAGTACCAAGGATGAAGACAGCAAATTATGGTACTGGCAATGGATCACATGTAAGAACACAATCTCTACCCAATGCAGTGTGAGGTCTGCCAGGCAAGGCTCCTCTTCAAAAATCTCTGATTAAATCTGGGCTAGCAGAATTGTACTGGTATGGACCTTTGTATGGATGAAACTGGAATATTTCTGACTCAGAATCACATGCCACAAAACCATATTTAATGTCTTCTAGTCCCATGATTTATAATATCTTATGACAGACAGAAAAGTCTTCTTATTGTTAGTAAATTATACTTACCCTTCATTTGCAGTGCAAACCTTCCATAAATAAAGAGTGTAAAGTTTGAGGGCAGAACTTATTTATCTTCAAGGGTTTGTCAATGATGTAATGATCTTTAGAAACACAAAATTATAAACAGTACTGCATTTAACAAACAAGAAGTGTTCTAAAGACCTACTGGGAGAGGTGTAGCTCATGATTTAAAAGATAATTTTCCAGTTTTTCTGTTTTCCCATGGTTGCCCAGGATTAGAAGTAAATTCAGAGGAATTACTTTTACACATACACAATTTGCTTCATCAAGGAGATAAAGTTTTGCAGGAAAACGTTCAGAACGGCTACCTGTTCCAGTAATTTTCTTTTTAATTGATGTTAATAATTAGTGATCAGTTACTTTTAGGCTCTTTGTGTGTGTAGCAGGTGAAAGATGAACAAAGAAGGGATGAAAAGATGGCCAGAAGAGCCTTCCTTGCCTTCAGTCAACCTGCAGTAAAAGTCAATCACAACTGCAGTGCTCAGGGTCAGCTGCTTCTGTCCCTCTGGGATGCAATACTCCCATCAAGGGCAAAGGGGCCATTCCCATCTGTGCCACTGCCATGGATGGGCTCAGTTTACTAAAAGAGTAGCACCCAAGTGACTCTGATGGTACCCCAATCTGAGGGGGAATCCCAAAGCTTCGAAGTTATCGAGACAACGTAACTCTGCTCTATCCCTTGTTCTGCATTGCTTGCATTGTGAACTGTTCTGTTGTAAGAGGAGTGAAGGTAAAACTGCTGCCAGAGTTATCTTTGGTCTACACAAACACAGCATCACAGAGAGGCACTGGAAATCAGAGTACACACAACAGTGTCTGTGCGCCTGTGTAGCCACATAGCTAATGTAATGTTACAGAAAACTGATTTATTGCCAGCATCTTGTTCTGCGAGTTTGAAGCCCTGTTTCATACTTTGAATACCTCATTATACAGAATCTGCACCTCTGGACTCTTCCTTTTCTGGGTGGTGTCATTTTGAAGTAATACATTATCATTTTCCATCATCTGGTGATGCATTAGCAGAATACATGAGAAAAACAGCTGGCTCGGTCTCTCAATCCTTAGCGTCCAGCAACTGCTGACTGTGATGATATATTACATGAACTCTTCAGTCTATCATTGTAATACATCAAAACAAGGCACGCTCTGAAGGTGTATTACTCAAAGAAAGGCAAAGCTGAGTGAGCCTGTCCAGTAGAGGGGTTCTGGTTTAATTATGGAACACAAGTTACAGTACACTGCATCAAAATGTAATGCCCTTAGAATTGAATACTTTCCTGATGAAAATTCCTGTAACCTTACTACTTAGTTTCTCTACCTCAAAATAAACTTTTGATGGTTTGATGCAGATAAACATACTAAAACCAGTGTGTAATATGATATTACTTCAATCTGTGTCTTTATTCTTTCTCTGCTATTCTTCCTTTCTCTAGAGTAGAATACTTCAGTTGGAAAGGACCTACAACAATCAGTTAATGGACCTAAATTTAGAAAAAACTTTTTTTTGCGTGAGAGTTGCAGCACCTGAATTTACATTACTAGCAGGAAAAAAACCCCAGAATTTAATTTCATGGTGAATTAGGAACTGAGTAACACAAATTTTTCTGCTCCATGTTTCTCTTCAGTAGAGGCAGCAAATATCTAATTTTCTTTAGAAGGTAATTGATAACATAAGCTGATTGGAGATGGGGACAATGGACAGCACTTGATTTAGATAGCATAGTACAGTATAAGCATTGTGAATCAAAGACATACCTGAGAATGAACATTTCACCAATACGCTACATTCATCAGAACAATTTTAGCTCTTTGTTATTGTTTACAAGGAGATTTAAACAGTCCTTTACTTACAAAAGAGATGGCTCCCATTGATACACATGACAAGAGCCTCTGAATAAAACATGCAGCAAGAACAGATCAAAAGTGTGATCAGTAGTTAATACTGTGGCTGTTACACCCACTTTTGTAAGCCTTGAAAGTGATTCAGCATGTTATAGATTTAGTTTTGAATGTGGCTGATGTGTCCTTTGCTGCAATATCTTGCTGCATGGGTACTGTGGGAGGGTGTGAGTGAGGATTAAGGACAATAGAGACACAGGATGACACGTGTAAACAGCGGTTACAAAATAGCAGGAAGGAGAGAAATTGATTAATGGATGATATCCCCTAAGGATGTCTTGATGAGGGGACAAGTGAGACAGCTGCCGAGATCAAGAGTGCCTCAGTGAAAGGACCTTCTTTCACCTGCTTGGTGGTTTTTAAAAGACCGAAGTCCTGCAGAATTCACCTTTTCAGTACAATGCAAAAGAGCAGCACTACAGCTGCACGGCCACCCTCTTTGTCCCGTGGCGTGGGAGCTACTGTGACCTCCCGAGTTTTCCTTACTTTCCTTACACCATGACTCCCTCTGCTCCAGTAGATGAGAACATGGATATCGTCACAGGAACATAGCAAGGTAAGTACACTACAAGAGTCAGAAATGCTGTGTGGTCAGCCATTTTCCAGTGTCACCTTCCTCGTACTGAAAGCAGAATAATCAGAAAATAAGAATAGGGTACTGTTTAAACACATCTTTCAGAGAAAATCACCAGATGAAGAACTTATCCTCTGGTTGCAGTTGGAGCACGTATCTTTCTTCAGCGGGAATACAGCTGACCTGCATAACTACTTGTGATTTATTGACTGAAAGGGCTGGATTTATCCATGATGATGTGATCTAGTTGAAGATGTCACTGCTCATTGCAGGGAAGTTGGACTAGATGAACTTTAAAGGTGCTTCCAAGCCACACCATTCTGCAACGTTATGACTCAGGCCCACTGACATCAGGCCATGCAGTGCCTGGTGGAAACCTGGTTACCAGAGCTACAGAGCAAAGCTGGATGTAACCAGCCTTTGGCCAATAATGCTCACCCAGTCCTTGTGCTTCACCCTACAGATTCGGAAGGGTATAATATGTGAAAAGCAACAGCTCCTGGAAGGTATATCACACTTCACAGACAAAACAGGCAAAGTATCTACGCTGAGTCATGTCATCCTTACTTAGACAAGACACAAAAGGACAGGAGAGCTTTTGGAAGAAAGAACTCATTGCTCAGCCTTTCTCTGGTGAGTACTACCAAAGAATGATCTGGAACAGGTGTTTATTGGGATCTATGGAAAAAGTAATGTTTTCATAAATTCTTATGTTTACACTCCGCAGCATTTTTATCCTGAAAAAAAGTGTACTAGACAGTCTGTGAACTCCATGGAGAACTTAACATATACCCACGAAGTATACAAGGAGCTTCTGTATATAGTGGCAAAAGCCAAAGCTAGGTGGCTAGTTAAGGACATGAAGAAATTTGACAAAATAATTTTTTTTGGTTGCAGTCTTTTCGCTGTTTATTCCGATTGTCTTATGTGACTCCAGGGTACATGTGGTTACTTGCATAAACTGGTACCTAACACTGCAAGTTTTCCAGTACATAAAAATTTTCTGCTTCCAAGTACTATGTCCCTCGCAACACAGGGTTAAAAATAGTTGTTTATCGTATACACCTGTTTACATATATATATATAAATAAATCCATTTCAATAAGCTGAACGAATCCATTCATCAACCCAAGGCACAGTTCCACTTTAGGTCATTTTTAAGAGGCAGAGATCAAAGAATCAAAATCCAAAAATGCTCATACAACTGAATTTTGTCCTGACTTACTAGCCACTGAATTCAAGACAAAAATGAATAAATAAAGGTAGATTACCTTGTATATCTTCCTTCTTCAAGGAACTCAGAGCAATAAGCCCTCCAGAGAAGATCACTATTTTTTTAATCTCATCTAGGAATGGAATCTATGTGAAGTTAGTGTAGCACTTGACTCTGTCACTGTCTGCGGTATCAGTGCTCCATTGTCAATTAGTATTTGAACAGCAGAATTGCTATGCTGTTCTGCTTCTATGAAAATAATTCCTTGTGTTGATTGAACTTATTCTTTTCCTCTTCATTTCTATATTATAAATCATCTCAAGCTTGCCAGGGGTATTATTAATGACTTTTTTTTACTTTTTTCAACATAACTTGAAGACCAACATTCCCCAGCCACAAGTGTCAACATACTAAGTGCCGTTCAGACATTTGAACATAATATACTCTGTTTCTAAGTCTTCCGTTGTATTACTAGTAGGATAATTATTACAGCAAATGATAAAATACTGCAAAATTGTTTTCTCCCCCCCCTTAATAACATAAATAAAAGGAGCAATTAATTTCCTACAATAAAAACAGGCAATACAATAACGTACAAATGTGGAGTTTCTTCATTATTGCATCAAATTGCAAAACGGAAACATATAATTTCAAAAGGCTCATAAGCAAAAATGGAAACACAGCTGATGTTGCGTCAGCATGTAGCACAAACCCGTGAGGCTTGCACAGCTCACAGCTCGTCTCCTCAAATGATGCAGCTAACATTTCTAAACGAAAATACAGAACACACAGAAGCTTCTCCATTTTTAGGGCCATACTTCCAGAACTTAAGGCAATTTTGCAGGATGTTACTTCTATACGTCCATCCAATACTATTACCTTATGGAATCACCAGTTGTTTTAAAACCTGTCTATCATGCATAGATGCATCTATAGCTTTATTGACACATCTTATGACAGATGGCAATAATGTTTTCAAATGGAATCAATGTACTTCTAAACTGATACACCTCCCTCTACACCCCATACATTCACCAGATGCGTTTTTAGATCCTCTTTCCGCACTGGTGTTTTGGTTTGTTTGGATTTAGGTTGCTGATAAAAGGTAATACATTTTCTTTGACGTCTCTTACAATTTTACAAGTATTCAAGGCACATTCCCTGCTTTGCATGGAAAATGTATTTGCACAGTTGTCAGAATGATGGACAGGGGGAGAATGATAGGAAGGAGCACTGATCTTTGCTTGTTATTACATACAATAGCCCAGTAGGAATCATGATGTGTTGGTGAGACAAACTGTGTCCCATTCTGGAACATATTAAGTTTGTCTCCAGGACACACATGACTTCACTAGGGTGTCTAACCTCATTCATAATAGATGCTAATCTTTTCAGGGCTGACTGATGACAGCACTTCCTGCCCTTCACGGAATTAGAGCTGGGTTTTATCAAAGGACTCAAACTGCCTGCTAATTAGACTAATTCCCTTCATCATGAATTATTTATTTCCATTGGTAACCGACCACTGTGACATTAATGGGTTCTGCTCAACTTAGTTTCATACTAATATACACTATAAGTTAAATGTTTAAAAACTCCTGATACTTCACTCCAGGTCAAGTGTATCTTTTCACATAACTCTTGATGTTTTCAATAAAGTTTTGATAATTAAAGACAGTTAGAATAAAGTGTTTATTGCTAAGAAAAAAAGAAAATAATGAATATTTGTCAAATTCTGAAATCAAGCTGTTGGGGTTTTTTCCTCCCAAATGTGAGGTCATATATACATATTTAAGACCAATAATAAAAGTCCTCTACTGCACTAAGAGCATTTCAATGCAATTCACAGAACTGACTGCATTCCTTTAACCAGAACATGTACTACCTCTGTATTCAAAATTCTCACTCAGTTCAAGAAGGTTTTTGGGTTTAGTATCAAAAATAAGTTTTTTACTTAGGCAACAAGTATCAAATATGCAAACACAAAATAAAAAATACCTGGCAGACAGCAGCACTGCAGCTCAGTACCACAGGGCAGAGAAGGCCAAAGGCAGAGTGTGGGTCATCAGTGAGACGTAACTGGGAAAAACATAAAGCATCATTCTTGGATGTCATAGCACCAGGATCCAAGTAAGGTAACGGAGGTCATCTATGCAGTATGTACAAGGACTCAGCAAGAGAACTGATTACTGGTTTTTGGCATTGCTGTTCAAAAGTTACATTGACAACTGAGAGAAAATCCATGGGAGAGCAAAAAAAACCCCCAAAAAACTAGAGCACTTCAGAAAAAATGACCAGTGGGGAAAGTTTGTTACTAAAGTTTAGAAAAGAGTATGGTGACATCTTCACTTATGCAGAAGGATGTTATAGTTAGGCAGTGATCTGTATCCTTCATGTCTACAACAAGGAGGACAACAAAGAACCATTTCAGTCTGAAGCCATGAAGATAAACTGGGAAAAGGTTTCCTAGCTGTAAGGACAGAGAAGCCCATGTCCAACCTAAATAGGAAAGTTGCAGAATTCTCTACATTAGAGGGATTTTGGCCAGGACTATATGGGCAGATAATCGCTAGGGAAGGTTTAGGTCTATGAGAACTCAGCCCAGTCACAAAATTAGTTACTAAGGCACAAAGAAATATCAGTTCATAACGTAAACATAAATTTACCTTATAAAATTCTTTAGAATTTTGGAATTTCTAAAGAAAAATCTTGTACTTAAAAGTTGTGAGTATTTGAATATTTTTCAATTATAAGAATGTCTGTTTTAGGAGCATTATATATATATATACATTGTATACAGAATAACATTCAACATAACCTTTCAATTTTCTATAGTTTAAATATTGGTCTTTTCCATTGGCAACAGAGACATTAAATTTATTTAATTCCAATTAATTAATGGAATTTTTGTGACTCATGCACAGGATGGTATGTTTCAGGCCGTACGTTTTATAGTGGGTTTGTTTCCTATGACAGTGGGTTGACTCTGGCTGGATGCCAGGCACCCATCAGGCTGCACTATCACTCCCTTCCTCAGCATGACAGAGATGGAGAATATGAGATAGAAGAGAACTCATGGGTCAAGATAAAGGCAGTTTAGTTAAGCAAAAGCAAAGCACATAGGGAAGTAAATGAAAACAAAAGATTCCCATCAGCAGGCAATGTCCAGCCATTTCCCTGGAAGTAGGGCTTCAGTGTATGTAGCAATTGCTCTGGAAGACAAACCTCATAATAACAAATGCTCACCTCACGCCCACCCTGCAACCCTCCTTAGCTTTTATATCTAAGCAGACATCATACAGAATATCCCTTTGGTCGGTTTGGGTCAGCTGTCCTGGCTAAGGCCCCTCCCAAGATCTTCCCCACCCCCAGGCCACTGGGCGAGAGGGCAACATTGGAGAGACAGCCTTGATGCTCTGTGAGCAGTAGCCGAAACACCGCTGTGTTAGCAACAGCTTTCCAGCCACCAGTGCAAAGCAAAGCACAGCACTATGAGGAAAACTAGCTCCATCTCAGCCAGATCCTATTTACCTGAGCTCTTTGCAGATCAAGAGACAACATACTACTTGCTCACAGATGTCACCTTTGAATCACTTGCAGCAAAATTGAAAGACTTCCCACATGCTACAGAGTTCAGTTTGAAGCTCCAATACATTTTATACATACTCATTACTAAATGATGCATCTTCTCACTCATTCAACAAATAAGTTTTATTCCAGTTTAATTATCCTGTCTGTGAAAAAATGAGTAAAACATATACAGCCTGTCAGAAGAATCAATAGGAAGCTTGTTTGGGATAATATTTATAAAAACAAGGTGGGTTTAAGACAATAAACATCAGAAGAGAGCTGGACAGTTTATATCCCTTAGCCTAATAAAGACTAGGACTACGGTATATTTCATAACTAATCTTTCACTTGTTAGACATAAAAGAACACGTATCTTTCTAACCCATAGTGATAACACTACGTAGGTTTTGGAAGCTAGATAGAAATGAACAGAGATGAGATTCAATAAGCTCATGTACATTTCTATCTCAGTGTGAGATACTTTGGCTGTGAAAATAAAGGTGCTATTTTTCCACTGTTGAAATAATACAGAATCAATGAGAGGCAACTGTGAGCCTCAATAGCATCAAGGGGTTTCTGTTGACATTCACAAACTAAATGAGCAGAGCTCTGCTGGATTGAGATGTCACCAGAAACCCCAAGATGGCATTACAGCCTTGTTTTTGTAAGTTGTGGTTTTTAGCAATAAACACATCAAACTGCCTTTTTATTTTAATTGAAAAGTCAGTTTTTGCATTTATTTCTGTTTTTCCTCCTTGTCTTTCTTTTTTTCCCCCCCCCAGGTTATCTGCCCTGCTCTACCTGCCATCCTCCTTTCCTCCAAGCCCATTCTCATACCTCCTGCCCCAACCAGCCTGTTCCTGTCTTTCTCTTTACTCATTTACCTTCTTTCTTTCATAGTTCTCTGAATCCCCAAATCAAAATATTTCTGGAATGGGTGACTTTGCTCAGTGTGCGATCAGCTCTCCCTAATGTCACTGCACCAGCACAAACACTTCCTTCAGCACTGCGGACAGACTATCCCATTAAGCCAAACGAAATGTCACTCATGTACCACTTGTTATTTGTATGGAATAAGAGTCTCCAAGTAGCTTCTGATGCAGCCATATAAAATAGCTTTTATTTCAGAGCTAATAATACCTGACACTTGAACAGAGACTTCTATTCGATGATCTCAAATCATTTCACAGGCATTAATGAATTGCGTCTCACAAGCGCGCTCTGACCAACAGGCTATTCCCATTTCACAGATGGAGATAACTGAGGAGGAAAGAGAGAGGTAATTTGTTATTACAATGTCTCTTAGGGCCCAATTCTTCACTCTTGTATTTAAAGAGTTTCTGTCACTGGCTTCAAGCCAACATTGAGTAAATAACATTAAAGAGCACTCAGATGTTCCAAACCTTAGTCCTCTAATAAGACATCTGTTTATATAGCAGAGTACGTTCTCCTTGCACACTGGTATATAGACACCTTTGAGGACATTGTACTGCACAATTACAGTTCATAAGTTACTAAGGAGGAGGACATTTTGTACTAAATTGCTCTACCATCTTAAATTAAACCAAATTAACCCAACTTTTAATTCTTTAAAAGCCTTTTTAAAGAAGTGGGATTCTTGAGGGGGAGCTTTTTATAGAATGTGACATGAAAAGTGTATTCTGTTGTAAAAAGTTAAGGTGTGATCAGAAACATATCTTCCAGCATCGTGAAAAGCAGCTAAGATCACAAAATAAGAGGACAGTGGGCAGACAGCCCTTACGAAATGCGTGTCAAAGAATTTGGATAGACTGATAACTATAATTTGTTTGAATTAGCAATTAATGTTACAAGCGTGTGCAGTATTACTCAAACTGTGCTTATCAGAACTGACTGATATCATAAGGTGCAACAAAAAGATATCACTCACATCTTCTATAAAGGTCAGTTCTTTGTAGCTATTTGTAGAAGTATCCACTTGTTTGACAAATTGATAGAAGAAAAATTACATGAAAAGATACTAAGATATATTTCTAAATACAAAAAAGGGCACCAAAACTGTGTGAAAGGCCAAGAAAAAGCAGAATAATAGATGGAGCCATTAAGGACAAAGTCTTTAAAACAAAGAGGTTTTCACTGTGTTCACGTGCACAACTTAAGGCAGTATAAACATGCAGGATTCCTTATGGAACAGGGAGAAGAAGGTTGATCAGAAAAAAATTCTTTTTTTGCCACTATAGAAAATGTATTTAATGAAAATTGGTCTTGAGCAGAGATGAAAAAGCTGATAGTTCCTCTAGTTTCTGAAACTAAGCACAGTAGTAGGAAGAAATTAAGAATCTTGAACAGACTTTTTTATGGTTTGGTTTGATTTTTTTTTAAAATTCTCATCACTGAAGAGTCAAGGAAGCATAAGAAGGTAAGTTTTTGTAGAGGCACGAGGTAGTCATAGGGTACTGCACGGGACTGAGTGAATAACTGTGTGGGATGTAGAGAAGTAAAGGAGAACCAGAGAGAGGTAGAGAGCAGGAGGAAATTAGTATTGAGGACCTGTGAAATCATATGTGAAGGACAATAAGGAACAAGGAAGCAAGAAAAAATCAGCTAAGTTGAATCGCCACTCATGCTGATTTGCTACAGGGGAGTGGAGGAGGATCATCGGAGGGAGCACAAGGGAAGCTGCACTTGGACTGGGCACTTCTGGCAGTTGAAAAACTTGAAACTTAACATTGCCATTATGCTTGTGGCACATAATTTAAGATGGGAATTTACCTCCTCTTGTTTGTGGGCAATACCTTGAAGGCAATACTGACCAAATCACTCCTGCGTTATGACACAGTCTACATGCTGTCTTAAACTTAGCAGGAATTAAACTCCCTGCACACACGAGATGCTATGACACAACACATATAAACAATCCATCAAAATAAACCCACTGTCTCTAGTACCAGCCCAGAAGCAAGCGTCCACATGAAACACATCCCGCTCAAACACACTCCGCCATAAGCAATAAAAATGGAAGTAGATACAGATAGAGATATAAATACAAATATAGGGGTCCTTGTGCTATTTATAATGCCATTTATTAGTACAGCATTTAAGGCCACCGGAAGTCCAGTGCCCATTACACTTATTACTTTAGCTCGGTAATTTACAAGGGCAATAACTTTGAAATTCTTTTTTTTTTTTTTTGGTGACAACTGATCCATGCTCAGCTGAAGTCATGTCCCTGATAGTCCCAGAGGCAAAGTGAAGGTTGGGCACATAACGAGTACTTTGAACAAATGTCCATGGCTAAATTCAGCAAATAAAAATTAAAATCTTTTTTCAGTTCCTATAACTTTCAAATTTCAGGAAGCTAAAACTAAGAGAATATTAGCTTTGGTTCATAATATCCAATTATGCAACTACCACTATTTCCAGATACTGGCCTGTGAAAGTTACTCTTTCAGTATATGAAGGAAGCAAACGACAAAACCCAAACAGTAAAACTTTGCTATTTATGCATGAGAAGATTTTTGAACCATTCAGTGAGTCATTTTATGGAGCAATTAACTTTCCTTTTTATGCAGATATTTTTTCTTCATCTGCCACCTTTTTAATAGTCCTTTGCATAAATTGGTAAAATAATTTCTCATTCCCTCAGAAACAACAGCTGCATTGTAAACTCCTGAATTGGCATGTCTTTGGAATATATTATAATAATTCAGAAACTGCTGCCATTTCTGTCAAGCTTTCATTCATACAAAGGTTGCTTCAAACATCCCATCCTCCCTCCCCCTTTCATTGGTATTGCTGATCTCAGATGGTCCAGCCACTTCCCTTGCTCTCCCAACTCCCTCTCCCGCCTCCAGTCTCAGCCCTTTCTCTCTCAACCTCGACACAAATCTCCTTCCCTTGCCACTCCCTAGATCTGGCTCTCTGTAGCCTCCTCAGTCGAATTAGACACAAATGACTTGTCTTGACTTCCAAAGCCCTTTGTGGCCTATCTGCTCACCACTGACCCTCTCGTGTTCAATATCAAAGGTCAGCGCTTGCTTCCAATTAGTCTGTGAGCCAAGGTACCTTCCTCTGACTGCAACGCTTTCAAAACAAGCCCAGTCATGCTCTTTCCTCTGTTGCCTCTCACACTTGGGGAAAGAATTGTCTATCAGTATCTGCAAAGCCTTCACATTCTGCCTTTTTAAATGCCCCCTCAGATCTACACTTTGCCTTCAGAAACTGCAGCAAGAGCCCGGCTGTTCTTGTGTCGGGGCAGTGCTAAGCAACACAACAGGCGGCTTCCTCATTGGTGTTAATCCTCTACAGGGAAATGCAGGTTTTGTGTGCCCTGTTTTGCAACTCGCTGGGGGAGTTGTGGCCGATAACTTGAACTTCGTGGGTCCTGCGAAGACACAAAAAATAATGAACAAGGGAGAGCATAACAGGGAAAGCATAGATGGTTGGTTTCTCAGGCCCAGGCTCAGACACTGCAAAGCTCACATCAGCTGAAAGCTGCCACTGAACGAAAAGTCCTGGCCATGACTCACAACTTCAGGGTGAAACTTTCTGATTTCAGACAGAGCTGCAAAGTCTGCTAAAACTATACACCGCTTACGTGGTTCTAACCTAGCTGAAGTTTGGTAGCATTCCACAGATCTGGTAAGAAGTGTGCTTTCTTGATAAATTCAGATCAAGACTGAAAAAACCCCTACTAAAACTATGTAAAATTTTTACATTCTCAAAAAAGTCACCAGTGTACTTGATCTTGAAGAAATCCACTCACCTTGCCTCAGCATTTCTGTTGCAAGCAACTGCACTGCTTTGACTGCAGTTTTCCCAAAATTTTAGATGGACGTATACACCCAGGAAAAATTTTTTCAGCTAAAGGTTATAAGTAACTGAAATTTTATTAGGTATCTGAAATTCATTTATATGAATAACTCAAAACATGGTCATACAATGGTAAGTTTGCCTTAAACCGATAGACGATGCTCCCAGCTCCATTATTACAAACAGAGTGGTTTATTATGAAGATAATTGTGGGTTGTTCAGGTGGAGGATGGAGATGTGTGTGTGGGAAGTAGCAGAATGGAGGTAGCTGAGTGAGTGGAGTGTAGGTGAATGGCTTAACTGTTAATTTCCTTGGGGTTTTTTACGATTTACATTAGTATGCAGAAGAGTGGGATTTGACTCAAAGAACTTTTCTGAGCAGGGAAAAAGTCACACATAATGTGTACATAACCATGGGAAATACAGAAATTCTATGTACTCGATTATGTAATTTACTTAAAAGTTGTAGCTTGTTGTCAAAAGGGCCTTGCTGGGTTTCACAACCTGGAAAAGTAGTTTTCATGAAGCACGTTGTTCTTCAAGAAATGAGCAACAATGCCATTTGCTTCATACCACTGACACAATATTTGGCTCTGCATTTAAATGCGGTTGCTCTATTTTTACATGAGTGCTATTAATAAATGCAGATTGCAAGGAATATGTAAGTTCTTACAGTGATAAAGGGATAGCTTATTAAAAAAGAAAGCTGACACGTTGCACATTCTAGATTTGAAAAAAAAATATTCTTATGGTGGCTTAGTTGTGGTAATGGCTCAAGATTTTTGTGGTCTAGTATTTTTAATACTCCAGTGTAATCTACTCCAGTCATGCTTGACAGAGAATAAAGATGGGTTTTCAAGGATCACAGCTTTTAAGCTGTGTGGAAATGCCCATTTCCCATCTTGAAAATAATCACATACACACGCAGATAAAGACAATGATACTTGGAGTGATATTTATAAACTGAATCTAGGACAAACTGCATGTTTCTCCTAAGAAAGCCCATCTTTTTTTTATGGCTAGATTCACTGTGTACCCAGAAATCCCATAGTACTAGTAAAATTGTGTCTTTAATGGGCATTTCATCCCTCTGGCAATCACAGCTGCAGCCCTTAGCACGGACATGAAGCCATCTCTTAAAAACAGCTTGTCATTTTCAAGTGAATATAAAATGTATACTGTACTACAAAGTCAGAAGAAAAAAAAATCCCAAACCCTCTAGCAACTGTTTCATGAGTATATGTCAATACATGTATATTTATTTTTAAACAGATATAAAATGTGAAGACTTTTTGCTCCAGAGTTTACATCCTTTCCTCCACAGTGAAATTCTTTCCATGTCTGCCTGAAATGTCGGATTTCAGACTTAGATTTCAAACTGGCAACACAGCCTTGACCTCTGAATCCAAACAACCATTCCTGATGGACTGAAAACAAGAATCTGCTTTCATGACATCCCAACCAACTACACTCTCCAGATCAGTTAAATACGGTGCTCATTTTGGTGCAGCGGGCAAAGATCTAATGAGATCAGGCAGAAGAACATTCTGCAGCAGCAGCCAGAGGCCCAAAATATCTTTTCCCCTTGCCATGCAATGCTTTCCAAAATACTCCTTTCTCTGCTTTTCCTGAGTTCCTAAGGACTCGGTGCCATCTTAGGAGGTTGGCTTATACTAGTATTGGGATACAACTTAGACCTTACGGGTGAAGAAACAGAAAATTCTGCTAATATTTATGTATCTTCAATTTTCCACTGAAAAATTGAACTGGCTTTAAAGTATTGAAGTAAGATATGTAAGATTCACCTTATTTAATGTATGCAGAATATGTTTTGAAGCTTTTCTCTAGCCATGTAAGCAATAAAATTATTAGACAGGAAAAAAATAAGAAAAATAAGAAAGAAAGAAAGAAAATAAACAAAGGAAGTAAAAGGAAAAACAAAAAAAGAGAATGAGAAAAAGCCAAAATTTCCAAGCAATTCCTTGATTTTAGAATTAAGGCTTTAAGAAGAATCTAGATGACAACTATCACAAATCTCAGTATCACAAAATCCAATAAAGGTGTAAGAATCGACAATCCAGATTCCTCTGTGTGTGTTCAAAGGACAGCATGTGGATCATTTTGTTTCCACACTGCACATAATGTGTCATTTTTGCTTTACTTTCTACTCTTAGTTTGGCACCTTTCAGAAGGACTAAGCAAAATTGAAACTGAACAAATCTAAGAGAGAGCCTCTTAACCTGGGAATAGATTTCACAAATTGTTTTACATTGCTGATCTGCATTATCTTTAGTAGCATTCAAACCATGCAGCTTCTGGCTGAAGCTCCTACTGACAGATATTCTGAAATAACACAAAATATTATTGTTGTTGCAAATAACACAATATTGGATGATGGGAAAAATCATATTAACATGAGAAATATAAGCTTAATCATGTAACTACCTTCTCAAGACAGTATCCAAGGCTTCCAGACACCACACAAGTCAGTCAATGGTTGTGCAGTTCACCAGGACTGGAAATTTGTTTTTACTTTAAAACTGACATAATCGGGAGATTATTGTGGCTGTGTTGTGACTTTCTTCCCTACCAGTAATAGATAGGCATTTCAGAAAATTATCTTGATTTCACATAATTTTATCTGAAGAAAACCCACATTTTCTTAGTCAACACAATTTGGAAATGAAATTATTTGGATTTCTATTTAAAACAAAAATTAAATCAAGTCTAATTATATTTAACAGTTTAAAAAGCTGAAATATCAATATTGCATTTTGCTCAAAAAAACATTTCCTTCAGCCTGAAATTTTACTAAAGTACATGGGAAATCACACATATAAAAGCATGTGTGTAAGTATCTATCTATCTATCTTCATATAAAACCAGCTAGTGCCTAGTCAAAAAAGTCCTTTAAAGTGACTCCTTTCTAAATGCTACCAGAGAACAGAGGAATCCATACTTTTAAAATTCAAGCATCGAAATAAAAGTGCGATGGGACAATGTGCTAAGAATCAGCACACGTGCTGCACCAGAAACTTGCTTTTTGTTTTTATTTGCTGCTTTCTAAATAAATGGTAAGAAGTGATGCTGACAAAATCCTTTTAAAGTCAAGATCATTTCAGCACATCTTACCGAGTCTGGCATTATTGTGTATTTTCAGCTCAATTATTTTAAGTCAAAATTCAGTCATATTTATGACATGCTGTCGGTCTGTTTTGTGTTCATCACGAGATATTGGTGCAATTTTATCCATCAGAGACTAAGACCTAGTCATAAATACTTCATGACCCTACTATACAGACCAATCCATGATGCACCCCAGCGTGTGCTCAGCTGGATACAAACATACATAATACACTGAGTAAGGAGAAACAATAGAAAGGGACAGATCTAAAAACGAAAGCATGTTACATAGATCTAAAATGAAAAAGTACAAGTAGGTGTATTCCACCTTCTATTTTAGGATCAATGTCATGACTCTGGCTAACTATGTGCAAGAACAAATCTGCTTTTCTTCTCTTGCTTCTTCAGAGTAAAAGGGGGAGGCTTTCCGCAGGATTATGAAGAATTCCTCTGAAGATTTTTCTCATCTCTGACTCTGCGTGAGTCACTTCAGAGCACCAGAAAGCAGCTTCAACACCAGACTTACATTTTTTGGGCAGTAAATATCTTATTTTCTCACTTTGGCATCTCCTGTAAATACTTAGTCACGTGAAACAAACTTGTTGGAAAGTGTTGGATCGCACTTAAATCTAGGTCAAGTACAGATTACAGAAACATAGAAGGGGATCAAATGACACTCAGCTGGTGAAGCTTTTTGGAATCCTACAAGAGTTCAGAACTCAAAATGGTTCACTTTTACTATGTTTTGCTTTCTCTGATTCAGGAAATCTAAATAAATAACAAGAGAACTTACCAGGACTTTCTTTAGTATTTGTAACCAGGCGTGGCTCCTGGATGCCTTCTGAAGAATTTCTGTATGAAGGTCAGTGCTTGGAGAATCTGATGGTGAACAGAACAGCAAAGATTACAGATATCCAAAACTATCCATCATCTGAATAAAGGGAAAGCTGCAGGTATTGATCAGTTCTCTGGAGAAATGTTAAAAGGGAGTGGGAAGGTCAAAACATGGAGGTTACACTATCTTGGAAAGGAATGAAATCAAGATCAAATGACACAGACAGGACAATAGATTCTCAGTGTACAATACACACAGCATGTATATTGTAGCACAGCTGAAATGAAATTTCACAGAGTGCACAAACACACAAATGCATCAGGGAAACATATTGTATATCAAAAGGATGAGTCATAGGAATGCCAAAATATGAAGTAGGGCAAGGCAGAGGTAAAATAGGGAAAATCTTACACATCCATTCGTGTAAAAGCTTATAGTATCTGGGACCTATTTCTTGCAGATCTGAGATTTCTATCAGTTATTGAACAGAATTTGTCAGAGAACAAAACCTGAATATACAAAATCTATCTAAAGCAGATGAGAATTTTAGAAAGAATTGCTGAAAGACTAAGAAACACACCCTCTTAAGGTACGCATTCTTCGCATTTTACTTTGCAAACCCTGTTCCCTCATCTGTGAACTGTTGCCAAGAACCTTTTCCTTGGTACCTGAGCTAAAACCACTGAGGCTGTGAACTTTTGGTTCTGGCCGCCTCTATTCAGCCCAGCACAACACGGGGAAATATATCAGACGTTGGCTGTTAGGCAAGGGTGCTCTGCCATGAGTCCTACTGCCATAAATGCTGTACTGCCTGGTTCAAATGGCAACCTAGCATGATGACATCTCACAAAGCAAGGAATTCATTTGAAAGAAAAAGTCCAACTGCAGAGCTGAGATAATCAAACCAAAGTCTGAAGAAAAAGTATTCTGGAAAAAACGGAGCATGGGGTTATGCTTAAAACCACATGAAACAGGCTATGCTTATGTTCTTTTTCAATTAATCAGGATTTTAAAGACCACATGTTACTCAAAAGCCTGAAAAATTTTATATGAAATTGTTTCTAGAAAAATACAGGAAATTCTATGCCTGCAACATTAACTCATTTGAATTTTATTTCCTCCTATCTTTAAAGGAAAATGAACCGTGAAGAATCCCATTTATTCCCATGACTAATGACATTACAAACATCAAGTTTGGTCCAGTCATCTGTATTTTCAAGTAAGCCAACAGTATAGGTGAATAAGCATCTGGCAGAGATTCTAGGTTACTCTATATGTTAAATTACTGTTTTACAACTAAACACCTGCTGGGAGAATTGTAACAAATAGGTGAAGCATTTTCCACTGAACACTCTCTTCAGCATCATCTCACAGTGACTCTCACCATGATTCTAATTGGCAAAATAAATCCGGCTGGTGGAAACAGAGCCACCTCCAACCAAGCTAACATTTTTTTCCCTTGGTTAGAGTCTCCACACCAGAAAAAAACCCAACAGACTCTGCACGTTTGCTCCATGCTAAAAGCCCAAAAAGAGTACACAAATACCACGCCAAAAGTGTTTGAATTGCTTTCAGCAACACAGTAGCACAAAACCCATGAGATTGTATGTGCTTTCAAAATACTCTAGATTGTTTTTTCTCTTTTATGCTGCTTTTACACTTGTAGAGCTCAGTCTAATTCAGTGCATATACACTAACAAGGTAGAACCAGTCCCATGTATCAGCCCACTTCCTTCATAAAAGTATATTTTTATACAGTCAGAGGTGGTTGTGTTCAATGTTCTCTACTTCATCCCAAATGTCAAATTTGTTATTCATAAATTTGCCAAATTAGCTCTTACAACTTTCAAAAGTATTCTAGGGAGTGTGCCTGGACATGTTACTTTGGAAACAACACTGGAGTTGTGTTGGAACTTGGGGATTAAAAAGAAAATAATTATAATATTGTGCCAGTATCTTTGGGAAGCTTAATAAGACAGACAGAGAACAGCACTCAACTCATGTAGCCTTCTGGTATGACTGACACAAAGTTTAATTCCAGCTTCCAAAAACACCTAACTTCTTTCCTTGCCCTGCAGAAAGGTGCCTCACTCAGGTCTGCAGAGATTTTTGTCATTAGCTGGCCCACTCAGGTGAGCCATTACAGAGTCAGTGGCTAAACTGAATCGCATACATACCTTTTCTTTTTATGCCAACTTGAAGCTGAGTGACATACTCTTCAGTACCCTTCAAAATCAGTAACACGATTTTGCCATTTCTGCCATTCAAACTTACTCTCCAGAAGCAAAAAGAGAATGAAATAATGTGATCTGAGGTGGAGTTTCCCCACCTTACTCTCATACAAGGATTAAAAGGGCGATTTTTATGGGGCATCTTGTAGCTGGATTCTGCACATAAAGAGAATACATCAAAAAATTGATTTTTCCTCACTAACAAAGATAATTTACCAAAACACTGTGTTTATTTCAATTCATTCTGCTGCGTTTCTGCCTGGAGAAGTTATTTGTCAATTTTAAAATGAAAAAAGTATGTTCTCGTTGTTGCCATTTATTGTCCTTTCTCACCTTTAACTGTTGACAAATTCTGTCAATAAAAATATTGCCAGCCATTGTCTCTCAAATCTGCCTTGCCAAACCCTTGTAATTCCGGGCCAGTAGAAAAAAATGATGCTATCTACTTTGCCTTGGCTAAAGAATGCAAGTTCCACCAAAAAGTACAAGTATTCTCGTCTACAGTATCAGATCATTACATAGAACTGTCAGCCTATTCTACAAATTCCCACCCCATTGCAGTGATGTCAATTAGTGCGGAAGAGTAACAAGACCTTTCAAAGTTTTTAGCACTTCTAACTTTGGAATCTCAGAGCAGTCTACAAATACAAGTGACATCCTTCCAAATTAAACTCTTAGGTGAAAGCAAAAATAACATCTAGGGCAGAAGCCCCACCCCTCCCCTCCAACCCCCAAACTAACAGCCATATTGTGAATCTGCTCTTGAATCTGGTAGAAATGTTTTGCACATTTAAATTAATTGGACTATTTTAGCAAATAGCTGCATATCAGTGGAGGATAAGTGGATCACAATGCAACTGCAATGACAGCAAAATTCCACACTATTTCCCCTTAAAAGCCAGTATGGTATAATGAGAAAGATATTGGCTAGTCTGGAATCAGAAGACCAGCACTGCTTTTTTCTCTAGCCAAAAATGTTCTGCTAGAAGGAACCTAAAAAGATAATGTAGTCCAGTCACTTTACTAAAACAGGTATTATGCAAGACACATTCATTGCTTTCCAGTAAAGGTTAATTAATTCACAGAAGTTCACAGAAAACCCTTGTTTTAAGACAGTGTTACAAAGCAAATAATCCTAGTGATCTTTATTTTTAGTTTTCTGTTCTAGTCAAACTTTCAGTTTTTAATCATATTGAAAACAATCAGCCCTGGTCCCAGTTTTCATTGTAACAATGTGAAATATTACTGATTTCCTGCCATATTTTCACATTATTGACATCCCCCTCACAAGATACTGTCAAACAAAACTGCAAGACTTTCTTTTATCTCACCAAAACATTCAAGAAAATGAAGAAGTGTTCTTCTTCTTCGCTTTTATTTTTTTATTTAGTGTTAATAGATGCTTTTGATTCACTAAAAGCTTTCCCTTCTCTTGTCTTCTAATCATTTTCCTCATCTTCAGCCTTGTTCTTACCTAGAACAGGCTCTTCCGATGTTCTTTCACTACTTCAATCAGCGATGGTGGTACTGGCTTGGAGCTACTCATCTTCTTTGGCTTGGAGGGCAGTTAATTTTGTGCTTTTACCCAGAATTTCACCACAGGCACCTGATTTTCCTCAAATCATCTTCTGTGAATTTCTTTTTCCGGTGATCACCACTAGTGCATTTCACCTCCCCTGAACCAGTGAAAGCACAAGAGTGGGTGAGCGTGTACAATGGTGAAAAACCCCACTAATTCTGTTTCTTTCCTGACATTTTTATCTCTAACACATACAATTGAAATGTAAAAGGTCTGGTTATCAACCACAGGCCTCAGCTGGAGAGAAAACATCTCCCTCTGCAACGATAGCCATACATTTGCCAACATTTACTTCAGGGTCAGAAAGGGACCCAAAGGTTGCTTTTGTTTTAACGTGTCCTTTCAACACTTTCTCTTTAGCTCAGAAATAGGAGAAATACAAACTAGAAAATGTCCTTTTTTTTTAACCTATGTTTTTTATTCTTCTGTGTGACTTTTTGCAAAAGAAGATCCTTCCTCCTCATCAAATGCACTTGTGGGATGTTTTTCTGCATTTTTGAAATGTTTTACATTGTCAAAGTTAAGTGTCAGTTGTTCCTTCTAACACACACTTCTTTTTGAAGGTAGTGCAGAATTGAGCTGTTAGAATGAGGGAAAAGAAAAAGGGAGGAAGTAGCAAAAGAGAGAAAGTCAAGAAACCACAAACAAAAATTTTGAATTTGGGGCTGTTTTCTAGAACAAAATGTATAATAAAATTTCTGTGTGTATTTCATTAGAAAGCCCTCGTTTTAAAAGCCCTATAAAAATTTCAAATTTTTACTGAAATGGAAATATTCTTCTGTCAGAAATGACATTGTAGAGCAATAGTTACAACGAACGTACAGCAATTCACTTTCAAGTTGTCACTTTTTCTTTTTTAGTCTCTATTTCCAGACTTCCTCTTGTCCTCTCCTTTCTTTCACTTACTCACTTTTCCCCTCCTTTTTAGAAATAACCTAAATGTCTTTCTATGCAACACATCTCCATACCTTGTCTCCATCACCCCTGATATTTCCTTCTTCTTGCTATTTTGTTTATTCCCTAATTCCCTCAATTCAACATTCATTCTTCACTTGAGTCTCCTCTATATTCTCAGAAGAAAATGTTGATATGCATTCCTATTGAGACTGGCTTTCCTTGACCACCTTCAATCCAGCTCCAGATACTTACACCTTGGGGGAGGAGGAAAAACGGAACAGAAATCTTCCTCTCTATGTACGCCTGCTCTGTTTCGAATTCGAGCTTACCTAACGTGGCAGACAGTGAGCAAAATACCGAGGTGTGTGGCCCCAAGCACTGCCAGCAGACACTGGTGTGACACACCAACTGGATATGGGGTCACAAAAGCACCGGCTACTCAGACAGTGGCGTTTCCCTGCTCAGGAATCAGGACAGAGCCTCCAACAGCCACGGACATAACTGGAATGGTGTGTTGTTTCCAGCCAGAGATAATTGGTAACACTCTGTGCTTCATCCACATCCAAATGACAAGATCCACCTTCAGTCCTTCTCAGATAGGGTTCCCCTGCAGCAAATTTGAGGTTATACCACCTGATTAGCTAAAAAATTAATTTCCAAGACCAGGAATAGACTTGTCTGAATTACTCAAGGAAACAATATAAAGCCTTTCAGTTCCATGTTCAGTATCAATGAGAAAGCAGAATAAAATAAGATGTGATAGTCTTCATTTTTCATGGTTTTCCTCCCTGTGGAGAATTTTCATTTTATATTTTATTTGAAGTGATAAGAGAGTCAATCTTGATGTCAATGATCTTGGGGTAGCAACATGGGACCCATCTCAGTCAATGTCTCTAGGTACAGTACAAATAATAAGTAATAATCTCAGCATATCCAAATTTCTAAGAGAATTTTTGGAAATAGTATCACGGAGATGAAATGCTACTTCTAATTTTTTAATCAGTTTCTTGCAGACAGCACTGCACAGGTGCCTTGACCTTAAACTTAGGTAATTATTATAATTAAATTGCTGATACTCCATTCACTAATGTCTGCTGCACTATCTCTATTGTTTAAACCCCATTATTCTGCATGTAGTTCCTTTTCTCTTCCCTGTTTCTTTGGAACATTTCCAAGATTTACTCGGTTATTGTTTAAAGCCTTTTTAGTGTGTTGGTGTTTTGTGCTCTGCATCCTATGACTTATGGATCATTCTAGTTTTGGAGAGATATTTTCCAGACATTATTCATCCCACATACAGCAAATAAAATACTTCTCTAATCAATCATTTCTGCTAAACCCCCAAATAAACCCATCCTTTCTTTATTATGTTAAGCAAATTAGACAAATGAATGTTTTGTAAAACTTGCAGCCTTTTTTGGTCCCTTGGCTCCTCGCCTGTCTCACTGCTTTCTTATTTCCTTTATCAGTGAGCGCTACCCGTATACCTCAGCTGTATTTACAGGACTATTTGGTCTAATTAATTCTGCCACCAGAATGAAATCTACACAAATGAAAGACTTTGTCAGTGTGGCTGCAAAACCATATCCTTTCCCAGCCCCAAATTTCTGCCCAAACCATTTTTGAATGGTTTTAGTTGGGAGATGGGAAGGAGGTACATACACAGAAGATAAATATTTAATTTCTATTTCAGACATTTTAAAGAAAACTAATGTATTGATTAAAAGAAAGCAGTACCTTTCTCCTTCTTTACCCTGCAGGTCATCTTAAATAGAATAAAGATTAGTTCAATTCCTTCTCTTGCTTAAGAGGTTTTGAACCATATCTCCTGGAAGAATGTTTAGCTACCATTTATTGAGCTTTCATATTCTGGGGTAAAGACTCCCTCAATCTCTCCTGCACTTGATTTAACATATGTAAATATTCTGAGACATGATGAAAATGACTCAAAAACCTGAGGTTTGCAGTACTCATGGAAAATGGAGCCTCAGCACTTAAGTTTTTGCTTCGATAAATATCTAAATATTTTTAAACAATGCAGAACCTTAACAGGAAAATATTAAGGAACTTAAACTGAAGTGTGACATAATACAGTATCCAAGGCATTCTCAGCTGCTGAGGAGGAGAGCACGGAGCCCAGGCCTTCAGCAGACGAAGCACATGGCAAAGGATGGGGATTCGCTGATTTTGTGAAACTAGTGTGGACAACTGTTTTTCTCAGTAAAGTCCTGTTCAGCCACTGTACAGCAACTTTGCTGGTAATTGTGGCGCGACAGAAGATGCATTTTAGTTTAAAGAAAACTTGCAAGAATGTGAATCAAACCATATTTACGCTTTGGCAATCACAACGGTAGTAAAATATATGTCCCTACAAAAGAAGCTTGGGGCAAGAAAGGTAGATATTTCTGCCAAACTACATCCTCAGAGGTTAGAATTCGGTAGATTTCATGATTATAGAAAATAGTTACTAATGTGGGGATAGTAGGTAGGACAAGAAGTGAACAGAAAAGGAGGTGAGTTATAAATACATAACCACTTCCATAAATGATCTCTTCAGTGAAAAATAAATATTATTGCTCAACAATTCTGTTGCTGTCCCGCAAACAGGTGAAGGATATATACTCACTTTGAAGAGACAATCTGAACTTCCGTTTCCTGTGAAGTACAGATCTTAAGGTGAAAACACAGAATGATAATTTTGCATAATCCATATATAAACAGTTTGCAAAATGACATTTTGTATCATTTCTATGGAAAAATGAAAACATGAAGAGATCTGCCTCATAACAGCCTAAGGACTTTCTTCAGTCAGACCCTTCAGAATTATAGCTAATTTAAAACAAATGCAGAGCAAAAAGATACATTTATAAAGCTTGCCAAAGAACACCACAAATTACATGTACTACTCCATGAGAGAAATAGTGTAAGCAACATCATATTTAGCTGTTAAAAATTTACTTCTGTCATGTTCCTGAATGTTCCTCCTGCAAAACATGGGTGCCTTTTTTTCAAAAGAAATCCCGCATATTTTCTGAAATTATGTTTCCTTTTATTCATAAAGTGTTCATTAATTAAAGCAAGCCAGTATTGTCAGCAGAGATGCATCTGTTACTCTTAGTAGTCTCCAGGACAAATTCTGTTCTGGTGACGTCTGTCTTACTATTGTTCTAATGGAGCAAATGGCTAAAGACCGAGTTCTTTCTGATGTACACATGTTATATATGCAATTAAATCTTGCCATAGTGAAGAATCACTGTCAGCAGAGATTATTTTAATGGATGTACAGTATTACTTTAAACTAAGTCTTCACCATCTGTTCATCTTAATTACAAATGCAAAACCAACATATCTTACATTAGCATCAGAAAATGGGGAAATATCAGTGACTGAAATGTCCACATATACTCTTTGTGCAATACTGCATGCATCTGTGCCATTTTTCGTCTCCTCTTCCAAGCAACACAAAATGGGAAGGGGGGGAGGAAAGAAGGGGGTAGAAAAATGCTTATTCCTCACAGATAATTTTCTGGCATGGTTGAATATTCTTCTGGCAAACAAGGATTCATTATAAAACATTTCAATATATTATGATTCAGAACGATTTCCAAAAGTATGTACTTGCACTTGTACCTCATTCTAGCTCTTTCTGGCTGCCAGATAAGCAGGGGAAATGAAAGCAAGAGCCAACACATGCTAATGCCATCTAATAAATCACCAAAAAGGAGGTAAAAGAATATGCAAGGAATGTTCTGGATTGAAGCAAAGTAAGACACGATAAGGAAGTAAAATTTTAAAAATTCAGCTCTATAGTCCTGACATGAGATTACTTTGTATGGACAAGGTAGATTCAGAGAAAATAATAAAATAAGTGAGGGCACAGCCGTCTATAATCTGCAGCAATTTGGTAGTTTGCTAGTAAATGTTTGGTCCCACAACTGTGCATCGTTATGGAAGCAGCACTACAACACTTCAGACTGAGTTAAGTTCCCTTAAAGTAAACTTTAAAGTACTTTGCCATCCCCTTGTTGACTTAGTCTATCTGGAAATTTATTGTACTTTGTGGTAAAGAACATGCACCCTCACAAGATTATGGACCTGGAGTGACGTGAAACTCAGGGAAAATGATAAGATAATATCTTGCAATATACTAATTTGTGCCAAAAGTTATGAAAAATAAAATAACAATTAAAAAAAAACCTGACAAAACACCTTGTCAAAGATTTCATCACCCTCAGATTTTCTAACTAGTCCTCATGAAACACAACAGTCAACTTCTAACCCAACTTGCAACTGAGATGTGTCCAAATCCAAAAATCTGATTTGACATGTCTATCCTAAGATAATCCATAGACACAAAAATATGAGAAACAGAAGTGATGATATAATTATCCACTTTGCATGTAAGAAAATATGCATAGAGAGGTCCAATTCCAAACTGGAGAGACCACATTAGCAGATGATCCTTTTTTGTAGATTCTTATCTTTGAGTCATCAGCCCTTCAAAGAGATGGTTGGCATTGTGTCAGGACGATCAAACTCCAACAGAGGTACAGGGTGCAGGACTAGTCGATATATAAACTCTGTATCAGTTGCAAGTGTCTGCAACTACAGTATAAAGAAAAACTTCTACACAAGTCTTTGTATTAGTGAAAACAGGTATGGAGAGGTATTTCTCAACAACTTTTTACTTTGAAAGTTGTCAGAAAAACACCATAAGTCATTAATGCCGGTAATTTGTACCGGGGAAATGTGTTTGGCTTTACATTACACCGCCTTTACCAAATATGAAAATCAAAATTGCTCTGTAATAAACAGCATTTTTACTGATTGCACATGATTATGCTGAGCAGCTTCTTCTAACAGTGTCACAGAGGTGATTTAATAGATCCTATAACTAATCTTCCCAGATGACCTCTACCCTCTGCTGATGAAGCCTATTCAAAACCTACTGCCCTTTGCTCATTTTACCATATTTTATTTCCAAACTGTTTTGATCATAGATACCTTTGGCAAAATTCTTCTTTCCTCTGAACAAATTTTCTGTGAACGTCTTATCTATGTGAGTGATGTAAAAGAATACATGTAATTATTATTATTATTATTATTGTTATTATTATTTGCTTGAAATCACCACACCATCAATAAGTATAGGAAATCACTCATGATGTATCTGACATCTGTGCAAAGTACCACAGTTCCCAGCTTCTGTCTTTGAGCACTGAAGCAAATTGCCTCTGAGAAGGAAATTCACACAGCTCCTTTTTAACCGGCAACTGAAAAGAAAACCCATCCCCGGAAATACTAAAAGAAAAAGGGATGACTTCAAATAATTTTGAGAAAATTTCCTATGTAGAACCAAATATGCGTGCACCGAGAACGCACAGAATTCTGTAAGCCACGGATATTAATAATCAGCCCTAAAAAAACCCCCAAAAACCAAACCAAAGCTGGAAGGAGTTAAAACCCGAGTCACATCACTATAGCTGGAAGAGGATGAAATTCGAGGTTATGAGACAGGTCGCCAGGGGCGCAGGGGAGAGGAGGAAGAGCGGCGTGCGCGGGTGCGCTGGCGGCGGCCGGAGGCGGGAGTCCCTAGGGGGCAGTGCGCAATTAACAATGCGGGATGCGGCCATTGTCTCAAAGGCGGGCACCGCTACCCCAAAACACGTGAGAAAGCATCTTGTTTTCGGAGCGGCTTGCCGATTGCACTATAAACCCGTAGTGTTTGCCCTTATGCAATAATGAACTACTTTCTATCGCAAATATTTTCCGCTGGGATCGTTAAATATGCTAGTAAACCGCAGGAATTGCAGAATGTATGTACGACAACCAGACAGAAGAAAAGCAGTAAAATACTCCTGTTTGGGGGAGGGGAAAAGTAGAAAGAAGATTAAATAACTGTTAAAATCGTCTTGATTATACAGGTAAAGTAACATTCGAGCTTATGTGTATATATATATAATTATTTGTAGATAATTTTTTAAAATGGACATCTGCTGTTCAGTTTATAAAACAAAGTAAATCCTTGATACATAAGATTTTTCTGATTCAGCTTCAGGATTGAATGATTTTTCATACAATAAACAAGTTTCTATTTTTGTTTATAGATTAAAAGAAGGCAATACTTACAGTGTCTGCCTGCTGAAACTACCAAATAAAGAAGTGCCTTTATGCTTCAATTCTACACTCAGAGCTAGTGATCAGAGCAGGCTTGAAGAACAGAGAGAGCACCTGCACTGTGCAGGACTGCCAGCCAGTGAAGCCGTGATTTCACCCTTTGCAAAAAGTAGGTGCCAGAATATTGTCACCTTGTAAGGGAGGGTGATGCTTGATTTTTTTCCTTGAGAATGTGGGTATTACGGGAATATCAAATAGACAGGAAAGCCACAAATATGGACCTTTCATATTCATATCCAGTCGCTCTTCCTGGTCCCAAGTTAGAACTGATAAATAACAATTTTTGGAAGCGGAAAGCAAATAAGGAAATGACTGCTGCTGGGCAAGATTTTATCCTTTCTCTGCCATTAGTTTGTTGTCATTGAGGACTCATGCCTTTCTCTAATACTTTCAGCCACATCCTCCAGTTCTGTGCTCTAAGCATGAGGTTCTACACAAAGCGCTATCGGGCTGTTAAGGTTGCCTTACTAAAACTGCTTCTGGAACCTTCACATAAACCATCAGTTTTGGAGGAATGTGTTGAAATTTTGGACACAGAAGGATAAACATAAATTTTTATCACAACAGAGTCTGCCCCTGTTCTTTCCTTGAGGATGTCCATTACAAAATTCAGCAGGAAATAAAACCCAAAAAAAGGCGGGATCACGTTTGGATTACAATACACAGACAACGCAGTCTCCTCAGATTAAATCTTCAGGCCCACTGCAGTTGCATATCAGAATCTTACAGTCCCTTGAAAGGATACAGTGTGTAATATCCATAAAGATCTTCTATAAACTACTTCATATTTTTTAATCTGTGCTGCTAAGATTTTCACTGTTTTTTAATCATCTGTGATCAAAGTTCAAATCCAAGGCTTAAAATTAAACAGAGGAAGATCTGACAATATGTTCAGACTGTCTGAGAACCTACAGATCTGAGCTCTATCACAATGGCGTTACTTTGTATTTAGAGTAGGTTTAAAGCAGGATGGAAAAATCAGGGTTGCAATTTTATAAGAGATTCAAAAAGAAAAGTTTTGCTTACTAGCGAACTTTTCAAACTTTTCCAAAGAAGGGGCAGAGGAATTAGTGTTGAGATAATAAAAATACTTTGAAAATTTTAAAACAATATCATGCCAAGAAGTTGAATGATTACCAACTTCAGAGCAAAAAGCCCAGAAGCCTTGGAAACTTAGCTTATGTCTGTTAAAAGTTCTTCAAAACCGACACAAGACCTTTTGGTTGCAATTAGTCTGGGGTTTTTGAGTGAAAATTTGCTTCATTGCTACATATCAAAGCAGCTGCAAGAGATTCGACAGAGTCACCATCAATGTACCTGTTTCTAAAATGAAAGTAAAAAATAGACAAATACACCAAGAGAACAGGAGAATCAGTCTTCAATCAGCATTGCCTTCAGCATGTGCTCTGAGAGAGACCATCACCCATCACACTCCCAGGAGTAAACTTCCTGGTTACAGACCTTTGCTGCTGAGAAAAGCAGAAAATCTTTTCTCTGCAGCTTTTATTTCTGATATTCTGGACTCCATTACATAGTGTTCTTTCATCACTGACTACATTTTAACGTGCACTGTAAATATAAAACACTTATTTTACTTTCTATAATTCTGACCATTTTACTACTAAAAGACCTTTCTTTGAATCATTTCTATCAGTGTAAAAATACTAATTTAGAAATTAATACCACCAAGGTTTTACTGACCATATATTTTGAGAAAGTTGTAACATTTTTACTTTGTCAGTCAAAATGGGGTAAATTTCACATTTCATTTTAATGAATTTCCAACAGATTCAGTAACATTAGTTTCCTCTTACTACATCATACTTGAAGTTAATTTCTCTGTAACGCAGATCCCATGGACTTGAAGAATTTGAATTTTATGAACATCATGAGTTAATTAGAAGCAATATTCCCTGTCACCTCAGAACTAAAGCTAGTCACAAGTAACCTTGAAATATTATCTATTTCATGAAACAGTGCAAACAAGGAGCTGACAACTTTTACAGGGCACTTGGTAAGATTATACGTTTCTTTCCTAAATTACAGATAAATTGTGCTAGTAGGAACTCAGTAGGAGCCGGGAGACAGGCATTTAGGTTTCACCTAGTCAGTTGTCTGCTACCATACCACCTGTCTGCGAGGTGGAGGCTTCCCAACTTGTGCTTTGGGTCCCCGTGGTTGAAGTCTGTACATATTTCTTGGGGGTTCTTCATCATTTAGTACTGAGATAAATCAAACAACTTTCCTTAAAATGCTATAAACAGGTAATTTTTGGATGCATCAAGGTTTTTGTAATAAGACACATTATTTCAATGTATACTTAAGTCAGCTAAGGCTTGAGGAGCTGAAAGGGAGGAGCCAATGTGAACAGAAATATTTTCTTATTTTACCTTGTGAAATGAGAGAGGCGCAGATTTTGAGTTAACATTTGCCAGCAATTCAAAGCTGATATCAATTTAGACTTGTGTGAGAAACAGAGGGTGAGGAAACACATAAAAAACAAATGCGACCAAGGCCATTTTACTGGTTCACACTATGTGGAATGCAATCAGTGAACACCCAGCAAAAGCAATGACTATTTTGTTCTGAGAAAGGAACATGGAAATACTTGCTTGTATGACCTATCCTTAATTAAATTATATAGTGATTGTCTAACAAATTTTGTGGAAAAAACAATTTCATAAATAACTAAAATAATTAGAACTGAACTGGTGCTGAAGTTGGCATCTCAGCACAAAATCTGTAAGAATGGGAAGTCAAACCACTTTATCAAGTACTTGTCAGATTTAGAAACATGGAAGGTATGCAGCAGAAACTCTTCCAAAAGAAGTTTTAGCAAATTTGTAGGTAAACGTCATTCTCCCTACCCATCTATACCTTTAATTTTCTTTTCAAAACCCTCTAAATTCTATCTGCATAGTAGTAACTGCTCCTGTATGAGGTGAAATATATTAAGCAGATGACAGCTGGTCCATCACATGATTCTTTTGCAAAATATGGGACTAGGTTAACAGCATTAAATAAATCTCTTTCTAAAGCTCTGGGTAGTTTTCTAACATGTAGGTTGGTGTCCACTGTAGCATTGTAATAAGGAGTTTTAAAACATCTTGATGGGTCAAACCACAGTCTGCCTACAATGGATTTGACATGACCAGTAGCAGGCCTGTGGGTCACGCCGAGAAAGAAGCCAACAATTCACAGCAGGTGAAGGCTTCTTGGAAGCACCAGAGGTAAAAATGGTTACAGTTCGTGTTAAAACTGTGCTCAATGCCTGGCTTCGTCTGGTCTCTTGGGACACTTGACATATATCCCTAAACCTGAGAGGTTATTTTTAATAATCCTGCAGGTCACCTTTAATTGAATTCGCACATCAGTGATTAACTTTGCTAGAGCACATATTATATGTACCAAAACTAAGGAAACTTACGCGAGCTGTATGGCACCCTCAGACAGAACATGGTTCATTACAGCATGAAGCTCATCGTAATGCTCTAATGATTCTGTTAAAATTCTGGTCAGCTTCTCCCAATCAGATACTAGAAAGTAACAAGGTTCTCCAACACCGTGGGCAAAGTGGCAGTAAATTAGTGGCTTATGGATAAATACGTGCTCATCAACACCCTGGCGGTAACAATATAAAGATATAAACAAGTATTCATCCAGCACATTAACCCTTTATCACAATTTTCTCCTTACAAAGTCTGGGAATAACCCTGCTAGCTACAGAACTAGTAGCTAGTATTGTAATTTTTTCTGTCAGACTCTGGCAGCATGCCATTTCTAGAAGTCTGGCTTCAAAATCTCCTGGACTGTGTCTTCTCTCTGTAGGCAGCTGAAAAGGGTTTCAAATGTAATGCAGATTTTGGTGATAGATTTTTATTTCAGCTCCTGCTCTGGAGGAAAACAAGTTCACAAAAAAATCACAGACCTATTTTTCCCAGGCACTTTATATCATTTATAAACAATTTCATAAAGTTTTACTCTGCTTTCTTTGGAGTATGCTCCACTTCTGTATTCTCCACTGATTCTGAATATTCTCCTAGTCTTTACCATGGCATGCAGCCATAAGGTGGTAGCATCTGAACAGAGAAAAGGTAAACAATCTCATTACAAAGAAGAAACTTCAATAAGGATGCCTCTTCAAGTAAAACAGAGGACAGAATACTTCTTATGTCTGCAGTGATTTTGTTTTAACTATCTTTTCTATTATGTTGAAATTACGTCCATTCAGACCAGGAACAGAACAAAAGAAATATTCTGTAATAAACAATTGACCTGTAAAGTATATTGTTCCAGTATAATATCATCCTTTTCATTTTCCTAGTACTTAGAGTATAATATGACATAAAACAGGGCAGATACAAACATGTCTTACCTCATATTAAGATTCATACCTTCAAGTACCTCCTGTGGCATGGATGAAAATTTTATTAAAATGTTCAGTATCTTTTTCCTCTGTACATTTAACTGAGGAAATACAGGAGAATTTCATGGAGCCATAAAAGGACAAAGGAAATAGGAAACTACATATCATTGGAGTGGTGAAAGTGTTCCCTGCAAAAACATTTGAGTTCAAACGCTTTTTTTTCCTTATACATGATACTGTCAGTCCCTCATTAGAAACTAAAATGTTTCAGTCAGTGATATGCATTCTTGAGTCACCAAAAGATGACTATTTACTTTCCACAGTACATATATTTATTGGGCAATTAATGTCCTGTTGTAAAAAGAGTTATATAATGAGGCTGTGTGTTTGCCTTAGAAACACTGAACCTTTCCCCCTAGCCCTCCTTTCTGTGGCTTTCATCTTTGTCATATTCCCATTTTATTTATCTCTGGCACACCTCTTCCCTTCAGGAAGGCCCAACTGTACCCTCCTCGAGTCTCAGCTTCTGTTTAAAACCTCTTTGTTCTAGATTGCCTTTTTTCTTCTGTATTCTTCCTAACTTCACCGCCAGTATAGATAATCCTGACACACTGAATACCAAAGGACTACACCAGCATTATGAAGAGCGCATCACACTTGAGACTAAGGCACTTCCCCTTGTTTCTGATGTGCCGTTCAGCTCAACCCTTTAGGGTACCCCTCATTAACTATCACTTTGATACTCCAACTCTCTGTTCTGTCATTGGTTGTTACCAGTCAACAAATTTTGGCCTTGCTAAAGGCAGTGAAAAACTCTTCTTGACTTCAGAATTTCACCCAGAGTGCCAGTTCCGGCACGGTTTCCTCAAGAGTGTTGCATTAATTTTTAGGAATTAAGATTAAAGTCTCTCTGCCACCAAGTGCTAATACAAATGCTTTCACTGGGGCTTTTGCAGCATGGAGGCACCCTGATACTTGGGATTAAATTTAGCAAGCATGTTAATAAGTGTTTGGTGTGCAGATGGCTCATGCGACCATACTTCCCCTAAATGTCTTCATATTTATGTACAAATTGATTCAATACCATTAATTTATTTTTATGTCTAGCACATATAGTTATTGGAAAATTTATTTGGAAATTTTCCATGATTGGGGTATTTCTTGTTAAAATGCTCCTTTTTGCAGTAACCTTTTGATCCAGGTATATTATGAGATTTCAAAAACTGACATCGTCCTCTCCTCCTTGTTTCTAAACAGATGTTAAAGAAGTGGCTCTCAGGAAATATGGGTAAAATTCCTAACTCAATCCAGAGATGAATATTTCCAAACACATTGAAAAAAGTAAATTGTCTTTAAATCCTGGAGATAACATACAAAGGTCAGAAACCATTGAAGAATAAAAAAACAAATTATGCTCTCAGCAGCACAGTTGTTCCAGCAATACCTCTTACAACCAGAAAAATTTTTACTATGCTTTTTAGAACATTGATTTCCCTTTCCCAACCTACAGGCACTGTTTTAGGCTTCCCAAATTGCTGCCGTCTCCCACGCACCCGCTGATGGTCTCGCACTACTGCTCACTTGGTGCCAGCTCGATCCACAGTACTAAAAATGTTCTCACTCACAGAGAAAGTGACAGCTGAATTTGTCAAAAGCTAACCCAGATAGGAAATTAATGCTAGGTTCATTGAGTTGCCAAATTTTGCATTATTTTTACAATTATTTTTTTTTAATGAGAAAAGTATGGTCAGAATTGCTAGATGTGTTTTGCTTGCCCTTATTGCTTGCTTCCATCCTCCTCACTTTCTGCCTGCAGCACACGACAAGCATTACAGGAATTGAGATGAAAGTGCTTTTTTGAGAAAGATCCCGCTAAACTTTGTGGGCATGAGGCAGCAAAAGGAAATGGAAGGACCATTTGAGGATCTTTGAGTAGGATATTTGAAAAGCCAACTATTGAATGTGGACTTGAAAAGGGTGAGGAAGGAAGCGTAGAGCCACCTTCTCTACTGGGAGTCACCCGAACTCCTCAGCACCCTGTATGCTCTTCCCTGCTAATGAGCACATGGTAATTACAAAACTGGGAGGGAGGAGAGGACATCTCAAGGGTTTGTAGGGTTGCGCTTAAGTTTGTTTGCTAAACTAACACACACAAAAGCAAACAAAGAGGAAAAGAAAGAAAAGAAAGAAGCACCTAACAGTTTTAACACAGAGCCCAGATGTTGACCTTTGCTATGTCAGACTCCATGTATTAGACGTCTTCTTCACAGGCTGCAGCAGAGGGGAGAGATACCATGTAAGCTTTATGTGTGAGCTGCCTTCCCTAGTGAAACAACCTGGCTATGTGGGAACAAGATCTCTGCAGAGATATTTACCTGTCTTTTTCAAGTGTGAAGGGATGATGGATCTGCCACATTTAAGTTGTTTCTGGTACTTGAGTCAGCTTGTTCAAATTTCACACAACATGTCACAGGGGTTTGCTGTATGGACAGGCTCAGGATGAATACATTTGGGAGAGCCACTATTTGCACAAAATGCAATTCAGGAACTGCACATTCGGTTTCAGAACAGTCTGGAACACAAACCTAATTTCTTAATGATGCAGCAGTTTATCATAGGTGCCAAAATTCTGAGCTTTCAAAAAATTCATATTGTAGCATGTCAATATTTTGCCCTCCACATCATTGCAAAGTCAACAATCACATTCATACTCTAGAGGCATCACTCCAACATTGAGAAAAACTGGTCTTACCCTCTCATTCCTACCACTCTTCTCTTCAAGGAGAAGCACCTTGGAAAGGCACAGGAAAGAAGACATGCGAGACCTACTAGCAGATCTAGGAAATATACCAGTTAATACTAACCTTCTAGCTATAAGCTTCATACAGCAGAAACCTAGGAATAAGATCATGGCTGTTATGTAATATGCATTACAATTTTAAAAATAATAATTGCAAATAATGACAATTTTTCAGGAGTTTCACACCTGGCTGAATCCAGTGCTATTGCATATGAAACACAGTCAAATTTATTCTCTTGGTACCTTTACCCTTCAGAGTTTGTAAGGTAACTTTTAGGCTTACAAGGAGTTGTACCTTGAGATTTTATAAGCACTTCTATCCGGATATATTACGACAGTCTAGATATCTTATGGCTAAGATCCTCACTGCCTGAGAATGCCTCTCTGGTGGCCAGTGGACTGTTATGAGAAAATGGTATTTCAGAATTTAGAAGATGTTCAGGCATAGTAGTTACTCTGAGTATTGACAAAGCCTATACATGTGTATTTGGGGAACTCTTCACTGAGTTATACTGGAGATGTTAAAAAAACAAGTGTTATAAAACTCATAGAAGAATCTATAATATTTAGTAAAGAGAAAGAGCAATTTATACAAGAAATACATAGAAAGACCTGTACTACCTGGAATATAGCATCAATCTCTCAAATTAAAAACATATTGAATCTAGTCACTGTGGGTAGAAAGTTCTGGGTCATTTTCTGATGCAGACAGGTTGCATCTTATAGGAGCGAGATAGATTTCACTACAGTGTAACTGCAGCTCCTGTGCTGGAAAAGGATATTTATGGTCCTGCTCTCTCTATGGTGGATAGAGCATCAATCTCTGGAAAGGAGACAACAAACAGAAAGAAAATTTCCTGAGATTAAAAGAATAGTGTGTATGGAGGAAAGGATAATTATTTCTTTTAAAATATACCCACAAATATTTTAATAACACTGAAACCCAGAAATTGAAATCCCAAGTTGAAAAGGTTTTCACAGCCACAGCACACGGTGTTGAATATCTTATTCACTCCCTGCCTCATTCAGTGGAGATCATAATTGCTACCAAGTTAGTATGAAATCTGCCAAATGTGCCTGACTTCAGGGCAGTGTGTTCCTTTGCAGATGTTTCTTTCCAGAATGGCTAATAATCTGTGCACATTTAATCAAATTGGGATGGTTCAAAATCTGAATGTTATTTAAAAAAAATGAGATAGATAGCACCCTAGTGGATTATCGGGCAAAAAAGAACTGTTATAGAGTTGTTAAATTTCTCAGGAAGAGTAGCATATTGATCCTCTATCTTGGATCAATCCAACCATAATTCTATTATTAACATCTTTATGGTATATTTAACAGTCACCTACAAACCAGAGAACTTGCAAAAACTACTTGAGCATTTTTTTTTTCTCCATGGTGTGGCTCAGATAGGACTGGTCAAATTACAGAATCCATCACTTGCATCCCTCACATTTCTGTATGAAAGAAAAAAAACCCACACCTGTAAATCAGAAAGTTTTAAGAAAAACCCAGCTAAACAGAAGTTCCTAAACTCCATACACTTTCGTAGAAAATACACTTTTGATCAGTCAGCTTTTCAAATGAAATAATACAGAACATTCCTAAGGAATTTAATTATAAAATATACTAATGTATGTAGTGCCAGAATTCTGATTCTTTACAGTGAAACCAAGCGGTATGAAAAGCTATTTGAGATGTGCTTCTCAATACCATCTATTATTAAAAAACCAACCATTGTTGACAAGTTCAAATACAATACGGACAACACACAGAAGCTGGAAAGACGGTTTCAATAAATGCATGAACACACATTTTTTTAAAATCTGTATACTTTCAGATATGAAAAGACATTAAAACTACACAGATAAAAGTCACTGCTTAGAAAAGGACTCAATGTAAGGCAAAACACCCGTGCTAAATGTATTTCTGAGTGACCAGCTGAAATATAAGCATAAAGGAGACTAACAGTGTAAAACAGTAGCCAGGCACAAGGTCTGCTAATGAAGAAAAAAAGACTCCTTCCCTTTTAGGTTAATCAGCTCTATTAATTTCAGCTATCATTCGGAGGTGAAAAGAAGTGAACCTGAACTTTTTGTGCAAGGAGATGACTAAATGGTTGAAACGCTTGAACACTTAGACACTGTCCCCCACAGTCAAGACACCACTCTGTCCTGACTCTCACAACCAACACTCAATCTCATGATTAGCAGCCAGCTTAAAGGAAAATATTAAGAGTCGCTAATTATAAAGTATCACGGTATTACTTTAGTATTTAGACTATCATCCTATTTCTGATAGTTCTCAAAAAACCATGATTTAACTTGCAAGCATGGTATGTTACAACTGTCTGGATGAGACAAGTTTGCATGTGTAATTACCTGTGATCACACACACAACCAGCCGTACTGGGCCAGAGAAAGGATTCATCCAGACTAGGATAGGGTCAGCAGCAGTCACCTGAGGAGAATAAAACCAACACAGGTACATAGAATATTTCCCACCTAATACTCTCATAGTCTCCAAATATTTTCAGCTCGGGAGATTTTGTGAGAGGGTTGTACATACAAAGTTGCACCATTCCACACGTGAGCACTGGTCTCCCTTTGATTGGGTGAAAACCTCTGTTCATTAAAGCCTTTGGAAAGGAGTTGCAAAGGCCCTTTACCCACTGCACAAACTCCCTCTTCTTGTTTTAAACCTCCCTCTCCCATTCCCTTCACACATTCCTGCACTGTTAGAGGCAGCACATAGTCAATCTGCATGCACCTTCTTGGTGGATTTTGTAGTGATGGTGGTGATTTTGTAGACCTATAATACAGCAGCTCAGGTTGCCTCATCTCAAGGCTATCAAGTCCCAGCCTCCGTACAAGAGCTGTTGGCTGTTTCAGTCATCTTTGTTGCACTTCCCTGCACCTGTCTGTTCTGAACATCATTTTTGCAATGACATGTCTAGAACTGCACGTAATTTTCAATGTCCTGGTGAATCGTGGCTTTATATAGTGGAATAATTATGTTTCCTGTTTGTTCTCTGCTGCTTCTCTAATAACTGGTAGCAATTGATTTGCTTCTTTTTTGCCATTTTTTTTCTTTTCTTTTTCTTTTTTTTACCAGTGCCAAGCACTGAGCTGATCTTTTCATGGAACTATTTAACATAACCCCCACATCTCACTCTTCAGTGGTAATTGTCCATTCAGAGCCCATAATCTTCTACATGAAATAGACTTGTTTTTGTCAATGTGCATGTCCTTTAAATTTATCCACACTTAATTTCATCTGGGTAATTTTATTACCCTATTGCTTCAGCAATTCTTCACAGCTGGTCCTCATCATTACTACCTGGAAGAATGTTGCATCATCACCAAACTTCATTGTTCATCCCTGTTTCCAGGTACCTTTCACGTATTTTTAAACAGTATGGATCTCCCTTTTCATACTGTTCATCCTTCTTCAGTTTCTTTGATTTTAGGCAGACCTTTGCTGATGTCCCCGTTTTCTTCTTACAAAAAACCCAACAAAACAAAACAAACAAACCCCCCCCAAACAACAAAACCAAAAAGCAACCAAACAAAAACTGGTTTCTATGTGGGAATACCGCCAGGTTTACTCAAACATCAGTACAAAAAATGAGTAGCCATTTTGACATTTTGTATGCTGGTCATCATCTGTTTCTGCTGAAGTGATCAAGAAAAGGTTTAGGGGAAATTCTGATCCCTGAAATTTGTTAGCCCTTAAACTCTTTTGGGCTACTTTGACTCCAGTTTTATATTTAGTCTTTCATTTACAGTCTTTCTTTGTTTAGACACAGCTTCAGTTTTCTGAATGATCCTTCTGATTTCTAATGGCTTTTTTTCCTTTGCTGATCAGGCATGCCAGTCTCCTTTCACCCTTTCTGAAGTCTTTCCCTGAGGATGGGGCATGCTCTGCTGCTGTGCCCTTAGCTCAGTGATCTTCTTACTCCCTGGAAGAATTTCATTCTTTTAGTGGCCTATTTGAGCTTCCTTTTAGTGGGCTTCCCTGTTTCCAGAGCTGTTCTTTTTGAAGTTACGCACACTTGTGGTGGATTTTTTGGCCTTTATTGGTCCCGGGTGGAATTGAAGTACATTACGGTCACTGTCACAGATCTGTGATTCCATTGTGAGATTCTGAACCAGATCCTGCACATCACTCAGCACACAAACAAGCTGTCATTCAGTGCTGTCTAGTCATGTAGGAGCTGATCTCAGGCCCCGTCGCTGCTGCTCAGTCAGCTCAGTCACAGGTGCCTGGCTCAGACCGCGCATTTGCACGTGGGTCTGTCAGAAACGGGATTAAGGGACCTGAATTGTCCTTTCCTTTAGGTGTCTATGCATTTAGTAAACACAGCAGAGTAAGGAGGTTGCAGGAAAATGTAGTGCCTGTTGAGCTAAATGTTTGTTACGTACAATCTCAACAGACACAGTTTGCCTATCTTTGGAATTCAAACTCTAACCATCATAAAAGTGGAAACCTATGCTATGCAACTGCCACAAGCACACTCTCCTCAAAACTCTAAAACAAATTAATCACAAACCAATTTAAATACAAAATGAAGTTTAAAAAAAATAAAGGCCCCTTTAGGCAGAGTTTTGCTCCCTCCTCTTCATCTTTGATGACAGAGAGAACTCTGAAGTTCACCAGATGCTTCCATATCTCTCTACATTGTTTGTGGCAGGTTTCCAGGCCCTGCCAAGAACAGCAGCACCACAACTCCTTAAGACACAAAGGCAAACAAATAATCCTGCTGGTGCGTAAAGCTTTGGAGACCTCTGGGTACTCCTTACAGAGTCAAAGGACTTTTGAGGACACCTGAGGTATCTTGCCCATGATTATTGTTTTACAATACAGTGCTGCACTTATTTGCTTATGTGGACTCCCAGGGATGCCTTGGCAGCAGGTCTGAAGGTTTCCCTGGGTACTCCATCCATCCCCTCAGCACCTTTTATCTGCTGCTTATAATTGTGCAGTTCCTTGTTTGCTCTGTGCCAGACAGAGCACCATCTGTCTGCTGTGCACTGCTGTAACAAAATGTTAGGATGTTCATTCTCTTTAAATTAAGAGCTTGAGTGTTACTGTGAGCAAAAACATTTTGTTAAAATATGGCATTTGGTGCACCTACCCAAAGATGCTGATTTCCTGAAAAACTTCCAGCGGTGGGATTCATGAATGTGACACACTGACAATTGTGGATTTCTTTTAACATCAGTTTCCGTCTGTCATACCTATGTAGTTACAAAATAACAAAGGGATAATAAAGCTCAATTGTATATTCACAGTTTGAGACTTCTATTGACAGATCTTCACACTGAATGCTTCTACAAGAAAGTGTGATTATGTAGCTCTCTGTTAAAAGAACTGAAAATCTCTCCTTTGTTACAACTCTCTTACACACCGTTGCTATCATTTGGAATCTTTTAAGAGATGTGTCAAAGTTGACAGGTCCAAATTTGGCCTCCTCTCCCAAATTATATTTGTAGATTTAGAATATCTTCCATGTAGGAAAAAAATTCCAGCAGTCACCTCCAAGACAAGGGCTAATGTCTTTGTCTAACTGCAGGTCAGCCAATAAGCCAACAACAATCTACTCTTCTGTCCCACAAAATGGATGTTTATGTTCTACACTATCCCCCCTCTCTTGGCCTACATATTAAGTTGGTACTGGGCTGAAAAATCACCCTGCTTATTCATTTACCTGTGGGAGAGATGGTTTTATTAGTTCAGCTTGTCACCTCTAACTTTCCACTGCATCCTTGAAAGCTCTATTATATCACAACCACAAGAGTTCTCTACTAGAGGTTAAGAGTCAAACTCCTGGCTTCTCTTCTGTCACACATCAGGTTGCATGGGATTAACAATGACAGCTAATTTAAATTCTTGAATCATTGTTTTGTAGCCTGCAAATTAGGTCAAAAAAATTTTCCCAATCTATGAGAATGCCTGGTGGTGTTCCACTTCCTTCAAGAGAGTCCTGAACCTGTAGAAGCTAAAACTGATTAAAATAAAAAAATAAAAATAATAAAAAAAGGATAGATGTTTAATACATATATTATTAAATAGTGTCTGTTGGCTTTTGTTTCACTGAGAATCCAAAAGAATTCCAGGAAGAAATGTGTGTGTTTGTGAAAAATAACTTTGAGATGTTAAAATTTGAACTGCAATAACGTAAGACTGCAAGTCTGGCTGTATAATTTTGTGTCAGAAAAATTTGTAAATCTCTTGGCTATTTAGTGAAAGGAAAAAGGGAAAATGTAAATTCACAGAGTTGTAATGCTTGTCTTCTCACAGAACAATCCAGCAGAAATACAAAAAGGATTCATTTCAATGTATATGCCTAAAGTAGGCCATTAGATTAGAATCTCTCCTGGTCTAGATTTACTCCAGAGCTGTATACAGAAGACTAACATTTAGATCCAAGCATCCTAAAGTATTTACTCTAAATTCCTAGCCAGTCTTAGCCACTTTTTCTTCAGAAACATACAGATATTTTATAGTAAATGAAATAACTGCAAAGGACAAGTGGCATCTTCCTTGACCCATCTCCTATCTCCCCCATCCTTTTGGAAACTTTAACAGGGTACACAACGGTGATTTGGAGTTCCTGGACATACTCTGCTTCAAAGCCTTTCAAGCAAAAAGGTAACAACTCCAAAAGCTCCCACACCTTAGTAAACCATTGGGCTTTTGGGTTAAAAAACTAGCAACATTTTTTTGCCTGTTGGTTCAGCAAGCCCCAAAATGTTACGCATAACCAAAACTACGACAAAACAAGAACAACAAAATACTAAACTGCAATTAAGCAGAGTGCATATTCCATCTAAACTATACTGGCAATACATTGCCCTTGATTTGACAACAGGCAGGTTACAGAAAATCAGGAACAATACCTGAAAATACATTTCCCGTCCTGAGGCTGTCCATCCATTGCTTGCTTTCTTTGCTCACCCTGCAGTGATTTTGTGCCTTGGCTGCATTTTTATTACCTAGCACATCTCCGAACCTTTCAGCACATCAGGGAGCTTTCTAAAGCAAAGCTTTAAGTAGAACTTATTTGTTAAAAACGTATTTTGCCCAAAATGCAGAAAGAAATCAACACTAAACAAATTTTCTATGCCTTTTTATTGTGACACTATCTTCCCAAGTTAAATTTACTTCAGGTCTTTTCGTTTGTTTCCAACAACCCTATTCTGTAGTGCCAAACGAAATTACAAAATAAAATTGAATGCTTAGCAACTTATATTTCCTTCTGAGCCCACATGTCTAGGTCTGTGCATTTAAACTCCAGTACAAGGTTTTTGCTCAGATATGTTGGCCACTGTTTGGACATACAACAATGCACAAGCACCTCTGTGAGTGACCAGACAACATTTCTCTAGGAGATTTCACTTGTTTGTTATGGCAGGTATTGAAACATCTCCCTTGTACCCTTGTGAAGATTCTCCTTTCGCACATAGGTTTTCCTCTTTCAAAGGACAAACATCAGTTACTTTCGCAGTTTTCTGACTCTGTCCATATCAAGTGGGAATTCTGAAGAAAGACCATAACAGAAATCTCCACAGGTAGCAACAAGAAACCCACAGAGACCCCACTAGGTTCTAAGGTTGTACTAGTTTTCCCATGTGCTCCTTTTACGCTGAAATTTCCCAGTGAAGTTTCCCTTTAAAAAAGTTAAAGGTTATCACAAACTTAAATTTAAACACTTCTACAGCTTTTATCATGTTCATAGATTCCACTGCTCCAAACCCTAGAAAAAACACATATTCCCTGCGTATGTTTGGCGCAACCTCCATTTCTTGCCTTGCCTTTAAGTGCATTTGAAGAAAAGATGCCATACTACAATGTCAAAAAAGGAAATCTCCTTTTCTGATTTTCACAGAATTGTGCAGTACAAGAAGTGGAAGTTTCACCACCTTGGATGTGGCAACAGAGGGATTCAAAGTCTAACTCCATCCAGAAAACATCCTGTAACTTTTTGCCTTTTCTGCCACATTTGCTCTGCAGATGTTGAAGGTCCTCCAAATCTCATAAAGTTAAGGAGGTCTTCAACTCATTTTTCACTGGTAACAGAGAGGATGCCAAGCCATGACTTGAAGATTCTGGGAGTTACATATTTCTTTGCCATTGACACTCTCCTTGCCCACTACTTTTCTACTTATTTTTGGTCAATCTTTTGCTTCAGCAAATCCTGTGGGGGAATCTCTGAAATTAATTTTACCTGGCTCAACCATGGCACTGCAGAACTGCAGGATGTACACAAATAATAGCTATTATTTTAAATGTTGTCTTTAGCATAAGGATAGCAAAATTAAACCTGTATATCAAAGTTTTCCCTGTTCATGTCCAACAATTAAAAATTGAATAACCAGTGTGTTAAAATCCCTGTAATTGCAATTATCTCTCCCTTCCTCCTGAAATGAAGGTTATACAGCTAATAGTTTATACCAGAAAAATAGTCATTTAACTTTTCACATTTACGACAATGAGTGATAGTTATACTGCATTAAATAAGTGATTTGTTCTTCTAAAAAATATGTCTGGATTTGATCAAGAATAGGTAAAAAGGGTGTCAAAAACTCTATCAGAATTGACAGGATTTCTATTGAAAAGTTACCATTCATCATTGATTGAGCTGATTGAGTTAATCAGAGACTGGGCATGTGTTATAAGGATTTTAATCCTTTCCTTTTTCCACCAGTACTACTCAAAAGAGACTTCACTGATTCTACTACAGCTGAAGATGTGCAAAACAACAGCTTTGCGATAGAATCAGGCCCATTGAAACATACGGAGTGTTACAGTTCCAGAAAGTGAAGCACAGCAGGCGTTGTGTTGGAACTGCAGGGGACTTGCACCGTTGCGTAGTTTGCTGATGGTCTGATAACCTTGGCAGACAGACGAGCCTATTTCCCAGCTTCAGCTTTTATAACCAATATTAATTGGTTCCCCTTTCTCCAGAAAGGCAGCTACAAGATATTGCAAGCAAACTGTCTTAGCAATAAAAATAGCAACAAGCTGTTTGCAAAGACAAGATATACAAATACCTCTACCTCTATAGTATCAAATGAAATACTATTTTAAACTGTCAGAAGAGTTGAAACACTGATATCCATACCCCCCCCAAACAACAAATATATTAATACTAATATATTAATATACTAAGCTAATGTGTTGGAAAGTCAATTAATAGAAAAAATAAAAAAGCAGAAATACACAGCACTTAGGTATAAACACACTTGATAGTGATCTTGATCTGATTTTTTTTAATATAGGAGGGTTAATTAACACTACAAAACTAAAATGCAAACAGGTATTTCAGCAAGATTACATTGTATAACACTTGTAATGCACTGTAGTAGAATACTGCATTCTCTGTCACTGAAGAGGTAGTGAAAAGTAATATTAGAATTATTGTGGTATCTATATGCACATTTTCCAATATGACTGGTATGTCATAAACGTAACTCATTCTACTACTGCATGATTATGTTGAAATAATATAACACGCTTGTAAATGAAGAGAAATGACATTGAATTGCTTGCTGTATTGAAATACTATTCAAGAATACCAGAATTAAAATAGGGACACTTAGTAAATACTGCAGCAATGGTTTTATTCTTTGAAAAGTATCAGTTGTATGGGAAAATGAAACTGCGGATACACTTAAATATTTATCGCACCAGGTACTTCAGTCATGTTGTAGAAAATAGCCATATCAATGGCAGAAATGAGGTATGAAGTTAGCTTGTGTAGTGGATAAATTTATAATCTGCTGAGGTGGTGGGGAAAGAAAAAAATTGTACTCTATAAATCTCTAAATGAAAAATAAAATATAGGGCTTCATAATGCCTTATCATTGAGACAAACCTATGAACTGGAGGAGCCAGACAGAAAAATGAATATGCTTAATGTGTCAGATCTGCTTTTTGTGTTGGAAAACACTCTACATAATTCAGAAACATTACAGGTATCTGGATGTTTGTATAAAACATATTAAGATAAGATGTGAGTGAAATAGCTGTGGATGAGCAAGCAGAATTGTTTCAGGATTAGAACAGGCTCTGAAAGATGGAGTCAATTAGTTCAATTCTTGCTCTTGCCAGTAACAGATAGTGATTTCTTGGGCAAGTAATTCCGCTCGGTTTTATCTCCTCCATCTGCATAACAGATATGCTATTATTAGGTCCCTCACTGGGATGTTATGTGGTTTAATAGTCTTAACATTGAGGTTCTAAGGTGTAGGGTTCTACATAAACACAGTTATTTCATTTTGTCAGATGGCAGCACCTTTGAGCTTAGACTGCAACCAGCTTCCATTTGCAAATTACTTTTCTTTATAGTACTGCCCTGGTAAGTGGCCTGGCTTAAAGATTGCTAGTTGGTTTTTTTCCCTGAATGCATGTAACATTGTCAATTATATTGATAAAAACAGACGCAGAGGAAGAAAACTGAGGATGATAATAAGGTGCTAGAGGGTATGCTATTAACATACAATTGAGCAGGATGCAGAGATTACAGAATTAACATTAGCTAAGCTGATTACAGAACTAGGACAAACCAGCTGACCTGTCCAGTTATCCAGCCTTCACAGCATTGTTCTGAAGAGCAATGGCACACTAAGGATTCACTGTTTCATACCAACTTAGCTGGTACTGCCTTGAGGAATTGATCTATTTATCATGGCATTGGCTTGCCTGGTGCAAATGAATCTGGAAAATACCAGAAGCAAACCTTCAAATCACCAGTCTACTTCTGAAAGTAAAGGAAATTTGTTGAAAATGTTCTCTATTAAAAGCTACAAAACAGACACTCACTTTCAAAATGAGACAACACAAAAATACAAAGACAATTTGCCAGACACCTCTACAATGATCTCCTTGCAGACCTTAGAGGGGAAAATTGTCCTCTCAGAGAATAAGGAAATCACTCTCTGAAAGGAAATATTTGAAAGACGCTTAAAACTACCCAATTATTAAACCAAAGCAAGTGAAAGGCACTAAAACATTACAATACATCATGTGAAAAGCTGAAGTACTACAGCAGCAGAAAAAGTATGAGTATGACCAATGTTATACAGCCCATAAAATAAAGGTTTTTATTAAGCATTAAAAATTATTTACCACATGAGTAATATAAATGCAGGCCAGGAGCCAGCTGGGTCTTTCAGAACAAAGCACTCATCCAGCAACAAGTCATCAAGTAAAGACACAAACATAATATTACAGCCTGATTTTCCATGGCAAAGAACTTTGAGCTTATCATGCCCCACAGTACTGTCACCCTCCTTCAATGGAGCTGCCCCGTTCAAGACCCTGCAGGAAAGCTGCTCCAAGTGCAAATGAAGGGAAAAAAAGGTAGGGAACTGGAGAAGTCCATGTTATGTTTAAAAATAAAGTAAAAGAATTCTTACTTCCCCCCTTCTCTCCAGAAACTAAGAATGTGCTGCTGAGAGGCCTGCAAGGACATTTCAAAGTTCAGCATTAGTAAACACAAGCTTAGACTGTAAACTGCAGTTGTTCAGGGAAAATTATTTCTTGGGAAAGAATAAAATGAAAGAATGAAAGAAACAGCAGGACAGAGAAACCATGAGTAAACAACAATTGGAGTAAAATCAAAATGAGAGAAGAGATAGACAAAGGGAGACATACAGTCATGGACAGGTATTTCATTTGAAAAAAACAAACATCCAATGTGAATTAATCCTTGTTGCCACTACAAGTTAGCCTGCTTCTAGTGTGAACCCTTTGGTAGTAAGGATGACATGCAACACAGCTCCTAAGGGGCACTAAGGTTTATCACCTGGCCTTGGCTGTAAGACATGGGTCTAGGCTACAGCCTAACACCACCACATGTTCATGGGTGCGTGCAGCAGTGCCTGGACGTGTACTGCAAGAAGAGAGAAAGAGGCAAAGTGAAAGGGAAAGGGTGGGGGCCTCTCTCTTCTCTGCCTTGAGGCTATGCCAGCAGTTTTCTTGTTACAAGCACACCTGGAAGCACAACACACCTGCTCAGCAAAGCCTCCAGTACTTATAGACCATTGAAGGGAATTAGACTTCATGGAAAACACTACACTACACTGAAAATCAAATGCTACATAAAGTTCATTTCCCCTAATAAACACGAATTCAAAAAAAATCTTCGCCATTTAGAAAAATGCAAGTCACTTCATTCTAAGACAAAGCAGATACAGTGAGAAGGACCAACATGCAAAGTAATTACAACAGAAGGGCCCCACGATGGAGACAAGAAACACAAGGTTAGACTTGAGCATACACTGCATTTTCAAAATCTCGCATTAGAGACAGAACATCATTGCTCTGAAGCTTCATCTCATTATGACTCTTTCCCCAAACGATGGCCTCTGCTTGGATTTCATATTCCATTGGAGTGAATGTGGCATTACAACACATGGTAGAAATTAGCAGGAACCACTAAAGAGAAAAAGGCACCCCAGCTACAACTACACTGGTAACAATTTCAAATGTAAATGTAAACATCCCAGTTTTCTACCAAAGTATCTGGGGTAGTGTTGCCTCTGTTTTTTTTCTTTTAATCAAAGTCAAAACTGTTGCAGAACCTTTGAAATGGTTTCTTCAGTCAGAAAAGAATTTTTCAGCAAAAGCTATGTTCAGAAATCTTGGCCCTAGCAGCTGACATATTTAAATTAAATAGGGCTCTGAGGGTTGAGATTCTCAACATATGTTTGAGATTTTACATTAAAACTTGTATGTGCGTTGAAGTTTTCTCATTGTATTGGTTCACTGATCACTTTAGTTTTTCTTTTTTGAAAACATCAGCTGTAATTTTCCTAGAATACTAACAGTGAGAAAACTGCAAACAGCATTGAGCAGAACTTTAGAAAGGAAAATACAAAGTACCAGAGAAAAGAGATGCATCCGACTGTGCAGTATTACCTTAAGTAAAACAGTGAAATTTACTGTTCTCTTATTTAAAACTAGAAGCACTAGAAAACGTACCTATCCCATCATACCAATGTCACGTGGTCATCAGAAATAGCTCTTCTCTAATGAGGATTTTCTCTGACCAAAGAGACCAGATGCATTAAGCAAAAGCAGTGCAGCCTAATATTTGAAAACAGCCTTCAGTCTCAGTCAATCTGCAAAAACCACATGAACATGAGGTTCATTGACAGCACTGCAGGGGCTCACACAGTGCATGACACTGACTTATCTGTAAAAGGAAGATGAAGTACAGCCAGGCAATGCATTCTGCCTTTCTCTTGGAATAATATCACAAATTAAATTATTTTCCTTATGCAAAAATCATTTCATCTCAGCTGAGTAAAATACTGTTTACTAATGTAAGGGATTCACATCTGAGTTTCCACGTGCCCCTGTTCTGCTAACTGCAGCTTGGGCTTGGCTTTCTGACACTCTCAGCAAGATGTTAAGCTTGTTTCAACTGCAAAAAATGCAAATTTTCCATTTGCCTCCTTCAGTTTGGATTTCAGAGAGACATATAAATAACTTTGAGACTTTGGGCACAGTGCCCGTTTTTCACCGCTTAGTGTATGTTAGGAACACGAGTGGTACTGCCAAAATAATGAAAACCAATGGTATTTTCTTGTAAATTCTAGTACTTGGAAAAATAAAATGATAATGTAAAATGTAATAAAATAAGAAGCAGTTAGAGACAAATAATCTATTGTAAATATTTTGGCCACTGTGCTCTAAACTGTATTTAAATATAAACATGATTTTAAAGTGAAAATTTTCTTGTCATATCACTCATGTCCTATGTAGTCGAATCCTGCTTTTCAGACATCCTGAGGTGAAAGATGCGGAGACCAAAGCAGGAAGATACATTCTTGCCCCAAGAAATATGGCTTAGAGACTCTGGGCACAGGGCTTGGATTGTTCCATGATTTGTGCCCTTTTCTTTCATCATCTTCCCTGGCCTGAAAAAAAGGCTGGCAAAGCTTAGGCCAAATTTTGTCTTTAATGTGCAATTGCCCATGTGACTTTAGAGCAGATATGATTAGTGTAGAATTTTATATACAGAAATGAAACTACAGCTTTGAAAATGGGAACAATGACTTAAAAGCACAGCTGAGCGTCATGCTGAGACACTTAACTGATGCATGGAAAGTCATAATAACAGCAATGAAAGATCTCCACTACAGATACATCTCCAGGAGTGGTACGTACATTAAAGTAACTGTTGTGGAAACTTCTACTTCAGAACATGGAAAAATCTGGCCCACACCACTGAGAAGGAATTGCTCTTCCTCCTTAAGAGGGAAGACAGGTGAGCATCACCTCACTCACATCCTGGCATGTCATTTCCTAGAGGTATATGTAAATCTGTTGGCAGCAGGCAATGAACTGCAATTGAAGTGTCCTCAGGAGAAAATGTTCAGTCGCAACTCACGTTACAAAGAAGCAACAGAACAAAGAACTTCATTGCCCTGGGAACTCCGCTGCCCTCCAGAAGAAACACATGGCAAGAACAGCGAGCTTTGCTTCACCCACACTGAGCAGCCTGTGCATGCTGCGTCCAGAAGCAAACAACACTGAGACCTTGGGAATGTATTATGGTCACTGATGTCTGCTAATAGTCACTGCTATTGCTACCCATGTTCACTAGATTACCTTGCACACGTTTCACCATCATTTAGCTGTGCATTTAGCCCCAGGAGACTGGGCATCCTTTTACAAAGCTAAAGCCTAATCCTGCTTGCTCTGTAGGAACATAATCAGACCAATTTACTCATGTAAAAGTGTCTTTTTCTTTTCACATGCAGAAGTCCTGGAACAGAATGCCTCACACAGCACAAACAGCCTTTAGGTTCTCCTACAGAATTTTAAAAAACTACATCAAACAATTCCTTTCCCCTTCTGAGCAATGGAAAAAAAGTAAAATGTCTAAATTAAACAATTTGCCCAATTAAGCATGAAGAAGAGAAAGTTTTTGTGCATTTACTACCTCCCATTTTCTTACCTCAAAAATATTAATTTCCTTTTTTCTTTAGCTCCACTCACCAACTTTGGATGCTGTGTTAATGACACTGAAGTTGCTAATAAATACCTACTGCCTTCCCTGAGAAGAGGGGGATAGTGGCAAGTGCAGCCTGATATAGCATTCACTACTGTAAGTGTAAAGATGCATGTAGGTACAGGTGTATGTTCCATTCACATACTACTATTCAAATTTACAGGTAGAAATTTATATAATAAAATCCTTCCCAGTTAATTGCCCTTAGAAATTTATCACAAAGCAGCAATGCCCAGAGTTCTGCCAGCAATGTAATAATAATCACATATTTGCAAGGCTGCCACAAAACAACTCAATTCATGGTTGTCCTGAATGTTCAATATTGCAATGAAAAGCACAAACTGTAGTTCAAATATGTCTTCACTATGAATGCATTGGGTCATTTACCTTAACAATGTGAACGTGCTCTCATTATTATGTTCAACTTGATTAGTGTGTAGTCTAACATTTAAAAGGGCGCTTCAGATGGAAGAAGGTATGAATGCATGATTGGTTCCTAATAAATTGAGCAACCTCCTAATGAACTGCAAGGGATCTATAAGAAACTGATAGACACTGGACAGAAGCAGTCATAACTAGAAAAAAATGGCAATAGCAAAGGAAAGACAGAGCACTCTCTCCTATCAAACAAAGAAATAGACCCTGTCAAACCACCTTACATTTGCAAAGGCTAAACAGGAATAAATGGTATTTCTTTCAGCATTAACAGTGACAATAAAACTAGTGAGAGTAGGTTTAGTACTGATGCTCTGCCGCAGCATCTGCTGGTTAGTACCAGGAGAGTCAGCATCTCCTTCAAAAATCAAGAAGACACGACTGGGTAGAAAGGCATGATTTTCCCCATGCTGGAATGGTCTACTGGACAGGATGCAGGATTAAGCTTAGGGAAGTAAGAGTATAGCTTTGGATAAACTGTGTCATGCCTCAGTCTTTCTGCCTGTAACTTGAAATTGTTCAAGAACCTCAAGAGAAAGCCCTCAGCATTTTATGATACATTTAAATCTTTACCACTGACACTGTTACAAAGAAAGGGAAAACAAAGAGAATATTTGATGATACCAAATATTGTTTCTTTGGATAAGAAGCAATAACTTTCCATCTGGAGGAAAAATTAACAGAAAGGACAAATTGTCTGGTTGTTTACATGGGCATGTAAAGCTGGAGAACAGGCTTTGTATGGTGATGAACCAGCACTAGAAAATCCAAACCCCTTCTTTTCATATTCCAAGCAGTCAAGTTTCTGAGGGTCCAACAGCTTTTTTTTTTCCTCCCCCATTCAGAAAAAGCCAGGAATAGCTATTCTACAATAGTTTCCTATGTGAACAATCTCTTTCTATCTGAAGAGTAACCTTTTTGTTTAGTCCACTTTGAAGTGGACTAAGTTAGACTGCAGAAAGGCATTCATTGGGAGGAAAAAAAAAAAAGAAAAAAAAAGTCCATTGTGAAAGGCAGTGTGGAAGAGCTATTTCAATTTAAACCTTCTCCTCTTTCACAAAAGCATCCTCTGCCAGGTGAAACCCTCGGTGTTGGGGGAACCAGCTGACGATGTCTATACACAGCACAGTGTAGAATCCAGCTGTTTCTGAAGAGGTTAGATCAGACACAACAAGCAGATAAGGTGCAACGGCTCAGCCCTCCCCAACCCCTCTATATGGTAATATTCTGCTTCTTCAGTATTGTCATATTGCTTTCAGTACGTGGCCTAATCTGATCCATTCCCTTACCGCATGCCACATTCGAAGAAATGGGGTCTACACTCCGACTGAAACAATCATTCATTGGCCTAATAACAAAATCTTCTGTTTATATACTGCCCATGTTTCTAGCTGAATATACCTGCAAACTGCCTAAGTAACTGAAAACATACCCATTTAACAGAAAATAATTTTTTTTAATAGCTGAAAGTAAGCAAAAAGTCCCAAACAAAATCCTATCATAGAATCCTTTCTGTCACTCCTTGTGAGTGTGTGACTATTTGATGGCTTTCTCCATCAACAAGAGAGACACAAAAGCACTCTCAAGCACATGGTGTGATTCTTGGGGTGTCCTGAGCAGGACCAGGAGTTGGACTCGATGATCCTGATGGGTCCCTTCCAACTCAGTGTATTGTATGATTCAATAAATATAGTGCAGGTCTAAAGAGATGATGGAAAGGACACTGCAGCAAATTTGGCATATGATTTTGGAGAAGTTGTTCAATGCTTCAGTCTTCTTTTCTATAAAACAAGACTGATGATTCATTTGGGTAATGATAAAGTAAGACAAGAAGTTCCAAGGGGTCTATGTCATCGCTACTTCTCAAATTAGCATAAGTCAGATAGGTCATCAGTTCCTCAGGGGAAAACAACCCACACTCAAACCAAATAAGTAGGGACACAAGTATTCTTCCTGACAGACAACTCGTTGGAGTTTTAGGTTGAGCCAACCTACAGTTTTGTTAAGCACAAGTAGAGCTTCACATCTCCTTATTGCCCTACATTTTTGGATAGTTGCTGGATAGAAGCAAATTCAGCTGGTCAAGTAACCATGACTGCTGCCTATAACTACGCCTCCGTGCCCACTACAGCACTGTGGCTCTTGGGATCTTCTAGCTACAATGCTCTGGGGTCTCTGGCTGCAGCTACATTGTGTCTGTTCTTACCAAACCCAGTTTTTACGACTCAAAGAAACTCACACGTGTGTGTGAATTACTGGCTTTTCAATTGACAGTGAGGGAGCAAAAAATCCTCCACAAAAGAAAAGCTTATCTACTTACATTATAGTCTCACACATTTTACTATGTGTTTACTGTCAGAACGTGTTGTACTTAATATCTGAATCTCTGCCAGACTGCTGACAGACAGAATATGATCTATCTTAAGATTTTCTTTTTTGGTGAAGTGACAACTGCTAGCCTGTAAATACTGTGTGCGGTAATAGAAACATTAATTTGCCATAGCTATATATTTCAAAAACATTTGTAGATTCCTTACATTTTTCATTCTCTTTGCAATTCCAATCAGCAAATGCATGATCATTGATGCCTGGAGTTGCTACAGCATATTTTAAGATACAAAAATTATAGGAAATATTTAGTTCACTGCAGTTATTAATATAGTGCTTTGTTGTTTAGTAGCTTTAGGTTCACCTATAGTTCCTCTTAAAATCAAACACAAACCTGAAATCTCTACACACATCATGACAAAGAACACTAAAAAAATCAGAGCAAGGAAGCACAGTGGAAATCTGATAAACTTTTCCAGATAGTTACAGGCTTATCTCTCAATAAGGCAAACAAAAGCAAATGAAAGAGGTCTAGATTCAAGCCACAGTAGAATTTTCCTTCCCTGAGTTTCACAGTACAATTTCTTCACTCCCCAGGTTTTATATAGCATGTTTATACTTTTAAAACTTCAAAACGATCCATATACTGCAGGGGACTAAAATGGCATGCACAAGGCATCCTAGGGCATTCTCTACCCTATTTCTTTTTTGTATCTCCTGGAGCCCAATTCTTTAAATGACAACGTCAAAATCATTACATTCTACTGCCTTTCATGGCTATTGCAGTTTTCTCATATTCCCCTGTTTTAGACCATACTGTGAGATAGCATTGGATTATGTAATGAACATACTTAAACCTAAAAAACACCACTCAAAAAGGCCTCTTTATCTTCATTGTCTGCTAAGGTGCCAGTCATATATCCATTCTATTTAAAACCAATGAAAATTATTAATTTTGATTGTTTTTAGTAGAGTTGTGTATGGAATCGTCATTTTCTGCCTGGATTCCTTTGAACTTGCATGTGCTAAAGGAGAATACTTGTACTTTTGCAGGATAGCAAAACACAGCCACCAGAAAATCTTAGTCTCTAGTCAGACCTATTCAACTCTTTTTTTTTTTTCCCCTTCACTGAGCTTTGCATAAAGCTAACCCAAACCCACATGGATTTCTATAATATCCAAAAAGAATGACAATGAGTGATGTGATGTAGGTGGAAACTGCCTGAAGAAACCTAAATTGTAACAGGAAAAAAAAATTGACATTTTAGATTTTAAATGTTACACAGTTTTTATAAAGCTTCAGTCAATTTATTTTATTTATTCTAATGAAGAGCATTACAACTGCTTTACTGCACTGAAGCAAGCATCGATCACACCATTAATCACACCTTGTGAATAGTCACAAATCAAGTTCTAACAGCAAGCACTGAATCAGGAGCAATGAAGCATAAACTCCTTCACAATTTATGATCTCTCCAATTGCATCTTTTCAACCATTAAATTGCAAGATACCATAAATTTTTATCTTCTTCACTTCAGTCACATTATTGATTCTGCCTTGTGAAATATAGAATAGCTGTAAATCTAGGCTATTGAATTAAATTTAAAGTCTTGACTTCAGAAAAGAAACCCAACACACTGCCATGGCTGTTAATTTACACTGAGGAACAAATGATAGAAACATTAAAATTTAAATGGACAACAGGGATTTCAAAGAGCCATAGTTCTGTCAATCCTAGTCCTTGTCAACCTTGAGGGCTTTTCTTTTAGCCAAATTTTAGATCGCAAAGTATAATAAAATGAAAGCTCCAGGTGGATGCAGAACAGATAATCCTTGCAAACAAGTGAATGATGAAGAGGTTAAATCAAAGCTACTGAATAAACGTTTAGGTTTAAATAACTCCACTGAATTCAGCACAATTTAACTAATTACAAGGCTGAGGTGCTGTAATACAAATAAAATCGGCATACTAATATATAGCACAATTTTTATTTTACTTTACTAGGGAAAAGAGAGATCCCTTAATGTGTCTGCAACATTCTCTCTTGAACATCCCAGGCAGGTTCTTCAGGGAACTGTGCGTCCACCAGAAATGAGAAGGAACATTCGCCAAAGTGGAAGCCTTTATGAATGGGTGGGAACAGTACGTGCAGATAGAAATGAAAGCTCCCAAGGAACTGGAAGGATGCTAAAAGTAGACTTGTAAAATATGTTTTGGAAGAAAACACAGGATGTGATCTGGCTTTCCAGGGTACTGCTAGAGAAGGGGGAGTTTCATGGTGCAGTTGTGGGTTGCCTCTGTGAAAGCACTGTCTGGCCAAGGCCAAATGTCAGGCGCTGGCTGCTGCTGCTCCACACGCCCCAGCTTTCTGGGTGCTTGAACAGAGCTCACAGTCCTCTCCGGGACTCTGAAGTATTTCTCCCTACTGCCCCAGGGAAATCGGGTTTGTCCCCTACAGGCCCATTGACCTCAAGGTGAAAGCCTTATGACAGCATGGAAACACTCTTCCACCATTTCCATCCCCAGAGGAGGAGCCCCTGCCTGACAGCGCACGTGCTCTGGGGCGCACAGGTCCCTGCCCCGCACAGTGTCCTCCAACTCCCTCCTGCACCGACTACAAAGCTGCCCCACCACAAGCTCAGAAAGGCATCATTGCTTACATGGTTTGTAGGATTTGGAGGCTAAAATCAGCTTCCTGGCATACTGCATCCCTAAATCCCTGTGGAACAGGGAATATGGAAAGGGCCATATAGCTCCTTGCTGGTGGGAGGAACAGAAGCAGAGCAGACAGCGCTGAGAGGCAGCGACTCACCTCTGTCCAAGCCTCCCAAATTGCCATGCCATGGTCCCTGTACCTTCCATGTGGCAAAAGTGGAACAAAGGTATTTTCCCCTCCCAGGGAGCCAGCAGGAGGCAGGCCCCATGGCCACCCACTGTAGCTGCACTGGATAAAGGAGAAGGGATTGGGAGATGAAGGAAACAGAACTGAGGACACAGCCAAGGTGAGAGCTGGCAAGGCAGGCTGGCCTCTCCAGATGTGCAGGGCGTGGAACGGGGGATTTCATCTCCAGGAGCAGTTCCACATTGGACCACTACCAGTAGCAAGTTCCTTGAGCTCCTGGGAGGGCTGTCTAGTTCCCCCACATCTGTGTGAGGAGGAGGCTGGGGTGGGGACAAGGGTGGAGCAGGTGAGAGGAGTCTGGCAAACAGTCCAACCTCAGGAGAAGGGGGAAGCCATGGCTCCTAGCCCAGGCTCTGTTGACATATTCAGTAGCTGCCTAGAGATACTCAGTTGTCTCTCAAGCCCAATCCTAGCTATATTTAGTCATGTAAATCACATCAACTAAAAGGGTGGTCTGAAGAATTTCTAAGAGCAGGCATTACAACTAAGGAGTGGGAGGTGGGATCATCCTTATCTGACCAGCAATAACCTTCCTTTCATGTCCTCCATCAGCTTTTCCAGCCCATGAGTACAGTTATCTCCCATTTTTTTCCACATAGAAAAATTTTGGCAGATGTAAATTTTGCAACTGGTTTTATGCTTTCACTTCAGCCCACCAGCTCAAGAATCAAGAACATAATCCTTAAGGACATGAAAAGTAGTAATTGCAAAACTCCAGTTCAAAACTTAACTCTCTTACTTCTTGCACAACTCACTAGTAGCAACACATTTCTTTTTCATTACAATATCATACTATAACAGACCATACTATTTCAGGCAGAAAAGTTATTTGGCACCACACTTCACAAAAGCACCACACCCTCCCCACTTCCCACCGTGCTCGCTTCCCTCCTGCCCAAATTTATAACAAAAATGTGTCGTAAATTCTGACAAACTACAGATAGCAGTGTTGGTGACAATGTCATACTTAGATCCCCCATATGCTAAATGCACTGTGTTTCCAGGCTGCCATTTTTCACTAAGGAAATGAGTACTCACTGCTTAGGGTTGATGTGACCCATACTGAGGAATGAGTAACTGTTTGCTGGGTCACCATTTCCCCAGTGGCAGCACCAAACACCTCCATAGTACTTCTCATCAGAACAGCTATTGTTTTCTAGCCCGAGGAGAAATGCATTTCAGTGCTGACTGAGCCAGTGCCCAACAGAATCCTTCTACGTAAAGGTCCTCCTACATATAGTTTCAACTTAGATTATTTACAATCAGAGTCACAACTCAGTTATGCCAGAGAAACACCCTGTTTGTTCTGTGGATTCTGTATTGTGTTTGTGCCATCTACGGGCTTCGTATTCCTCCTGCTTTGTTGATTACTGTCACTTAGACTTCAGTGTTATGACTTGCAAACTTCCCTGAATCATGCAGTACCTGGCCAAAACATGGTGCTGCTTCTCCTCTTACTGTATTAAACTAGTTCATATCTGGAAAGGAGTATCCACTTCCCTTTTAACATCTGGAACTTTTTCAGACCAAAGAGTAAACTTGTATTAGGTCAAGGAAGTAAACATGAAGGAAATTGCTCTTTTTCCTTTGATCAGTCAGTTACTAAATTTCATGAGGTCATCAATTAGCTAGAAAACAGAACAAAAGCTGAACACAAAAGACATGCTACTTTCAATATATATTTTTGGCACCAAGCAATAGAAATAACCAATCTGAAATGGCCATAGGTTTGGACTCATATCCAAAAGTTTAAGTACTATTTTCAAACTTACCTCAAAATTCTTTGACTTGCTTTGGTCTGAACGTTGTGGTTTTGGTTTGGGGTTTTTTTTTCTTTTAGGTTTGTTTTGTTGTTTTTTTTTTAATAGAAGAAAATATGTGCATGTCTGAAGCCCCTGGACATATTGTTTTTGCTGCTGGCAAAAAATTCCCATGATCATAGTTTCTTTCATTTCATTTCCTGTTTCAAGCGAAAAATGAAAAGCATTAATCAACCAAAATGCCAGATTCCAATAAGAATAAGCACAAACCTGCAGGGTTTGCAGAAATAATAATAAGCACAAATAGTGCTTGTTCGTAAAATCTTTTAATTTTTGATTGTGAATGAAAACTGAATCCAGATCAGTGATGCTTCCCATGTGACTATGGACCTAAAGTCTCAGAAACATCTTGCACCTTAAAATTTGGGTTACCTGGAAGGAAAAAAAAAAAAAGTTAAAAGAAGGGGCAGGGAGGGTAAGAACTGTCTAGAAACAACACTCTTGTTGGTAGATCAAAAATTCTGCTCAGGAATTTTGATTATCCTAGAAATAGTACAGCTTGTGGAAACCAAGAACTTTTAACAATGGAGAACTGTGAGGTGGCCATAATGTGTGTAAAATATGGGGAAATACAGTGCAAAAGGTGTGGTCAAAGATGGTTCCTGTAGGAAGAATAAACTGGAGGGACTAGGACATTCTGCTAGTAGGAGAAAGCATGGCAAATGGGAAACCATTAACCATTTCCAGGCTCTTAATTTATAATAATTTAGTAACATGCAATTTACTATATGGATAACACAACTGAACTTAAAAAAAACAAACCATCACTCTTTTCTTGTGGAAAAACACAAATGAGGAACTTTTCTTCATACAATACCTGTTACATGATATGCTTCCTGTTAACATGTTTAAAACTCAGACACTTGCATTTGCAAATTAAATATAGTTCCCAGAACTGAGAAGACTGGCATTGGCAGGCAATCCTGTAATGAACAGAAAAACAACAATAACAGAGAAGCTTTAATGAAGACCTCATGAACACTCTATTAACAATAATACAATAAACATCCAGCACTGCAGTTCCATTCTTAAACTTTCACAAGTAATACATTTTACAACACTGTCTGAGGAGGGGCAGGATATTTTACCAAGTGATCAATGGAAAAAAGTTATGTTCCTAAACTCAGTGCTGGGTTATGTGCACCCAAGGATTATGAGACAGTCTTTGAATTAGTAATTTTTCATAGTGGGACTACACACAAGTTCACTGTAGACAAAATTTAAAGAGGCCTTCCATTAATTATGTGAGTAAACCCATAGCCCTGATCCCCAGATTCCTCCTAGGCCTGGACACCAAAACAAAATAATGGCTGTGTGCATGCTCTCTCCCTGTGTGCCATCAAAAATGCTGAATCTGGATGTGGCCTTTACAGTCTGAATAGCGGTGATAACACTTGTCCATTGGTGTAGGCACAGCATCTAAACTTAGCTTTGGTTTGCCCCATAGGGCATAGGATTTTCTTATAAAATAAATAGAGAAAGAATCAACTTCATAACCCTCTTTCATGAAAAAATTATGCTCCTAGTAAGGCCTGCATAAAAGCTTCTAGAACTGCTTTGTCCACTTAAACTGAAAAGCCCGGATTCAAAGAGAACACAACTTTCAGGAATTTAAAAGCTGGACCCAGACCTGAATTAGTCTTGTACACTGTTCACGAAGCTTTGGTTTTTCTTCTGCCTTCTCTTCTTCACAGCTGAACAATTTGAACCAGAAAGTTTTCAAAAAACTCACTTGAGTTGCTCTGAAGTTCACCACAAAGTATAGCACTAGCAATGCTGCAAAAAAATTCTGATTTAAAAATTATGGCAATTTTGGTCTAATTATCAATATGTTCCAAAACCTTTCTATATTGTAATTACCATCATTTTCCATTAACTTTTCTGATCAGGTTGGATCTGCTCAACAGAAGCCTTCCCCACTTTTGAAAACAGAGTCAGAAAGATGCTTTAAACCGTTGCAGATTTTTTTTTTTAGTTCAATGAAAATGTAATAGTCGTTAATTTGCTTTGAGAACTCACCTCTGCCCTTCCCCTTAAAACAGGAAGGGAAAGTAGAGGGAGATGGTGTAGTGCTCAATATCAGGAACAAATGGCTGCTGTCCTTGAAGTGAACCAAGGTTCTAAGAAGCTGAGAACCATCTGACAACCTAAAACATGAAATTAAGCTGCCCTTTCCTGATTGTGTTAGGAGGAAGTGCTTGTATACAAGAATGAGCTCTCTAGAGACAGCTCTGTCATTTGGAAAGGTGGCTGCTACAGCACCCTGTAAATGTTCTTTCTCCAGGAAAACAATGGTACTTGTTTGAAGGTGTGAGGAGGAAGACTGTCAAGCAGTGGAAAGGACAGATCCATTGTGCAGCAAGAAAAGTAGTCACTGTGCAGCAGCAGCACACTGTAGGGTTTCCAGTAAAGGCTGGGATTAGGCCTTCTATGGCTATGGCCAGAGTCAGCACTCTGTGAAGGGCAGCAAACTGCTCTCTTCCAGAAAACATAGGATTCCCCAAAGTTTTCCTTGGTCTTCAGAAGGATTTCGCCTTGAATAAAACTGTTCTCAGCAAGATATCTGCAATATGACCATATGCAGTCCCACCAAATAGTAGGAAGCAACAGAAGTAAATACTTTTGTGTGTATAGCTATTTTCTAGTTACAAGATGCATTAAAAGAAGGTGTTTCTAATGTGACCTGCAAATCAACATTTGGTAGGCAACAAATTAATTAGCAAAATTCTTTGGAAAATCTGAAAAACTAGGTACAGCAATAGTTTAGTCCAATTTGGGGAGAATCTGTAGCAACCTGCAATAAAATCTTGACAAATTAAAACATAATTTTTAAGAACTGATATCAATGCAGAGATAGCAATATTTCACAGAGGGAAAATAACACTGAATATAAAGTAGAAAAATGCTTGAGAATAAAGACATAAATACAAATCCGTGGCCCAGAAGTTACACCAGGTCACATAATAACCATCTGTTGTATTTCTTGCTCATAAAGGAGTCCATTTTCACAGCTCTGTAGATTTTACAGGGCAGAGTCTTCAGATTATGACTAACATGAAAAAAAAAAAACAGACAAAACCCTTTTTTTCCTCTTCCAAAGGAAGTATCTTGACTCAAATTAATTTGTGGCTTAAGCACTGGCTACAGATGGCAGCAGAATCTTAGAGAGTGAGCATATAAAGGGATACAGGCAACAGAAATGAGATGGGATTGATGCTTGCCTTAGGAAAAAAAAAGCCTATAAAAGGTAAGTTTGGGGGTGATGAATGGTTTCTGCACGTATGACATTTCAGTGACTGCTGAATGTAGCAATTCTGGCAGGGTGATGATGGTGAAGTGATGCTGGGAGCCAGAGACAGTGTTGGAAAGCAAGAAATGATGGGATCTGCTCAGGTCTGTAATTTTGGTTGAATATACCAGTGAGCACATGAGTCACATCCTTCACTTTGCAATAGTTGTCTGGTTGATTGATATGAGAACACCAAAGGATCTCACTGAAGATAGTTCTCAAACTCAGATATTAAAAAGATGCACTGTGAATGTTCATCCTTGTTATATATTGCTCAATGTCTTTGTTCTGGATTGCTTTGAATATCTATTTTGTCATTCAGTAAATGTTTCCTTTTGTGCTCAAAACAAACAGCCTTTCTCCATCGTGGCTGAGAGAAGACAATATTTAAATTTAAAGTCAGAGTCATTAATTAGGTAATCTTAGGCTGAATGTGTACATTATAGGAACGTTTTACTTCTCAGCAGGGGTATTTCAGAGAGCACTAAGCAAGTTCAGTGAATTTTGTAATAACTGTTTGGGCAATATGTATTATCTCAAAACATTTATTGATTATTGGGTTCAATGACTGCAATTCTGAACAATGTTAACCTTGCAAAGTCAACCCTACTAGCTAAATACAATTTTGGCCAGTGTAAAGGAGCAAGCATGGCAAAAGCAGGTGGAAAAATCCTAGAAGGCTGACTGTACAGTACAAATTGGTAAATGTGAGAAATATTGAACTGGACACTCGGCAAAAGATGGAAAGAACAGACCTACTGCTGTGTAGCATTTGGCATGTAAGGTGGGGTTGTGTATGCCTGTACTTCACCATGTAGGTAAATTAATAAACAACATGATCTATTTCAGATGCAATAGGTGTTATTTACCGCTCAGATTTTCTCTATGGGTAACAAGTGTTCTCTGATTATCAGTTGAGATAGTATTTAATTACGTTTCCCAGTTCTCTACATTTGTTTGCTTGCCTAGACTTTAACAGCTGAGATAAAGCATCATTAGCCTAGGGCAGAACTGCCAATGGAAAAAAAGAACTTTGCTATAGGGCATGTGGGAAGAGCAACAAAACACTTCTCTCACTGGAACATGCCCTGAAGGCAGGACCATGTTAGTAAACTATCTGCCTCACACCCCCTGCTCACTACCAGGTTCCACACTCTGCTTGGATTTAGCCAACAGTGAACTTTCCCCTGTGCCAAAATCAAACCAGCAGTAGCTGTGGAACAACATTGACGGTATCCTCTATTACTGCTGATGATTTTTAACTGATTCAGAAATTATGTTGCAGAGCTTTCAAATCAAAACTATATAAATAAGCTCGAAATCAGACTTTAACACACCTAGTCAAGTCTCAGAAGTCATGTTTCTCTGAAACAACCTGCAAACATGTTACAATCCCCTAAGGCTGCAGAAGGCAAATAAGTGTAAATACTCAATTAAAAATGGGTATGATGCAGACGTTTACCATACCATGATTTTTATGATTTCATACATGAAACGTGCCTGACTGCTGAAGACTGCTTTTCTATTTAACAGCATGACAAGCAGATACCCCTTTTTCCATGGCACTGTGCATTTAGTTTCTTGGGAGCAAACTTGCATCACTGTATAATTAGACAGTTATATTTAAGTGCACCTGCTATGTCAATGACTCTTCTCCGTGCCTTGACATGTCAAATCTGAAATTAGCCTGTGCCTTCTAGAAGTGTCTGTAATAAAGGGTGAGGAAATGCTTTTCTGTAGGGTCAAATCCTGCAGGCTTTGCACCTGAAACACTGAATTTGTACTTAGATGCACTGACCCATTTACACAAGCTTTAATAGCCTTCAACAGGGCAGATATTTGCATTCTTTCATATCCTACTTCAATTTTAATGACCACAGAAAGACAGTGTTGAGTTCATACTGGAAAAAGCAAACAACTGCAAATCCTTCGCATGCAAGCATGTTCTCCTTACCTTTCTGTTCTCTCATCTATAAAAAGCACCTTTGAAAAATCAGGTTGGACAATAAAGAGTAGAATGGAAATTCTGTTTTTATTGTTACCCATACTGCACCATTCTGAGGAATGAGAGCAACAGTTTTAAAGTTATACTATCAAAATATAGGGAACTTCCATGTCAGAAAGTATGACTGGATTTGCTCTTCACAAGTGTCAGTCCAGATTTGCTTCAATGCACAAAAGCAAACACTAAAAATACTACCAACATCATCCCTGTCATAACGAAAGTAGTAATGAAAAATAGTGGGAATTTATACCAGTGCTATAACTCTGCTGGCAGAACTTCACCGAGCATATTTCCTTACTCAGTCTTTGGGTTTAACATGTTTAGCTACATATGGCATTCCTGAATTACAGCACAAAGCTAAAAGTGCTGAGTGCTCCTAATTCCCATTGACTTCCCAGTGCAATGGAAAGGACACCTAGCCCTTTGCAGGGTGAGAATGCGGCATTTTCCTATGTCTGTTTCCGTTCCCAGCTCTCCTGTAGCAGAATCTCCTAATGCGTATTCCAGATGGCTTTTGTTTCAAGTGCCATTCCTCCCAAGCCCAACTGCTAATAAACTCCCTATAGACTACAGTCTGGAAGCTGAGAATTTCTGCTTCAGTCTACAGCAAAAAAACCTGTAGACAGTTTAATTTGTGTATTGGTAGTTGCAGTGTTATAACATAGACCCTCTTAAGGCTGCACTATACTGAACAGAATCTGTAAATATTAGAAAAGGCACTGATTCAGCTCAGTGTATTTATTACCAATGAGATCACTTGAATTTCCCAGCAGCAACTACTTCACTAGCAACAAAACAAACATACCAAAAAGATACAACACAATTTTCATGTCCTATCTGCTGCAAGAACTAGTCTCAAAATCAAGTACAAATGAAACCACCTGACTGTGTTGGCTCACTTTCAACACGCCAGTCTCCCTGACTTTGCCAAAGAAATGTTCCGAGTCTCACACTGTGAACGACAGAATATATGACTCCAGTGGCCCATAAAAAGAAGCAGAGAAAATGGAAAGCTGGCAGACAATGTCATCTACTGGCAACAACTGTATGACTTTATAAATCCTTTCTGTTGTTTCTGCTCCAAAGGTGCAGCTTCAAGACCAGAAATATTTCTAACTGCACATATGCATTTTACTTAAAATATACTCTCGTATATTTTATTTTCCTAATGAAAAAAATGGAGGGCTAATTTCACACCTGACATACAAGTGTGACTCAACAGAAGTCAATGGAACAGCATCACTTGATGTAAGAATAAATTTGACCCAGAGTTCTTGTTTCATTTTAACTTATCAAGAAACCCAGAGCTAAAATTAACTTACAGTAGAAGTCACGTGGCAACATGAATAAATCTCTTCCCACTAGTTCTGTGAAGATGCCTCTGGCTGTGAACCACAGCCATCTGTGGGCAATAATCCTGTCTATCTAATAAATATCAGGCAAAGTCATAAATTACATGAGACTGCACCATACATTAGAATAAAGGAACAATGACAGATGGCAGAAAGCCCATGAGGTCACTGCAGGGGTGGGTAGAAGTGTGCAAAATGAAGTGAAGGAACTGCTGGGAAATGTAGGTACATACAGTCTTCAAAATATTTTGCAAAGACTAAACAAATGAATGATAAGTAAACTGCAGAATATACAGGCAAAGAATCACCTGCTTGTGCTGTCATTTCACAGAAATGGAAACGCACCTGTAGCTTTCACCCTCAGACCATGACAACCATTAAGTCTTTGCTACTTAATAGGAAGTGGAAAGACACGCAGCCCAAAAGAGGCTTTGGAGAGAAATTGCATTCAGGAATTATGCAATGCTCCACCTACTTTTTCTACCTGAAAAATGAAAGCGACATAAAATGAAGGAGGACAATGATGTGGATGGAAAATGCCTGTTGGGAACAGCTCCAAAATTCACCTGACATCTGAAAGAGGTATACTTCTGCAGTTCTTCCTAGACACCACAGCAATCGACCTGGAATATGCGAAATCAGATTCTGAAACGATTAGAAAGCCAGACAACAGCTAATTAAACTGACAACTTTAGATATTGAGATCTGGCCTTCCTACCTTAATTCTGTCCATAGCTTTAAAATGGAAAATCTTATGCATCTGAAATTAAACATTTCTTTTGCAACAAGCTAGCCTGATGCTTTGATTAATGTGGTAATTTTATTTATGAGCTCCAGCCTGAGTCAAGTATATTCACATAGACAGTGTCACCTCTGGATACTGTAGATGAAGATGTTGCTCAAAAATGGCTAATTTCAATCCCTGGAACTCTTGCTGAAAATACCTTCATTACACTTGGTGTGGACAGAACATCACCAGAAGAAGCAAGCACTCATCGTCATGGTCACCTGCATGTTTTTAAGTAACTGCAATGTTTGATTGAACAAGGCTCATTGCCCAAGTAAAACCAACTTTTTCCTAAAAAGCACTATAGTGGCTTATCAAATGAACAATTATGTCCTGCACATCTTGTAAAATATGCATTAAATGAAAACATCTTAACGATTTCCCAGGTGTACAGCGTATCATGGGATCAAGGAAATGGCCCACTTTCCATTTTCATCTGCTTCTACCCCTTTTACATCTTCTACTTACACAGTTCTTTTTGCCAGTCCTGTTAGAGAATTTTTTCCTCATTTAAGAACATGCAGACAAGTAGGGCTTAAACCCATTCCTTTGGGGGAAAAAAAAAACCAACAAAAAAAAACCCACAAAAAAACCTTTAAACTGTATTTGCTCAACATTAACCTCCAATCGCTTGGGTTAGCGACTTCATATTGTTTCCTTTGCTGATTCTCAAAGAACACTGGCAAATACACCAATGGAAATTTAATCTTCATGGTGTGTTCAGGTTTTTCTGTGACTATTACAGTCACTACTGGCACATTTTATACTCCCCACACTTCTCCCTACAGAACACAGTCCCATTTACACTACTCATAACATAATCTAAAGATGCTGGAGACTTCATAGGCACTGCCTGAAGTGCAAATGCCAACATACTTCAGTGTTAATGATTTTATCCCATGGATTCATCAAGCTCCAAGTTGATATTTATAAATCTGACAGTATTGCTTATGTGCAACAGTGTTAAAACACAAGATAATTTCTCCAGGATTGGGGTTTCATCTACACTACAGGCTTGAATTACTTCTGAAAATCTTTCCAATAGCACTTACAAAAGTGTTGCAAAATATCTGATAATTGTAATCTTTTAAAATACTTCTGGAAGATTGATATATCAATAGTTACCAAGATTGAAGAATGCACTATTATTATTCTCCAAAAAAAGAAATAATATACCAGAGTTTTATCAGTCTTTAAACAGTAAACAAAATGCACTGGAACATTCAAGCCAATTTCACTGCTTGGGAGAGTAATCAACACCCAGAAAATTAGGACAAAATTTTCTGACTGAACCACAAATTAACTGCACTGCATTACCGAACTGAACAATTACACTTTAGATCACACTTTACAAAATCTGAGACATTCATTAAAGGACAGGTGATGGTTTAAGGCAGTTCCAAATCTCCTCCTAGGGCACAGGGATCACGTGGTATGTTTAAGTCATCTGGAGACTGTAAAGGGAAATGTCGTATCCATCTGCCCCCTATTCACACCAGCCAGCAGGCAGAAGCCAGTCCAAAGTACACACAGATATATATTAAAAGACATGGTCATGGCTGCTGCTGCGTCCTCCCACTTCTGAGGGAAAAAAAGGAGGCAAAAATTTTCCAAGCAAAGCTTTGGAAACTCCCAGAGTTGAGACTTTTACATCGAACAATGCATTAAGAATATCTGGGAGGGAAAATCCTGTGCTGGCAGATAGGAGGACTGGATGATCTACAACCGTCTGTTCCATTTTTAAATTCTATCATCAGATTTGTCCTCAAGTACAAACCCTCTAGGAGTTTCTTGGGGGCGGTGCATCCTTCCACAACCCCTACTGCGGGCTCTGGCTTAAAAGCCACAATAGAGTCCTTAGAATCTAACAACAAGAGCTATTCTAGGCGCTGGTTAGGAAAATGGGATTTAAAGGAAGTTTCTACTATTGTGCAAAATTAGGGCAAAAAAATCTCCTTTCAGATAAGCAACAAAGTATATCAATTCCAACAGTTTGCTCTCCTGCTGTTGTATCCATGATAAAGAAAGACTGTCTTTCTGTGGTGAATAAAGGTGATCGTCTAATCAATTAAGATTTCATAGAAAATACAGAACAATTCATCTGTCTGCCCCACCCTCTTCCCAGGTTGAAACAGGACCTTTCCACTTTACTCTGCATGTCACTTTTGTTAAAATGACAGGCACCTCACAGAAAATACCAAACATACATGTAGAGAGAGAAGAATTCCCATTTTGAGATCCACCATACAAGTGAAGGTTTTTGAGCTAGGAATTTGATTGCTCTCTGTATTGGACAATTGCTTATATGGAATCCTATGTATCACTTTTGTATAGGTATTTATTTGGGTATTACTCTGATAATGATTACTCTTATTTTGATTACACCAATATTATTAAATGTGTTTGTGAAACTGATGTAAAGTGTGCACTGCACAAAATTCACTGTCCTCACTATTGACCCTGACAGTTCACTGATTCAGTTGAACATGGTCAGCATCTCCACCAAGCACAATCTATTTCAGGCTATCAAGGACTGAGACGCACTTGGGTTGTTTTACACTTGTTGAAAACAGACCTTGCAGCTGAAGTTCAAAAGTCGATTCCCTTTAGCTACAGGCATGTAACATATTAGTCATTCATTTATCCTATTTTACTCGAAGATACCTTAGAGTCTTCCAACTCCACCACTGAAGGATGAAGAAAACCCAAATGTTCACATGTATTCACAGTCTTAAGGATAACGTTGCTTCACAATGACGTTAAGTCCAAGTTGGTGTGGCTTTTATGCTGCAGCTTTAGTGTCTAATGACAAGAACAATGCCAGAGCATAGCTACATTTTCTCTTTATCTGGCTATAAATTGGAAATAAATTCATGACTTGTGATCCCTCCATGTGCAGAAAATAAAAGTAGAAAAAGAAGAATTAAAAAATTAAATTTAGAAGGTTAGCATTGACCTTGCAATACCTGAAATATATTCTAACAGAATACCTCTGTTGCTGGTAATTGCTTAAAAGGGTTTGGCTTAATAAACAAAATAGAAAAAATAAATAGAACTATAAATTAAACAAAGCATGGACTGATGTCTATGTGAAATGCAGAGAAAATGCATAGACAAAAAGAAAGAAAAGATATCCTCTAAAAATAAATTATAAAATAAGACATTAAAATACAGGTAACATTACCTTACCTAATCTGAAAACACCAAAATAAAACAAAAACCCCCAAACCAAAAAAAACCACCACCAAACAAAATGCAATAACCCAAAGGCATTTGCATAATGTACCAGTTTTATTCAACTTACCTGGAGTTCACACTGTGATTCATAGGATCTGTTGTTCTACTCTGAGGTTATGCTGCTGATGCTTTTGAAGTATTGAACTTGCAACACACATTGTTTTACCAAAATATTTTCCCTAAAAAGCCCAAGCAAGCGGGTTTGGAATGTATTTGAAAATATAATTTATTTTACCTGGCCATTCCAGCATTTCCAACCACAAAGAGAGTGTCACAGTCAGCAGTGCTTTGAGTTGTGAGAACTAAGTCACAAGATTTTAAAATTAAAGATAACTGGTAACCTGACACAGATATATTTTGCAAACATCCCTATAGCACTAAAAACTGTAAAAAGAACCCAGATTTGTATTAAGAATTCCCCACTCCCAAAAAGTATTCTGGAATATTTATTTAAGGGAAGGCAAAGGAGTACGTACAAAGGATTGTTTTCTTGTGAAATTTAAACTAAGCTACTTCAGAAAGAGCTGACATATAGAAGTGGAAATTCTCAAATGATTGCTTTATTTCTCTAGACAAGGTTGGGTTAGTGTTGATGCGACATTTACAGATGTTTTTAACTTACATTCTCAGGAAGTGTACACAGTCCCCTGAAAGCAGTTACTGCCCAACCCCGCTCTTTGCAGCAGCTCTCTTTTTATAAATATCATTTGGGATTTATCCAAGAGATGAGCTAAAAAGGAATCTAGATATGTTTTAAACACACAGAAAGGCAGAACTTAAGTACCCTAATGCTTATATCTTCCTGACATAAGGCAGACATCCCTACTGCAACTTCAATAAAATGCTATGATCTTAAAATATAGTACAGCCACACATGTTAATAGGACTCCGTAGAGTAAACATTTGCACCAGAGAGTCTCTGCAATCAAAATGCAAGATCTGGCTTAGCAGAACTACAGAGATCAGCTTCACTCAGACCTCAATTGATTCTTACAGGTCTCTCATCCTAGGCCAAATGAAAATCCACAGAAATAACCATTAAATGCATATCTCTCTTTTTTTTTTTTTTGCCAGAAAGTACCTGCAAAACAAAAATAACTTCGAGTTTCCATAACTGGAAGTATGAACAAGCAAGCCAGGATTGCAGACAGAAGGGTGGGCTGTATGCCTCATGGGGAGCCAGCCCAATAAGACTTTCAGATGTTAGAGTCATGAAGCAGTGGGAAAAAAGTAAAGAAAGAGGTAGGGAAAACAACAGGTCAGAGAGTACAAACGCCTACTAAGGGCCCTAACATGCTGCAAATGATACCTCGTTCTCTTTCCCCATCCGCTCTGTTGCCAGAGCATCAGGCACCAAGAAGTGTCAAGCATGTCCTTGTCCTGGATTTCAACCCACTTTTGAGAACTGTGTAGCAAATGGATGATCAGCTGGTCTAGCTCCTCACTACAGCACTGGCTATTGTGTCATTCATATTTGTAGTACTGGCCACCCCTCCAGTACTTCTGACTTCTTCTTTGATCACTTTTCATCCCATTGAGAAGCTCAGGTAGCCAAGTCCAATTTGGATTCTCTGAAACTGATATAAAGTAATTTGAAGCATTAGAACTCTGTTAGTTATCTCAGTCACTGCAGTTACTGTATTTTATGTGTCTTGGTGATCACTACAGCAATACATATATCTCCCATGAAAGTCTGTTTAGGGACCTTAACATATTGGAATCAATAGAGTGTTTTTATTTTACTGATGAATGGGCATTTGATGCCACTATTACTGTTTCCCTGCAAAGGAAATTAATGCATCAAACCTTACATTGTAGGTGTTGCTATGAATTTCACTACATCTGTGAGGAAAATATGAGAAAGAAAAGTGGCAGTCCAATATAAAACTTGATTATACAGAAATTTAATCCATAAGTTGATGTGTACAGTAAAATGTCTTGCAACTTACAACATAAAAAAAGCAGCTAATAGGAATCACAGTCCTGTTGGTGATCCCTGATTTTTTTATTTTGTCAACAGCATTGTCCTTTGATCATCAAGCGACTGTCAGCATTCTCCTATTCCATCTGATCATATAAATAAATCACTTGCATATATCTTTATATCCTCTTGTGGCTGATCTTAGGCAGCATTAGTTACAAATACACTGCCAACTTGAAAAGAATGAAGAAATATAGACAAAAATTTTAACTACACATGTAGTTATTTCAAATGCTTTCTCTGTTTGTCTGTCTTCTGCACGTCACAGCATTTGCTTGGGTGGTTTTTCAGGTGTTTCAGTCCAAATTCAGCATAACATTTTAAGCTTGTGATTAAGGTTCCATTGAAGTCAAAGCATTCACTGCACGTGCCTAAAGTTCACAGTTTACGTGCTTTTTCAAATGTAGCTAGCCTATTAAAAAAACTCCAGCTAAACAACAAAAGTACAACGCTGCTAAGAAATTTTGTCAATTTGTTTCAAAAATACCAGCCCAAGCTGATGAATAAGTTAAGAAAATAAAATCTGCACTTCTAAAATGAAACTTCCTAAACTGTTTTCACTATCTAGATTGAAGTAAAACCAAGCAAAGAAAAAACACAAGAAATCACTTTTTAACTTCTCTGTGAGAACATTATTTTTCAAGGATGATTCCTGTTAACAATATTCCACCAAGTCAATTACAGTGTAACGAGAGAACAGACTAGTGACTTTGGTGATTTAATGAGTTACCTGCTGAAACGTCAAGTATGACAAAAGTTGGTGCAATGAGGTCCATCACTTTGAAGGAAGGGGTCTTCAGCCTCCTTTACAGAGGTCACTTTTGTCAGTCTCGCTAGTGCTTTCCTCTTGGACCATACAGGAGAAGCAAAGCTGTATTTGCTGATTTACTTTGGGTTAATGGCTTGAATCTGTAGGCAAGAGTAGATAAAGGAGGTGATTTAAAATAATTCTAATTGTTAAAGTAGAAATCAAATTCAGGTAATTAAAAACAGAAAGCCTGATGTTGGCATCGAAGTGTTATTATGCAATATTCCATTTCAGTGTTGCATAAATCAGATATTAATACAGACAGTGATTTACATATATAAAGTATATATATACACACACTTTCATACACATACAAACTTATGTATTTGTGTGTGTATGTACAAACATATATACATACACGTGCTATAATCTATTTAAGAGAAAGAAGCAGAAAAGCCTGCAGTGCCTTTTCTGTTGCAGCTAGTAAAGGCATTAGCCAGATGTTGAAACCCATAGGCATCAAACAACAGTGATCATTATAGTCTTCAATCACCCCATTTAGAATTTACAATAAGCTAAGCAGAAAACCATTATTTCCACCTTCAATATAAAGTTTTCCTCTCTCTGAAAACAGAATTCTGCAATGAACTGATGCACCATCTGTTCTAACTTCAGAACCCTTTTCCGTGAAACTTCCAGCAAGGGGAACAAGCTATTGATGAGACCCAGGAATATAAGGACATCATTAGTGAGTATCATAATAAGATTAAAATCCCTTGAGGGCTCTCATCAAAACCTAGATTAAAAAGAAACAAAAAAGAGAGAAAAGACTGACATTGTAGTAACAAACCATAATATAAGGCATAAAATTAACAAACATTATGAATTAATCATACTTAGACAATTACAATCCATATGGCTAGTTAAACTCAATCTGCTACCTGTAGTGACATAGTCTGGATACTGTATATTCAATGCCAGTGCATTTCTCCCAGGATGTAATTACTTAATTTTGTGAATGGGAAAATGATGTGTAAAAGCCAATGTTTCCATGGATTCAATGTCCCAAGTCAGATAAAATGCATGAATGCTTACCAAATCTCACGACACTTTTTAATGCTGTTTCATGGCACTCGTATTACCTTTAGGTGTGTAGAAACACTGAATCACCTTCACACTCATTACTAAGGCTAATACTAGAAACAAACTGAGGTCAAAGATTAGTTTTCTGCAAACAGGACTCTTAGGATTTAGATATCAATGAATGGCATAAGACTGATTAAATCAGTTGTTCTGGAGGGTTTTAGCACTTAAAGCACACATTTGGATTCTGAGAACAACCGCTTTCTCCTTTCCATTGAACCTACATTCAGACAGATTTCAGTCTCTCAGAGGACTTGGCACTGGGATTCCGGTTTAGCCCCTCTTTTGTCATATATAGCATATCACATCTGAAGACATAATGTAATTCAAAGATGTGGGATGCTGCGACCTCAAAAAAAAAACCAACCACAAAACTAGACCAAGCCATCTCTAATATTTTAGTCCGATGCAGACTCTGTAAGGAATTTCAAGCTAATGTTTGGTTCTTCCTCGTGTCAAGTTCTGGGGTCCAACTTATTCTTCTAGAACGTCTGGAAGATTCTCTTAAAACAGTTTATATCCAATATAAGCACATTAGCTGGGCAATACAACAATATAATTCATCACTTTGCTTGTTCTCTGAACAGACTTGATTTTAAAAAACATGAACATCTAAATTAATAACATATACACATTTAAAAAAGGGAGTTGTTACATGGAAGAAGATTAATAGGTACCTCAGAACTATCTCAAGATGCATTTCAACTAGTTATTCAGAGCAGCCTGCTAGAATGAGGAAAGACAGTATTCTTGTATCATAGACTCACGCGCCTACCAGAGGACTGGTTTTGAAGGGAGGAGAGGACATCACCTCTCACTTACTTCAGGGGGACTTCCCACAATGGTCATTTGTCGCAACTTTAATGCTGAATAACCATAAGCTACTTGGATTAGCTTTCACTGGCACTCCAGTAAAACACTAAATGGTCATTAAAAATAGGTAGGACTAGTAAACCACAAAATTAACAACAACAAAAATGAAACATTTTATGAAATTATGAGGATTTGGCAGAGCTATGACATTGACATGCTCACAGGTCCAGAAATTATCATCTCCTGTTTAAGTATCACAAAGTAATACCAAAACCCAACACAGCTCTATAAGCACCAGATTTACTTCAGTCCTTTTATTTCAGGAACGCAATTGCAACAAAGACATTTAATTACTTTGAGACCCTGGTCATAGAAATTCACATTACTTTGCATTATTAAGTGGAAGTACAAAAGAAATATGTAATGATTGTTTGAAATAAACAGACATTTGTTATCTCCAGCATTTTATTGCTTTAGATTCCAAGTGTGATGCAATCAGAAACAAAGTAAGTTACATACAAAGCATTTCTGGTTTAGGATTCTTCTTTGTTTTCCAGTGGACAGGTACACCGAAATGGAATGTTTTCACTTTCCCAATCTCTAACTGGCAGGCATTATTTAGAAAATATGTGGGCCCATAATCTCATTCATCTTCATTGTTTCTTACTTAGGACATCTACTACATCATGTGGTTTCAGAGAGGACATTAGGCTTCCTTCATAGACATTATGGAGTGCTCTGAATCTATTTAAAAGATACACTGTGCTTTCATGAGCAAACCAATCCCAGAGACAGCACAGAGGGCTTTAGAACACAAAACGAGCTTTCTCACTGTCTGAGAGCAGAGTCTTGGCCCCGATAACTGTGACCAGTAAATGCTTCCCTTATTCAATAATATATATTTCATTAAAGAAACCAATAGGAACTCTAGTCGGTCTAGTGGAATTATTAAAGCACATTTTGAATGGTTACAATAATTCAGCTTTCACCCACATGCTTTAGAATACCTTTTTAGGAGAGCTATACTTGCCATGAAATCCCGTGCTTGTCATGACTTATTGCTTAATTAAAATAATGTAATCAAAAACCTCACAGAACAAATGTTGACTGAAAAAATTATGCTAATCTTACATGTATCTACTATTCACACATTACTTTGAGCAGAATAAGTTGTCTAATGCGTTAATAAAACGAAACATACCCAACTATCTTGTCAAATGCTATTTTTATCTCAGCATTTACATACGTTTGTCATGAAGGGGGTACATTCTGAGTAAAAGGAATAAACACTGTTATGATTAAACATGTCTGACATGACGCTCTCATCTGATCATCAGGAAATGCCACATGCATAGGAAACTTGCACTCATGCAGTCATAAAGCCAATAGCCTCATATCAAAATCAAACTTACAGAGAGCAGGACAGTTTTATTTAGTAAGGAGATGCATCTTACTGCATTACTTAATGTAATGCAAGTACATTATATTTGTTCTGAATTTGGCCCTGAGCACTCAGACTGAAAACATGGCACAATGCCGGAACCAAGTACAGCCTGGTAGGATTGAACACTGCATGTCACTGAGACCAGAAGAATTTTTGTGCAGAAGGAAGAAACTGAGAAAAATCTCACTGTCCACGCTACTTCAGGAAGCTATCAGCATCAGCAAGCAAAGGGGACACAATCTCCTCACACAGCAGACATGTTTGAATCTCTGCACCCAAAAGGAATTTAAAAATACCGCACTTAGAAAAATTGAGAGCTAAGGGAAAAGGGAAGAACAGAAAGACTAGTAAGGAGAGGGACTGGGGAAGTGATGCCATTTGTCCCTTTGGAAAAGGCCAGGTAAACCTATATAATTATGCACCCCAGCCTTCTCAGAAAGGACAGGTCTTTTAGCAGCCTTCTTTCCTCTACTCTCTGAAGATCCTGGAAAGAGATAATCAAGACCTGAGCTCGTACAGGAGTGTACACTAATGACTTGTCTGCTTTCTCTCTTACTGCTGCTGGCATTCAAGTACAATGCCAAGAGTATTTCTCACAGTCTTGCTACTGAATATGCTGGGAATCCTCTATAGCCCATTTCTAATGGATACTGCCCTGCCCCCCAAATTCTTTAGTATGCTTGACTAGCAGCAGCATTACTAGAAAGTTTAATTTTTTTCCTCCAGCACCCACAACGGTACAATGTGAAGAGACAGATTAACTTTCTCATAAGTCTCCTTAAATTTCCAGCTCTTCTGATGTCAACACTATTTCACATAGAAGTCTGAAATCACCATTGTATAAGCTCTGCAGGGGGGAACGAAAACATGGACATGTGAGACAGAGCTGTACTGCCACCATCCTCTCACTGCATTGTTGATTATGAGAAGTTATGCCTAATCCATAGCTCAGTCAAAAGCATCAGTGGCTTAATGACGTCAAATTAATTAGTAAGATATCTACGAGCAATAGGGATGTTTTACAGTAACCTTTGAACCTGGATATTTTCAGACTTAAAAATGCAGGAAACAAATTGTTAATACCAGCAATAAACAAGACAAGAAAACCCCACTAGCAGTTCACAGATCAATACACATTTTCTTGCCTGAGATTAAAAGACCATAAATGTTTCAGAATGTGATAAGCACAAAAGACTAAGCCAATTTTCAAAAAAGGTGGACTATGGGCTTTTCTAGAGTGATGATTTGACAAAATGAGAAAGGCATTAAAACCTTAATTTAACACATACACACAGGAAAGTTTGTGCTAATTCTCTCCTGGAACAGCCAGAAAATAATCCTCTAATAAACCAGTAGTGCTTTATTATCTTATACCATCTTTTACCTATATGTTTCAGATACTCAAGGGTGAAGACATTTTCCAGATTATTTTTAAGTTAAAGAAAAATTTTGTCGCTACCACACAGTATCATATAGCTCAAATTCAGCTTTAGCCTTCGTCCATTTCTTATTAATGGTATCTACCTTAAGACCAAGTGCTAAGATCTAGGGGGAAAAAAAGGGGAGGGGGAGCATAGGAGGGAAAGAAGAGGGGTTTTTTATATCCACCAAAAAATAGCTTTGATATCTTGTGGAAGACGATTTATTTTTTTTTTGCCTCTGGATTTGCTAATATGAAAATCTTCCATTTTCAATTCAGTAATCTCACTTAAAAAAAATTAGAAAAAGGATATTGTACCATAGGATAACAAAAAAGTAAGCCTGAAAAACCACTGTAATTCTAATTTATTCTTTGGCCAAACCCCATCCTGCAGTGTCTTAACTTAAAGTACCACAACAGAAAGCAAATCTAAAGAGATGCAACTGAGTTCATAAAAGCGTTCCTATACTCCAGTTTGGCATAAAGCCTTAGAGATACTTCAAACTAGCAACAGTAAAAGAGAAAAAGGGACATCTGCGGTGATGAGGGCCCAGAACACCAAGACAGGCTTTTCTGTGGAGTGTTCTAAACATAGTTCATTTGATTCACAAAGATTTCAGGAAGTACTGTAGGTATTTTTGTTGCTACATATGTTAGAAGGATAACCCTGTCAGCAGAAAAACTCCAATGGCACATCACATCTTCTCTGATTGATGATAGACAAAGGGATACATATTCATTCACTGTGAGGTGTTAAGTGAGAAGTGTACCTTTCTAAAGAGGGCTCCAATGTGTCTTTAAGGGACTTATTTGCTTTGAAAACACACTGTTCTAAAGCGATTTGAAACTAGGCTGCCTCTATGTGGAGGCTAAGCCCCAGAGACCCACACAAGCATAGAATCACAGAAGCATATAGGTTGGAAAAGACCCTTAATGGCTATTACACATAATACGTTGAAATATGCTAAACAAGTGGAATTTATTACAGGAGAGCACCATGATACGCACAATAGGAGAAACTAAAGGACACAAGAGTGATGTCTGGTATAAACAAAAATAAATACCAGCTACAAAAAATACTGGTAAAATTAATCACTAATCCCATCCTAGGGAGATCACTTTCCTTGTTTTAAAACTAAAATCATGACTGAATTACGTAAAGTCCATCATTAGGAAAAAGAAAAGATACAATCTATCCTTGCCTACAATTTTTTCTTTACATAATTAATTTGGAAATAGTCTGATTAATTATATACTATTAATTAATACATCCACTGTTGCTGATGTGATTATGCATGTTGCGCAACTCTGAGACTTGCATTACTTCTAAATTTAAAACAATAATCCATTTCCTTATTTTACCAGGCTTGATGTAAGTCATGACATTAGAACCGCTTAGGTAGGTGAAGATTTACCTTGTTTTACTAATTGTTTTCATTTTAAAAGTTCTTGAACAAAATTAAATAACTCTCTTTATGGACTATTATGTGTTTTTCTTAGTAGAGGAGATTAACTGTTGTAGGTTGTAAAATATGAAGTCTTGCATCCATTAAATAAAAATGGAGAGCTACTTTAAGCAGAAAACATGTAGTCAGACATAGAAAGTAGAGTAAATATTTATACGGTAAAGCTTATAGCACTAGGAGTATATAGAGGCGTAAGACACTACTAAATGAGGTGAGATGAAGACAGCAGGACCATGGTCTTATTCTAGGTTCCCCAATATAAGAAAGCCACGGACTTACTGGATGGAGCAAATCCAGTGAAGGACCATATGGAGGTTTAAGGGGTTGGAGCATCTGACATACAAGGAGAGGATGAGAGAGCTGTGACCGTTCAGTCTTGAGACAAGAAAACTCAGGGTAGGTCTTCTCAATGGACATACATACTTAATGGTAGAGAGTAAAAACAACGGGGCCAGGCTCTTCTCAGTGCTGCCCAGTGACAGGTTAACTGGCAATGAGCAAAAAGGGAAATAAAGGAAATCTCACTTAAACATAAAAAAAACCCTTATTTACTTTCAGAGAAGTTAAACAGTAGAAGAAGCTGGCCAGAAAGGTTGTAGTGTTCCCATCCCTGAGATATTCAGAGCTCAACTGGACCTAGTCCTGAGCAGTCTGCTCCAATTGATTCACTTTGAGCAGGGGGTTTTAACTAGATGATCTTCAGAAATCTCTTCTAACCTCGGTTGTTTGTGATTTTATGCTTCTGTTTGTGATGTGTGGAGGTCTTCACGTCTGATACATGAGGTGTTGCCTTGCTCTTCAAGAAAGTTCTGAGCATTGAAAGTCCATGTAATAGTTGGACTCAATGATCCATACTCACTAGTATGAAAAGAAATCATCACTGAAAACATACTAACTATATCAAAAGGGAATATATTCCTAATACTACGGAAGAACCAGTCATAGCCACCCACATTAAGGTGTTTGCAATCGCCTTAATCTCAAGCCCATGTCGGCTGTCAACCTAATTGTAACGTGACTGCTTGCAAAGGCAGTGACTAACCACTAGAAGGAACATTCTGCTTCTACCAGCCTTGACTGGCTGTTGAACCTTGCCTGTTACTGTCGAGACAAAATTTTTACTGATAGTGACCCCAGCCATAGCTATACCTTGCTCCTCAGATGAACCAGGTTTGAGTTTTAAGTAGCAATTTGTTATTCATCTGCTTTTGTTTCTGATGCTAAGGACACCTGGCCAGCTCACAGCAGGTGTACTTCAGGGCTTTTTCTTGTTGTAGAAAGTTCTTCTTTCTCCAGCTGATTTAGAAAAGTCAAGGAATGCTAGCTAATGCGAGCTCTTGAAAAGTGTATACCTGTGAGTTATTCTGCCCAAAGATTTTCTTCCTTCCCTCCCAGTGACGACGGACTTCAACAAGATACTCAAGCATTTCAAGAGCCTGTCTACTGACTCTAGAAGGTAAAAAACTATAACTGACTCACTAAACTCAAGGTGGGTCTGTTACCTAAAACAAAGCATTTGAAGAAAGAAAATATCTGTCTGTTATGGTCATCTTACCTTTTACTTTGACAAGATTTTAGAACACAGTTGTAACTTGGAAGTGGAGAATGTCCTTTTCATGACTGTGGAATAGTACTCTTTAACCTCAAAAGACAGGTTTATGGAGGAAAGTGCACTGCTACAGTCTGATTTAATGACTTCACTATCCAAGGATACCAATCATGTTTCCTCAAATGCTACTGTCACTGTCTTCACATTTCTTGTTACACTGAATAAATAGAATCAAGAGGAAAAAGAAAATTCTAAATACTCATACACACACAGCACATGGATTCTGTGTGCTTCTGTCTCGCTTTTGTGGTTGCTAAGCTTGAGAAACGCAGCAAAGAAGGATAAAGGCTATTGAGATATGTCAGCCCCTATTACTCCAAACAAGTACCTTTTTTCTGTCACAGCCTACTTTTTCCTATGGTTTGCTATTTTAGATGGCAAATTTGGAACAATAGTTACAACTGACACTGTACACAGAGTAGTAAGCAGTTAAATAACTGTTAGGCAGTTCATTTTCTTTGAGTTACTCTAGTAAGATTGACTTTGCACAAGTACAGGCAACATTTCAGAGATTTCTGCAGAAAAATACTTTGAACAAAGGATAAATATTACTCCAGCCAAAATAGCATAATATATATTTTTTGGGAAATCTAGAACTTACTGTGCTTAATATGTCTGCAAGTTCTACCCATGGCAGGGGGGGATCAAACCAGAAGTGATACTGAAAGACAAACCAATGCTAGGAAAGGGTAAGTGGCTGACGCCTTTGATGTTCTACCTCACCTGTTCCAGCAGGAAACACGAATAATGCTTGAGAAAAGCCTGAGACACCATGGTAGTTTGAATGCAAAAAAAGCACAGCAGCCACATGCAGAGCATGTTTCATGGCACAATACATGGATTCCTCAAAAAATGATACATTACTCTGGTTGAGTTTGCAAGGTTTTTCTTGGTTTGATTGGTTGTTTGGGTTTTTAACCGTAAGTTATTGTTTCCCAGAGTCGGGTGTGTAAAACTGAACACAGGCAAACAGAACAGTATAATTTTGACTGTGATACTCCATGAGCAAATTCCATTCTGCATGCATCTTCTTTCATTAAGTATTTCCATAATTCATCCATAGTGCTGCTACCCCAACCCTCCAATCACAAAGCCATCTTACCCAGGAACAGCATATGCCAGCATTCCCTCCAAATATAATAAAGTAGGAATTGCTTCTCTTTTCTTACCATATGTAAATACTCTTAAACAACTCTCACCTATTTCTCTGTTTTCATTTTACCCCACCAGATTTTTCTGGCCTCATACAAAGCAGATTTCTTCACTTCATACCCAGTAATATTTTTCACCTACTTGAAGAAATCCCTTCTCCTATTTATCAATCTCTCTTCTTTCATCTCCCGTGCTAGCAGGCACCAGTGCTTCTCCTTGCTTGCGCTAAATCTCCCAGGCTCATTAGTTCTCTTCTCCGCCCTTGATCTTCATCTTCTTCACCTTTGTGATTGTTTTCCATGTGCTTTCTGATATCTGTGACTTTCTGAAAACCTTTTCCCTTAGCACTGCAGTACTTCTGCTTTCTTCTGTGACCATCTCTGCATGATCCTCTAACCCTGCAGTATTTCTTGTTATTGCTGTAAACTGCTCACCTTGTACTTTGCTTGCAGGTCTGCCTCCATTGGCTTCTGAGGAATCAGACTATTTCTTTTGTCCTTTCCTGATCAAGATGCTCTGTCTTTTTGCCTTCCACTCCATGAGTCATCCTCCTTTTTTTGTTCTTGTACACCTCTCCAAAATATTGAATCCATAGCTTTACTAAGAGATAACTGACCATGTCTCCATCTTCCCATTTGGTGAAATCTAGGTGATCAAACTTCCCCGTCTTTTCTGATCAGCTGTTTTTATGATGTGCAAGGAAGTTATTGTTCTTATAACTATTTCCAAAATTACAAAATTGTATTTGGAGTGATTGCATTTCATTAAGCTGAAGAAAAAAACATGTCTCACAGTTGCAGTTCTAATTTCGTTTTATATTTGTTCATGCTTTTTGGGCTGCTGCTGTTTAGAAATTACTGCAGAATACGATTTTGTTAGGTCATTCTACTGCCACGGAGAACAAATCTTGCTGTAAACTTTGAAGTTGGAGATTTTTGGTATACACATGGCCCAGTCTGTATTTCAAGTAGTCTCAAGTCTTAACTCAGGGCTAAAGTGATGAATCATTCTCCATGTCTGCTCAATACCTTGATCTCTTTCTTTAGAAAATAAAGGCTACCAATGGGGCTTCTGAAACACAGACACACGCTTCAACCTGGTGGGGCATGAGTTACGTTGTTTTTTTCACTCCGTAAGAACTGCGCTAGTTTACGGGACATAAACTCCACTACCAAGATAAAGTGAAGATACAGTGATTCTATGTTTCTGGCTAAAATATTTTTAACTGAGCTATGTGAAGACACAAACAATAACAAGGACAACTACTCTCAGACGATCTCTTCTACCGCTTATGGATGCCAGTGGATCAGGCCCCAATTAGCTGGGAACAGTATTTGCATGCTCCAGCTCTCAGGTGATGAAATGGTCTGTTAGCAGAGCACATGGTTTCGATTAGTGGCCTAATGAACTAATGCCTTAAACCAACAGGAAATGCAGCATCTGGACATTTCATTGCTTTCTTAAGCCCCAGACACCTTACTGCTCCACTATGCTATATGCCAGCTCACAAGACTGTTAAGGAAGGAGTTATTTAGAAGGAAAAAAGTAGATATTAAAATATCAATTAGTACAAGTGAGACACAGGAAAGGAAGCATTGCTGGTTCCAGTGTTCTATGGATCAAGTTTCTGCCAACTGAGTCAAAAATCTTAAGCCCTCTCTAGTTTTTACTGTCCAATATTTTCTACAGCATGTTCTTTAAATAACTTAGCAGAGTTAATGATGTTAAACATACTTATTCATTCATAAACATATTTGTATCTAGCAGTTGTTGAAGTACTTTACATTGATATTTACATGCTATAACATATTAAGATGGTTGTATCTGTGGTAAGTGATTTTACTTGTTTTTTACAGAGCTCCCCCACAATCCCTACCCAAAGTTCTCATTAATAGGGATTCCATATTTCCACACAGCTTGTCAGTTTGATTATTTAAGTACTTATTCAGTGTACTAAAGACCCTAATCACCCCTTCAAAGCATGCAGCTCTATATAAGGCCTCCAATGTCTGAAATACATAAGGATCATCATCATCATAATAGCATGGCAGCTGTGCTTCCTATAAGCCAGAAAAGTTGGTCCTGTATACAACAGACACACCTCAGCTACTGTGTGCCATCTGCCTAGTTAGCGCTTAGACAGCCACAGCAGATAGAAACAGCTGCTCCTGACAATATGAAAAACATCAGTACTTCCTTAAAGGCTTTGGCAATGTGGATAAACAATTTCAGTGAAAAGAATATTTTAAATTGCTGCAAATTTTCAATGCAACTGCTATTATGCATCACACCACAACAAAGTGATTACGCTCAGTATAATGGATTTTGTTCAGCAACTGTAAGACTGTTGAGGGTTTTTTTTGTTGGTGGTTTTGCTTTTTATTCCTCAGTTTTACAGAATACCAGTTAACAAGGCTAAGAGACCATTTTGTCCTGGACAAGAAGGTCTTGTGGCATACTGCAATAATTTACTGTGATTTTTTTCTATTTCATTCTTTTAAGTAAAACAATTTTTACTTTCATGAGTTCATTGTGGACTTCATTTTGAACTATATATTTAGGTAATGTAATCATTTAAAGACTAGATTTCTGAGAAACCTCAATACTGTGTGTCTGGTCTGCAACAGAATTATCACTTATAATAAAGCAAAATTATGAACTCCTTCCCATTGTGGTGATGGGAGGGTGTTTGAAAATGCAGAAAAACAGGGCCATCCTCGCTCTTGGCAGGTATGTGTTGCCAAAAGGTTGACTTTGCTGTGAGTAAACATGTTAAAATGCAACTGATGCATAGAAGGATGACAAGCTATAGCGAACAGATGACTAGATATGCACTACACACACACATTTCATCTGACACAGTTTTTCTCTTCGCCCTTTTTATCCCTCATGAATAAACAAAAAAGCTCTAGGTGTCTGACTCTGGAATGAAGCTGCTCATTCAAACCGGGGGCTCTGTGCCCCTTTTGGAGGTCAGCTGGTCGCGGGCAGGAGGAATGGAAGATACAACAGCTATCTCTCACCTGCCTACCCATGCATAAGGAAGCACACATTGCATGGTGTCTCTCACCACCTCCTTCCTGTCTGAGTGCTCGCAGTCTGGAGACGGAGTAGCAAATTACTATAAATAGGCCCTGGCAGGGCAGAAGTCAGGCATGGAAAGAGTTAGCAGTACAGACTCCACCTCAGAGACTGATAGAGGAATGAAACCTATTTATAGAAAAAACCCCAAAAGCTATCTGGAAGCATAACGCAATTGCTGGTTTGTATTTTGTATATATTAAACTTTCAAGCTATCTGCAATAAGTATGAGGTTTTATATTAATTGTGAACAGATCAGTAATTGGAGGCAAATTAACGAGAAACCTGCTGTCACATGAGAGCATACATTTTGAATGGAAGTCTTTAAATATTTGGACAAAATATCTATGTATTTTTAAATGGTAATTCTTTAACTGGTAAATGTAATTATCTAACGCTAAAGCAAAAAATATAAAAGGACAAAAATGGATTTAATCAAAATATTCTGTCATTGCCATACATAAGTCACCAGAATATCTTTTCAACAAATGAAATTATTCTTATTTTATGCTTTTAAAAATGCATTAGTGTAATTGCTGTGCAACAAATTACCTTCTGTGCTATAAGCATGGCTACAACATCCCTCGCATGTACATCAATTGTGCACATTGTCATGATGTTCTGATGATCACCAGGGGTGAGTTCCCCTAACAGCATGTTTATAAGGGCATTCAGTTGAGCAATCTGCAAAATAATTATATTTCAATGGAGATATTACACTGTGGGGAAAAAAACCTATTATATGTCAAGTGCTAAATGGAGCAGTTATAGAACCAAGACACATTTATTGGTGCTTTTAATCAAAGCAAATAACTTTCGCAAACTAATAATGGTGTTGTTGTCTTACAATTTTAATTTTATTCCTTAATAACAAAAATACACTTTTCAGTTGATTCCCAGAACTTAATTTCAGAACAGATAAATACTAGTCTGATCCTACACTTGGAATACTAGTCTGAAACTGCACACACGCTGAAGTTCCTAGATGTTTAAAGTATCATATGTATACTTTTAAACTCCGCTTCCGAAACAGTCACAATACACTTTGTGTTTACTACAGGAAATGCCGGCACTGGGGAGGGGAGGGAAACAACAACTCCTTGGGGTCTGATTGCCTTGATCATGATGACTCCTTTGTGTCAGAGGAACATGAAAAGCGGGATCCCTGAACAGCCTCCTTCATCAGACTGCCATGTAATTCCCCATCCTGATGGGAATGGTGACACTGAAGATGTGGCCCCAAGTGCCTGCCTTCATGGCCCTAGAAACCACTGGCACTCACTATGAATTAGATTTATTCCAAGGCATCGGGACTTTTTTTTTTTTTAAATAAGCAATGCTTCCAAGCAAAAACAATAAAGAAATTTTGGAATTTTTGGTGGGGTGGGAGGGAGGGAAGGGACACTGGAACAGTCCTTCTAAATTATACCTGCTATTAAATAACAATAAGCACAAGTCTGCTTTTTAAATAGTTGCGAGACAGATCTTTCTGACTGAGACTGCCAAAGATGCTAAGGTCCTAATTTTACAAAGCTGATTCATGCAGAATCCCACCTTTCCCAAGGTGGGAATGTTTGCACTGATGAAAGAAGCAGGATTTTTGACTCACACATCCTCATTAGACTGATACAGTGGCAAGTAGTGTAATGTCATCTAGAGATCACTAGATTTTGTATTTAAATTTAAGCCACTAAGGTTTCACAGATTTTATTTACACCATAAGACTTATGTCTTTGTTTAAAATTACTATTTTGATACATTTTGTGCGTAACAGGTTCACATACCTACTTGTGGTTGCAGACTTCCACATGATTTCCAACCATTCTTCTAGATTCTAGGAGATTACAACATCCTCAGCCCAGAGTCTCAATATCCATCAAATCAATTGTGCTGACTGATTTTGTAGTTTATTCTCACAAGCTGTTGTAACTCCAATTATTTTTTTCTGAAAAAAAAGTTGCACAGCTCCTTCTAAATACATTGATATTTTACCTAATGTAAATACCATCTCCTCTACCTAACATATAATACTACACTATCTCATGGAAGCAACTTACATGAAAATCATTGCAAAGTGTTAATAACATCACAGACTCTGTCATGTTGCTTCTGAAGATCTGTCTTGCTAAAACCTGCTTCCTGGCAAAGTGTAGAGACCTGGAACCTGGGCAGGCCAGATGACTGCACTTCAGCATCCTGGAGGAAGAACAACCTTCACCCCAACCCCAGGCTCCGAGGTACATGAGTTACACTGTGCGAGTCCTCAGCCTGTAAAATAGACTGTGATCTATCTGCTTGGAACACCCCCCACCCCCCAAAAAAAAAAAGAAAAGCTTCACTTTCTCTCAGCATACTGTTTATACAGTAACATGGCTCTTGCAATCCGCAGTGTACTGCACTGAGTGGATTTGTAGCCTGTCTCCCATCAGTATGAAAAGAGTGATTTTGGTGGCCTACATCCAAAGACACAGCAGTGGATCACTGTTCATATTACTCAGTGATTGCATATAATTTGGCATCACTGAAACAATCGCAGCTCTGAAAAGGTTGAGCTCTGGGCTATTACGAAGACTAAATTAACTCTCATCACTTGAGTGAATGATCCATTCACACCAAGGTCAAAAATCACTAGCTGAGCAGCATGGGAAAGATGACACGATAGCTGAGTGACCTGCAGTTGCATATGGATAAGACTTCATTATTCTCTCAGACAATCTGAATTTTACCAAAAACATGAACTTAGCCACATGTTGTAGAAAAAATAAAAATCTCTGTGGAAAAAAGTAAAAGCCAACCTATCTACCTTCCCCCTGCCCTCTTTGCTCCTTGGGTTAAGGAAAAAGTACAAGTGATGTGAGTGACTGACTGAAGCTGCTGAGGCAGGAATGAAAGTTCAGGAGGAAAATGAGGTGAGACTTTTCTTGGCTTCCTGTTGAAATTTCTTAAACTAGCCTATAGATCTGGTGAGACAAGAGAATAGAAAAGAAAGGATGTCAGCAGGAGCTAAAGAGAAATTAGGGTCTCCCAGAGAATATAAATCTCTTTTTCTGAAGGAAGAAGGCTTTTTTTAAATTTTCTTTCCTTTTCTATTACAAATTTGTGTTGATCAAACATGAAATCTTCATGCAGTAGAATAGTCTTTTTTTCAAAATAGCAATTAATACTTACAATAGAAAACTTCTTGCAGAACAAAACTTTTTTTTTTAAATAATTACCCCAAAAGACAAAATCTATCAACTTCTGAGCTAATCTCTACATCCATCTGCACAGTCCTAACTTCTGATCCCCCACAGCTCATGTTCTCTAGGCAGCCCATATTTCAGCTTGCACATTGCTGTGTGACTGCACAGCATCTTGCTATTGCTCACAGTGGCTGAACTACAGCGCGCTGTGTCATGGGATACACAATCCAGCAGAGATGCAGGTTCCACTGGGGAGGAGTGGGAAATAAAAATCACTCATTTCAGTTTCCAGTGTCGGCCCACGGGAACCCACAGCATAAACTGTGGAACCACCTGACCACTGGCACCTCTGCCTCATGCCACTCTGCAGCAATGACTCGGGCAGAAGCAGCTGCTATTTGTGATTGACATTATATGGCTTGATTTACTTTTCCTGACAGGAAGTTCACCCAAAGCATCGTTTTCCCACAGAAAATGTTCATGTCTTTTGGTTTTGTGTTTCAGGAGAGCTGAGTGGGTTTTTTTCATTGGTTGTTTTTAGTTTGTTTAGGGGGGTGGGGAGGAGAGGGAATTGGTGGAAAAGAACTAATTCTTTTGGATTGTCCAGACTCTTCCTGCTCCTCTCAGAAGCCAAGACTGCGTGTCAGGTGGTTCTGCCTAAAGCTCAGTACACACTAGTTCTGGCTCCTAAAGCTAGGTGGATTTGGTTACACTGGCTCCTCAAACTAAGTTCTTTCATTTCCGGTATATGAGGGTACTTTTAATTAGAAAGAAGTGTCTTTACATTCTGAGACTACAAAACCAGCTTCAGCAATCTTTCCATCACCTTCACATACAATTACACTTCAGTGAGCCTCAAGGGGAGAGAGAAAAAGAACACAGACAAGAACCATGTTTTGTAGAATTAGGAAATTGTTCTGGGACAAGAGAAGAGACAACAAAGATACACATTTTTCCCTTGAGTTCCCCTGAATGTTGTCTAATTGGCTGTTACCTCGGGATTGATGGAACTTCTCCTGTTAGATGTAGCAGATAACGTGATCCAGACAGGGAGTCTGTTTGTAGAATTACTTGTTTTCTGTCCTTCTAATCCAGCAGAACATCAGGCAAGGAAATACACCACTCAGTAATCTGACCTGTTCTTCAAAAAACCCAGGGCATTGAAAAGTACATTTAACCGCTGTTTGCACTGCCAGATTCTTATTCTCATCAAATTTTAGGTAACACTGTCAAATCACTTCAGGACTTTGCAATCTGTTGATAGATGTTGAAGAAAGCTACAGTTACAATAATTTTCATTTGGCTAAGCACAGTGATTAAAGAACACAATAATCTAGCATGAAATTTCCCCTGCTTTGAACGGTTTCCCTCAGAAACGATTTTCAGTGAAACAACTGCAGCGAGGAAGTGGCATCATGGAGAAGTGAGAGTCACGTCTTCCACAGGGATCATACAATCCTTCTGGTAATAGCACTTCTTAGAATTATTTTTAGAACTACTACAGTAGGTGTGTTAGAAATACTTGCTGTTACTGAAGGAACTAAATCAGCCCAAAAGCAATAAAAAAATGAAACCAAAAAAGAACAAAATGAATGGAGCCAAACAGAGCCAAGTCATTCTCCTACTTTCTATACTGCAATCTTTCTGGATAATCTTTCTGTCTGAAGAGGGGTTTGAGATCACAAAAGGAAAGATGCTGTAAAAATGGAAGTATTTCCATTGTTTTAAGGTCACCTGTGTTTCTAAAGTATTATAAACCTTAAACACTAATCTGCAAAGCAGCTCTGTGTACCAGAACAATTCCCGTTTTGCTGAAGTACGACTTCAACCATTTGAGCACACAGGCACAGCTGGTCAGTCTTCTAAACAAGGAACAGTTGCTTCTGTCTGTAATGTGCACATCTGAAGCATGCAGGGCACCAAAATCACCGTGTTGGCCAATAATGTACCAGTAAGGACATCTTCTCTTGGGACTGATGCATATTATTTTAGTCACAGTATTTGCCAACTCATTTAGGGAAAATATTTTTCGTCTGTCAATTTCTAAATAAGAAGTTCATTGAACATTACATCTTGATAAGGTATTAAGGTTATCTACAGGACTTGAAATTAACTCATTGCACTGGTGACAGCAGACTCGTAAACAGGAATGGAGCGCTTGTTTCCAAGAAAGACTCGTCCAACATTAAGAGCTCTGGCCAGGACTTAGGAGGTTTGCTCTCACAGAAGTTCTGAATAATAGGGATAAATAGCACTTTCCTACCCACAGGAGCTCATAGAAGGTTAAGTAAATATACTTCTTATATTTAGAAAGATTAGGAGACATCAAGATATACAGTAGGAAGGTTTTTCCTGTGGAAATCAAAACCTATAGAAAGTTTGTGTAAAATTCAATAGACAGTTTCTGTTCAAACGCTTGGGACTCAAAGAGTTACATTCAAACAAAATCATATGATAGACCCCCATTCAGTTTTCTCCCTCAAGCAGATCTCAGCCATTGTCTCACCAGCCTTTACAAAGTGTCCCAACTTCTGAGACATTCTTCAATGCCACTTTGATGTTATCCTACACTGTATGAAATATTGAAATACTTGGTGACCTCATCCTTCTGCCCCAAATCAAAGTGACATTTTCATCTATACAGACTAATTCTTAACATTTGGAGAACTGACCAATGGTATCTTTAATGTAAGTCCCCGATACATACAGAAATTTTTAAGGTAGGAAAGAATGAGAATTACTACCTTCTACACTTGTTTCTTCTATGTTTAGCAGTTCCTCCACCTCCTGATTGTTCATATTCCCAAAACACTGGGGGTTTATTTAACAGTTCATTTTTTAAAATAGTATATGAATAGAGAGATATCTAGCAGATTCTGGATTATTGATATGCATCCAGATCATCCTATAAGCCTTCCTCAGGATGCTAGTTCACATACACCATTACCCGCATCTATCTTTCCCTGCTGCCATTTCTCCTACTGCTTTAGCTACACATTTTTGTTTATCTCACAGATCCTCTATGCAGCTGAAGAACGAAAAAGTCCTTCATGTGTTATTCACCTGACAAACTTTGCCTTAGAAACAAGGTACAAACCAGTCAGGAATGAAGCTATCCAAAATTCTGTGAATCCAAAATATAAAGACTATTGTGCTCATAATTGCTGGGTTCTGAATTACAAGAAGGTTTACTTTTTTCAACTTCAGCTCTTTTCAGATGCTTAACCATTGATTCAAAAGCACATATCCCAAGTCCACCATGCTTTGACAGGTCTTTGTTTCTTACACAGCAGACAGTTGAGAATAAAAAGACAGAAGTAATACAGAAGTAAGCATGGTATTGACTGCATCTTGGAATTTGACTTCTGAATCTCACATTAGAGCCAGCTGGATAATTCGCTGGTTATGGAAGAAAAAAATAAACTCAGAAGGATATTTACAGAAGTACTTTGAGATTTGAGAGTTCAATCCTGTAATACTTGTTTCCCCAATTTTTTAAATCCTTTGAGTTCAAAAGCCCTCTAATGAAGGGAATTTAACAAGCTACAGGCTCCTACATAATGCAGAGTACTCAGAACAGGAGAGATTATTTCAAGTAGCAAAACACCGTTCATTAGGGAAATGATCACATTTGCAAATCTTCTGAGCTCCATCTCCATGTGTTCATCATTTATTTGTTTCCATGGAGTTTTCATCCAATCTTTAATACTTGTCTATAAAATTTAAAAAATAAACAAACAGCTCCTACTACATTCTAAGCAATGCCTGAGGCAAGAGAAAATGGAAAGAGGGTTTCCAACTCATCAGCAGGTGAATATTCATGAATATGCATGGTATACAAATGCGACAATATCAGTTTCAACATTTAAAACCTATCGATGCTGCGAATTAACCTAAGAGGATTTTTATTCTTTGTGCTAGAATTCTGTTGGTTATAGGGAAAGAATCCCTGACTTATGGGTTTGATTGTTTTTTGTTTGTTTTCAAAGTTTAAAACATGTTTCTAAAGTATTAAAATTCCAGAACTAGGAATCACTTCACTTCTTAAACAATGCCTTTTCAGTAGCATAAATTGATGAGAGGTGTTCAAGTAGCAAAAAAAGAAAAAACTAAATTTCAAACCTGAGATAAGCAGGTGTATCTCTGCTACAGTCATAAATATATTCTTGCTTTACTTGTAGCTGAATTTGTCTCAAGAATCTCAAAGAAAATTCAGTTAAGGTAAATGTTTGATACCCAGGGGAACTGAAAGCAAAAGCATACTTTACCTGCCTTAGTATAAGTAATGATTCCAAATAAAACTGGATCTTTTAATGAAATTGCTTGTCTCATAATATTAAGGAAAAAACCCCAAAAGTTCTCTCTTGAAGATAAAAAAATCTTCTCTGGAAAAAAAATAACCTGGATATGTGTTCAATAAACAGTGTTGCAGTCTTGCTATTCAGAGTAACTCGCTGTGTGGATGCTCTACACCTGTATAAAGTGACTTTATTCTCAAGAAATGACTCCACTATGGGCACCTGCAGATGATATATAACCACAATTATGACTATCTCCCACACGTAAATCAGTGGATTAGAATGTTAAAAAAGTTCACCTCACATACAGAAACATACAGTTTTGATTTGGGACTAAGGATTCATTGAATTCAAAATTTCAAGTAAATCACAAATATCAAAAATTCTCATTAACCAAAACACTGCAACACTCCCACGTACAGTGACTGCAGTTCTGTTGGAATGGCAAAATCATCATGGTACAAGATACTAAACCCAACAGAATGGATTTAGAGAGAAACTTTACCAAAAATTTGGGTTCTGTTGATAAAATGAGTTCAAGCTTAAATCAACTTATATTTAAAAAACTGAACAATGGTTTGCTCAAGTAAAAATAAATAAATAAATATAAGAAAGATCTCTTGCTTCCTAATCTTGTCAGGCACTCTTTCATCAGAGCAGAAGGAGCTTTTCCTATTCTTCCACAACAATAACTTCATCTCTGAGGTAACTGTGCACTCATGGACATTAAAATAAATTTTGTCCTCTTTTGGAGACTGAATGGCTTGTGTACAGCTGCAATTACCTCTGAGGAAAAGCTGATGAAAAGAGAAATCTGTGATGACCACTGAAAGGGACTCCTGTCACTCTGAACAAATACAAGTAAAGCTGGAAGCCAGATTAGTGACTTAATCATAAACTATAAGTCAATAGACAGGATTCTGTTATAATCCATCCAAGGCCAGGTTTTCATAGTTCTTACGTTATAAAATAGGACTGCAGCAAAGGTTATTCTTCCAGGGGATTATTAAATGGCCATTTTGAAACCTCCTTTCTTTAGCCTAAAGAAATATAGAGGAAAACGAAAGACAGTTGTATAATTTTCTGAAAAAACACTGTGACAAACTTATCCCCACCAGGAACCATCTTATCCATCTGAATCCATAATAATGTGCATTTAGGTTTGGAACTCCTCCAACTTCAAATTGATTTGCCAAATTTCATAAAAAGTAGGGAAAAAACCCACTTTGTTTCCTCCTTGACGACCTCTGAAACACATTTCAGCCTCGGGCACTTTTTAAAACCATGCACAACAATTCAGAATAGAAAAAAATGACAGATCCCATACTCCAGCAGTGCCTGTAAATACCATTGCAATAATGTTATCAGTCACTGTCAGATACTGAAAAGGTACAAATTGAGGCAGACAGTGTGACACTGTGGGCGCACATGGTACTGTGGGAGGCTTTTTCTTCTCACTACTCTTCATTGCTTATTCGTGCAGACACCACTAATGCATTTCCATCCAAAGGAGGGTTATGATAAAGAACTAGTGCCTTTTTTTTTTTTTTTGGAGTTAAACTAAGTCTGAAGTCTAAGTTTTAATATTGTACAGTTCACAGACAGTATAGTTTCAGACTGTTTCTTAAACCACTATGAGAACAGAGTTCATAGGTTTAGAAGACTCAAGCATAAACCCGAACAGCATTATTTCCAAGTTTCTTCCTCAAATATTTGTTCTGCATGTGCTAAGCATGAGGCATACCCAGAGCCTGTTCTATTTATATATCCCCATACCTCTGCGGTGTTTTCTGATCCTGATCGTTCCAGAACAGAGCCACAGCCCTGGGAATCAAGTCAGACACTTGTAGCAACACACGATAGTAGCACGTCCTGGAAAACTGAATACTCCCCAGTCACTTAAAGCCTTACGTTTTCCTACTGCACAATACTCAGTCTACACTTTTTCCTTTTTTTTTTTTTTAAATCACAGCTTATGTCTGTATTATTTTGTTGCTGACAAGGACTGTTTCTCTAGCTTTAGTGATATAAACACCTAGGAGATCATCTAAAGCTTGCTAAAGATCATCTAAAGGTTTGCACAATCATACAGGCACGGATTGTATTTATTTATTTGAAACACAAAATGAAGAGGATAGTCAGACCATTAGCTTGATTTCCTCATTTTGTCCAAGTAAAAATGCCAATTCTGCCCTGAAAATTGAATTTTATAGGTCTGCCTGTGTTCCCCCGACAGGGTTTTTGTGCTCTGAATCAGTATACGTGGAAGTGAGCTACAGTTCCAATCATACATTTACAAACTTGTGGGAATCCTTCAAAGGCCAAATCGTGTCTCCAGGGACCCCCTTGGAGAGTGGCCATTGCTACTGCCTTTGACTCAGCTGCATTGCTGCCCAGTGCCCATTGTCATGGGAAGCTGGGAACCTGATAGCTCCCAGTCACCATGAAACCATCCTTAGCATCGGAAAAATCTTTAAAATTCAGAAAGCAGTGTACTGGCTGTTAGAGAAATATAAGGAAATTCACTAAGCTCTTGAATATGTTCTATTTTCTTTTCTATTACCTAGTTAATACATTTACATTTTTAGATAATCAAAGAATTTTATACATTCAAACACTCCCTTGTTGTCTATTCAAACTCAAATAGTCCTTTCTGCTACAAGGATTTCCTGTAGCCCCCATGGTTTGAATCTGGATGCTGAAGGAAATAGCCCCTCACTTTACAAAAGTTAATGTCTTTCAGATAAGGCAGAGCCTTTTTTGCATTCAAAACATAAACACAAATGGGTTAGCAAGTATCCCAACACATTGCTTAATTACTAATAAATTCCACACCAACAGGAAATATACATAATAAATCCAGCTGTTGGAATGGGACAGGAAGGGATTCAACTCTCATTTCATTATGTTTCCAAACCTGTGTTTCATATACACAAACTACTCTCCACAAACCAATACGGAAGAAGAATGCAGACAATTGTATCTTGACCATGACACAGAAGCACCCAGAGAAGTTTGAAATGACCACAGCTTCACTTGGGTTTTGAGGTATAGTGTGACACGGACCCAGTGGAACTTGATAGTACTTCTTATCACTGACCCTTAGACTGACATGGGAAACAAATTCTTATGGACCAGTGATTTTACCAGGAAGAGCAACCACGCCTTATACGCAAAACTGGTGTAAGACAATGATTAAATACACATTACTTGCCTGCAAAAGCAGTAACACTTTCTGTATTGACCTTCATCTCTTCCTGCTGTGTCTTCCCCTAAAATGCCTGTGGAGGTCAGTAATGCATAAAGCTGATAGGGGATTGTGACTGCCAGGTCCCTGCGATGTGCTGAGGATGGAATTTTTTTTCCCTACAAATAAATGAAGGTCTGCTCACTGTCAACACCTCATAGAAAATTGCTGGAGTTATCAGCCATGCCACTATAAACAAATGCAAGAGCATATATGTATTTACACATATACACATGCTCTCTTTTTCACACACACACACTTCTAAAATCATGAAGCCTGCAAATTAACATGAAAGCAAGACAAAGCAGATAATCTCTGATCTGGACAGCTTGCTATCCAGTCTAACAACAGAAGTGGCAGACAGGTGGGAATATTTCAAATACAGCAAGGGATAAGAGGAAGACAGGTTTACAGAATTATAAACATCAAGTAACTCTAACCAAATCTATGTTTGGGGGTCCCAAACATGCTTTTCATTTGTTCGATTAGAGGTTAATTGCTACATATAGCCCTATGGAAGTGAACTTCTAGGACCTACTTGAATTACACAAGATATTAGGAAGAAATTTGAGAAAGTTATTCCTCTTTTGAATAATTTTTTCACTCCTATTCATGTAATCAATTGCTATTCTCAGTGCGTCACACGCTTATGGATCTACTTTACTGCTTAACAGTGCAACAAATTAGACCACTGCTGAGCAAACCAGTCAAACAAGCTTCTTCCAGGTAAATAACAGAGAAAAACCATTCATATATCTGGCACTGAAGGACAGATGTAAGACAGCAATAAAAAAAAATGAGAACTTCAGCCATAATACAAATTAATATCATTTTATGCTGTTTTATTATAAACAGAATACTAAACATCACCTTTGTCCTACAAATATTATTTTTATCATGGGTTTTGCATTCAACAGCACCTACATTAGGCTATAGAAGTTATCTATGCATAAATTGGAACAAGCAACTCTCATTCTCAGTTATTTTTGTTCATGACTGGATCCTCATTAGGCACACAAGTGCATAAACTTTTTGCATGAGCAAAGGGATAAAAGTTGACAGCAGATAGAGTCTATTATATGAATGTTAATAAATGTAGTCAAAATTTGTGCACGGATCTTAAAGCTTGTCTTCATCAGCAGAAAATTACGCCGTCTTACATCAAGCTAGTTAGCCAAGTTATGTAAAAATCTACTTAGAAACAATTAGTTTTACAGTCAGAGAATATCTATTTGAGTCAGCCTTGGATAGTGTGAAAACCTTCCTGTCCTAATGGGCATATCCCCATAGGTCAGATGCACTGCATCCAGAGCCCTCATTTCTTTCCACTGATTACAAACACAGTCTGACTGGTCCAGGTGTTGTTAAATGCCCTTAATTCAACCCTGCCAATTCATAGTGAGGTTATAAACTGTCTTGCTGTCACTTGATGCTTGGATGCTCCTATTTTAACAAGAGAAAACATGTTTATTTCAGGCTTCCTGAAGAAACTTCATGGAGAAGGAGAGATGCCATAAAGTCCAAGGGAGCGCCAACACAGATATTCAAGTTTGGATCTAACTCCCTCATAGTTTGGAAAAATTCCCAATTCAAACTTCTCTCAGTGGTTTTGAGGTTTAGGATAAGATAAGGCTTGCTTGGACAAGCAGAGAATTACAGTGTCACGGAATGAGTTCAGAAAACATGACAGCTCAGGTCAATTCAACACAGAGCTCTCTGCTACCCAAAGGACTAGCCCAGATCACACTTCGACTGATAAAGCCCATCTTATCCACTCTCTCTGCTGGTGTGTTCAAAAGAGGGCAACATCTTCCTCTGTGGGAGGGAACTAACAAACCTCAAGAAGCTATTTGTTCTCTCCAAGAGTCTTTCCTGGCTCTTATACCAAACAATATACTAAAACAGCACTTCTACTCTAGCTTGGGACCCTATCTGTGAAAGAAAAAAAAATAAAAGTGAAGCAGCATAGCTACACAGGCTTGACATACCCCAGCTCCCGTGAACCCGCCCAGCCTCCTACAGCCCTTTTCTGACCTATCGCGATACAATGTGGTGATCTGTGTTCTGTTCTGCAGTAACAGGCTATGACCAACACCCTCTGAATTCAGAGGAAACATCTGACAGCTAAGGAGTCAGACTCCTGGATTACCAGCTACTTATATCCTTAAGACATTTATTTTTCTTATTCGGGTTATTGCTGTTTTCCATATGAAAGTGTAACAACATTCAGAATAATCTGACTCTTTCTCATAGCATTTCCTTTCAAGGCCAAGTGGTACTAAAGTCTTCTTCAAGTAAGTAGGACTTGGATTTATTTTTTGGAAATCACAAGAATGATGCTGCAAACTGATTCTTTTTAAAAAGAGTGTCCTTCCATATATGTTTACATTAAAGCTCTTGCAAGCCTAAGCAAGGTGAAAATTACTGAAACATAAGTACTGCATTTTGAAAACAGTAACCTTTACAAAATTTTACAGTCTTACATTTAACTATTACAAACTTAAATATTTATTCAATATATGTTAAACACATGTGTAGGCAAGGCAAGAACAGAAGGAAAGCAAAGCTACTCTTCAATTTCTTTATGGAATTTCCGTCATTGTGTCTCAGAACACTAATTTTTCAAAAGATTGAGGGGGAAAAAAAGCAACTTGAAAATAACAGCATCAAACCATGCCTGACCAATATGGTGGCCTTCTATGATAGAGTCGGCAAGAGAAGACCAACTGATGTCACCTACCTAGTCTTCTGTAAGGCCTTCCACATGGTCTCACAGAACATCCTTATCTCCAAATTGGAGAGACATGGAGCTGGAGGGTGGACTATTCAGTGGATAAGGAATAGGCTGAATGGGCACAGCCAGAGAGTTGTGGTCAACGGCTCTACGTTCAGGTGGAGAGCAGTGATGAGTGGGGTTCCTTAGTGTTCTGTCTGTGGACCAGTGCTCTTTAATGTCTTTATCAGTGACACAGACGGTGAGACTGAGTGCACCCTCAGCAAGTCTGCAGATAACACAAAGCTGAACAATGGTTCTGTACCGATCCCAACTCCGCCAAAACCCCAAAACAAGTAAACAACAAAACGACCACACCAACACCGTCTCTCCCCTTATTTTTATCTACTCAGCAGTTGCTGAGCCCCATATCCCCAAACAACACTTCAGGGACAAATCAAAGGACAAAGAGAACACACAAATAAAAGAATTGCCTTTTAACTTGAAACCAAAGTTCATAATCAGCCTGCAATCAGAATATACTTTAGAATCATTCCAGTGTTTCATCAACTGAATTTTCAAAGGATACAAGTGTATTCTTCATTTAGTTCTTGATTATGGCAGAGAAACAAATGCTCTTTTAAATAATTTATCAGTTGCTGACTTTTAGTCGAGACTTGTGAATATTTTTCATGACAGATCATGAGAATGGACATTCAAATGCAATGTACTTAGGTAAGCTACACTTTCTCTAAAACTTATTTCTAGTTGGGAAAGCTCATTTCGTTATCATTTTCATTGTTGCACTGTGGAATACTTCAGAATATACCTTGATAAATTATGTTGATTCAGTTTTTATTTTGACTGTAAATTCTGATTAGTACTCCAAGCTATGGACAGTGACAAATATGTCCTAAGAGTTCATAAAATCGTGGTTATTCTTATCTTACGTATACATTTAAAAGGAACTTGACTATCAAACCTAAAGGTGAGAGTTTTTTTGTTTTGTTTTGTTTTTTTAAATGTTTCTAAACCCATGCTGTTTAACCTGAAAGATACAACTTATTTATTAAATTAGGGTTTCTTACAGGTTAAGCAGGTAATCCATGGAAACTATAACTTTTTGTTAGCTGCCATTCATTAAATATGTTCCATCTCATGAACTGTGAATAATTTTGTTTGTAAGCACTCTTATTTCCTTTACGTTTACCTAAAACTTTACTAGACTCAATCAGTACCACCCCGAAAGACAGCCCGCATTTAAAACATTCCCAGTGGAGAAGCATAAAACATCCAAAATCTATATTTGATCTGACAACAGCATCATCATGTTTGAATTAGAAACAGATTAGACATAATTGAAGATAAAGAGGACACAAGAATCACTACCATTTTGGTGGAGTGGGCTTTAAATTATCAGATTCATTCAGAATACATTACTCAAACACTGAATTGTTATCTTTAGACAGCCTTTTCTGAGTTTACAATTTCTCAGTTCACTGAAGCTTGCCACCAGCTTGTTATCAGAACAAAAAATGAAAAATCATTTGGTTCAGAGCACAGAACTGATCTCACCTCCAAAAGTACAAGTTTTCCTCCGATAACCAGCATTTCTTTGGACTGTAGAGGTACCACTTCATGCTTTACAGTGAAGTCAATCTTTTTAAGATTCTTCCACATTTCAGGTAATTCCTAACCACATTGCGAGTAGATACTGTTTTACTGCTTGTTACTTTGCAGAGCAAACAACCGCCCCACACAGACACACATACTTGCATTCTCCCCTCCTTTCCCTGCCTTTTTTTTTTTAAATATTAGGTGAATTTGTGCCATTCCTTACGGTAAGGTGGTGGCTCAGGCTAACAAAAGGACCAAGAAACTCCTGATGTGTTCCTGGAAAACCCCAACACCTGGGGAAGACAATTCCCAGAAACTGATAAAGGGACTAAAACCAAGAAAGGAATGTTGGGAGATAACACAGCTTTCCCCCACTAGTCCTGTCAGACTGGAATACAGGAAGACGATTCTATGTCACCTGTCTGTCACTCCAAAAGAATTAGTTTATTGACTATAACCATCCAGACTGCATAAGAAAAAAGTGTAAGAAGAGATTGGACATAAGCAAAAACGGGGAGAAGTTCCATCAAGCTCTGCAGACACAGCCAACGGGTGGCATCTTCTCCTTCCACTTGCTCGGGACACCTCAGGGGTGAGCAACTGTCTTTATTGTCACATATGTGTTTATATATATACATATGGCTATTTTAACATGTACATGTAATTTATGTTGCTGGGTTACTTGGTTTCAGTGTGTGTGTGAGTATGTTTTGAGTATTTTGTTGTGCTTTTAGAAGGTGCGTTTTGTTAAAGTGTAAATTACGCAGTTAATCCCTACCACCAACAACCCGAACCCTTTTAATTGTCACAAATCTGTGTTAATAAATGTGTTATTACATGAGCTGTTAGAGTTAGTCCATCTTTCTGGGGCTCGCAGTCTTGGGTGACAAGATAACTCATAAGAGAAGGCTTGCTAAGGAGTTTTCTCTTTCACTATTAGGTGCAGTCTCTATAAAAGATATCAAATGGCTGGTCTTCACAGCGAATCTGTTAAGCAAAGGGTCTCCCAAGAGATGCTAACAGACTGCTGTAGGACATTTAAAAAGGCCTTGATACCTTGGGGGGACCTTAATAGACAAAAAAAATTAATATAGGTTGGACAGAAAAGCGTTTTCTTCTGCCCCCCCTTCTCACATGACCTTATCCACATCCTTATGCAGGGGACTCATTACTCAGAGTAACTTGCAAAACACAGTTTAGGAAAAACACTAAATTATGTTTACAACATCCTGAATTTTCTAGTTAGAACATGTTTATGTATAGTAAATTTGGAAATAATCCTCAAAATGCAAAAAACATCCCAGTAATAAAATAGTTTGATACATCCATTATTTTGACCCCCCATAAGAAGGGCAAAAAAATGCACACAGTGATGACTGAATGTATTAGCAAGTCCCAAATAAGTTAAACACTTTTGTTTAACCTACATAGCTCTTAAGCAGGGTGTGCTTGAACCCTATTTGGTTCAAAAAAAAGCCATATTCCTTACATTGCTTTTAGACATCTCAAAGGCTCATCTACTCTAGAAGCTTTACCCGTTGCTGGAAAAAAGGTCAGCCACAAGTGTAGTTGTATATGGACATGGACTTGCTCACAACATGCATAGTTAGACACTGTAGTTTAAAACCAACCACACAAAGATAAATGGAGGCTTTTTTCCTGTTGTTTTTTTGAAAACTTTATATGGGGCTTTTGCAAACACTTGTGTTTACTCTAAATCTCATTCTACTTAATTCCACAAGTCTGTGACACAGCTGAACCTCATTACTTCCTTGCAAGTCATGTTGTTCAGAAAGGTTTCCAACCACTATTTGAAGCGACTAGAAGTTGAATAAACACTAGCAATCCTCTGAAAATGTATAAGTAAGAACATAACTGAATACCTGTCTATAAATTGTACTTAAAAAAGGATATTTCCATGGTGAAGTTTGTTTTTCACCTGCATTAGGAGGCATGACAGATTAGAATTGAATAGTAAAGAAATTATTTGGAAAGATAACCCATTTTCATATGCAATGTAAGCCTTCACACTTCTGGCAAATCTTGATAGGGGAAAAAATAATGACAGAAACACCTTTAATCATTTGGGACGATCAAGCTGAAAGCAAAGCTCTGATTCATAAAGAACCAGTGTTTTACATACCAAAACAGTCAAGGATTATAACAGTGCTATTTTTACTGCTTCAACTTTTGGTCTGGCAACACTTTCCTAATTAAAGTTACCTTAAAGAGCATGACTCAAATTTTCAAGAGGATTGCCTACATTTTGCATGTACCACCTGAGACCATTTCTGCTCCTCGGTGTGCAAACAGACACATGCTCTTCAGAGAGCACCAAGAGCTGGCTGCTTCCCAAGGCAAGCTAAGCTAGGAGCACAAACTTAGCCCGGCACAGACAATGCCCACATCAAGCCCCGGAGGGCTTTAACCACCAGAGCCAGGCATTTGTAAGTGGGAGCATCACCAGCCTTGATACCTTCCGGCAATGAACCAGATGCCAGTCCCGGAGGCACAGAGGAAAAGACAAGCTAGAACACGGGGGTCTATCCAGGAGAGCATACCTAGAGCACAGGTGGAGATCCAGGTCCGATCCACTCGGATGGCAAGGCCAGAGGCAGGCTGTGAGACACGCACATCTACCACCTGCCCCGGAGAGAAACAGAAGACCCAAGGCTAAGCTTAAGTGGAGCCCCCTGGGCGTGGGTTGGAGCCCCCAGTGGAGAGATGGTCAGGGCCATTAAAGCCCTTTTAGTGGCTCAGTTGGCACACCCGCAGAGTGATTAAGCTGCTAATTACCTGACCTACCTGCAAAAAAAAAAAAAAGAACAAAAGAAAAAAGGAATGTTCTGATCCTGCAAGATTGAGACTATTCTGTTGATTTTTTACAGGATCAGAACTTAACCTGCCTCAGGAAAAACTTTTCATTTTGTGGACAGAGGTGAATTGAGACATTTTCAGTAGTTGTTGCCAGGTCTTATTTATGAAAGCTAAAATCAAATGTTCTCTGTGAGTTTCTTAGCTAAGATCCTCTTGAAAAGGAATTTTCATTTAACCAGAAATGTTCATGTTTCAAAAATTATATTTGTCCCAGCAGGGCAGTGGACAGAACCAACCTTTCAACAGCTCTTACATAAAATTCATATAAGTCAAAATGCAGCAGTGGATTTCCCCGTGTTTCATGTACTCACCTGGAATGTGAGAGAGCACCAAGACCAAGGTTCTGCTGTAAACCAGACGCTGCAATAAGTCCACTATGTCTCACATCCCACCCTGACGCCCCAACCAAGAATCTTTAGCTATTTGAGCCATGTGATCCCTCTGTATCCCTCAGCTCTGCTCTTAGCCCCAAGGCTGGAGAGGAGCATACGTTACATTAATGGCTGCATTACAGGATTAACTGAAATGCAAGCACAAACACAAAAATAAAAAGTAAACATTTTTCCTTGTGCCTCCTAAGACATTTGTGCAACATGAAAATCCTACTCTGTGGAAGGCAGACCACATAAACGAATGGCCCTGTCTGGTCTTGAAATCCATGTTCCATTAATAAAGGAGACCCACAGTTAAAACCTAACATCAAAACTCCCTTTAGCATATGACTGCTTCGGTGAAAACACTACCTCCCACTGACAAAAAAGTTTTTCTTGTAAACATTTTAATTGATTCCTAGGAGGACAATGCTGGTACAGCACTGATAAACACTTCTCATTAAGTCCCTTGAATGAAAACTGGAGAACACTAAGAAAAATGTGCAATGTCCCTGTTTTGGACCCAATTAAGTCGACATAGTATTTGCCTGAGAATTGGGGGAACATACGGCAGATGTTATTCTATAAAAATGTATCTACTAAAAACAAAGCGTCCAAGGTAAAGAGCTCTAAACTAAAATAAAAAAAAAACCATACAATTTCATTCAGGGTTGGTTTTATGCTTGCTCCTATTTAAGTATGTGCCAAAGTTTTATAGCTCTTATGTTGAATCCTCGTCTCCGGTTCTGCATAGGACCCTCACCCCCAGTTCTGCCAGCTGCTATCTACAAGTTCTCAAGATGTCAGTTTTAAGACTTCAGAAATGTAGTCTATGGATTTGTGGTCCTGCATAGACATTGGATCACTGAAGGAGTGGCCAAGCATTGAAACAGGCTCCCCAGGGAAATGGTGGAGTCCCCACCCCTGCAAATGTTCGAAAACCAAGTAGACATGGCACCACAAGGTTTAGGGGGCATGGTGGTATTCAGTCAAAGGTTGGAATTGATGATCTTGGAGGTCTTTTCCAACTTTTCCAACCTTCATGATTCTATGAATGTCTCATTATTTCACCCGGAGCTGCATACCGTCCTCCTCACACTTTCTCAGTCAAACCTGTCTCCTGTTTCATGAATGATCTGTCCCTTCAGTAGCACTAACAGTATGTAATGGAAGAAAACAAAGGTAATTAGCACAGAGCACCTGAAAACTTAAAGCAAACCATACAGATAAAAATCATTAATAAACAAGTAGATTCAATCAAATAAGACACAGAACCATGGTGTTAAGGTTTGGTTGGTGGGCTCTTTTCTTTTACCTCTTTTTAAAAAGGAGAGAAATGTATGACAAGATACTTGGAGGAATCCAGGACTGCTACTAATTTCAAAGAGCTCTTCTTCTAAACAATAGATCTTCAGAACAGCAAACAGCCAATTTTCAATCTAGATACCAGTTCTCATACTCTAAATAGTTCTGCTGCAGTTTTTCAGCATGGTGAAAGTGCCATTTTAAAATGCATTGTAGATATAAATTTATATAAAATATGACAGAATTGTTAAAAGTCCTTAATACAGTAATGAGTAAAAAATCCAGTCCACACCAAGGAAGAAATGATTAAGTTATTATGAACACCTAAAAACAACAACATTTTTGAGAATTTGGTGTTTATCCCGAATAAATGTAAGGCCAAAGACATTATCTCCACTGTCTCAAGGAAACATCCAAGGCAGGAGGGAGACAAAAGCCTGCAAAATATCTGTATTGTCTCATAGCTGAAAGAGATGGAAGGGACTTAAAGAGATCCTTCAGGCCATCCTTCTTAATATAAATGCAAATATCAATATATACACATATACATAAGAGGATTATATATATATACAGTGTTTATTAATGTATACATAAAAATATATATGAAGCAGAAACTAGAGAAGCTTGCCTAAACCCTAGCTGTTTTCCTTAAAATTTCAGGTCCATTTTTAAATTAAATCCACTGATTAAATTATGGTCAACCTGATTTGAAACAACTATTAAAAATTCTTCTGATTTGAAGGTTCACTAACTTCTTTAGACTATTGGTCAAAAAAAAGAAAAAAACCACAAAAAACCACAAACAAATCCTGAAATATGATGAACAATAGATTTTAAAACAAATCAACAAAATAATGTCATTATTTATATTTCAGCTCCCCTTTACGAAGAAATTGCCTGCAGAGCTGCTTCACACATCCAATTTCATCATCAATCCATGAAGTACCACTCTTTGTTCCTCATAACTACTTGACTTATTTCTTCCAGGGTATCCACCCGGTCTAAGTCATGCTAAATGAACATCCAAAAGTTAAAAAGCAGTGGAGGCAAAGATTAAATTCAAGAAAGGACATCCTTAAAGCCAAATCACATGCCAAGGCCCAATATATGCTGCTGGCAATGACAATTATAACTTGTCAGTTAGAAGCAAGTTGCCTGTTCCTTGAAACAAGTTAATAGGAAACAACTGCTTGGATACATGTTTCTCAAGTATTATAATTTCTGTTTCATGCATCACACTAACATCAAAAATTCTAAGCACCCACTGTCATCAGCCGGACACAAAACATTGCACGTGTTATTACTCATGTCCTCCAACATGTTGCGTTAACTTACAACACTTGGTAGTGAGATGAGTTGTGATTCAGATGCTTATGACCATCACTGTCACTTTCCAGTAGAGTTCTAAAAATGGAATATTGAGTCCAACCTTGTCCTTTGTTTATTTTTCACTATTATACAGTGTAAACAATTTACAGTTAATCTGTTTTTCCATAGATAAACTGTGATTTTTTATATATTTATTTATTGATATTTATTTCTGTCTCATATGAAAAAAAACCCTGCAAAAGGAAGAAATTGCACAAAGATTTTTGGACGTCCTGCTAGTCTGGCAAAAATACTCTGGCACAAAAACTTGCATTAACATTTCATTTCTAGCAAAAGCGTTCCACTGTAAGGCACAAACCACTTTTGTCTGCCGTCTGTGGATGTAATCTCATAGCTTATAGAGAAGGAAATTGTGGATATGTAAGTTCAGCAGTACTTGCAGATCAGGGAGCAGAAACAGTATCAGCTGTTCTGATAAAAAAATGAGGCACCAAGAAAGCAAACAATCTTTGTGATAATCAATAATCACAAAGAAAGCAACAGTTCCTGAGAAATGCCCAGCCTGGAACATACAGAAGTCATTTAACACCAGATGCTCAGTAATACAGTCCCTGTAAAGCTGAACACTGCCTGTGCAAAGTCCATAAGCAAAAGTAGAAGGCAGATTCATGAACCAGCTTTGCAGACAATCCATCCAGCTGGTGGTTTCAGTGTATTAGAAAGGCATTCTCAATTAGGCAAATGAACCAGAAGAAGTTAGAGTAAAATTAGCCAATATCATTCAAAGAATATGTGTTGGTGGCTGATAGGAACGACTGGATGCACTCATAAAACAAGAGAGGCAGAGGTTAAGAAGAGCAGAATATGACAGCTCACAGGGAACAGATGGGAAAAAGCCTTAGAGCCTCTCTTGAGATGTTAGCCTTCTTGGCATAAGCCACTGCATAAAGGTGACTCGGCTGGGAAAACAACTGCATTCAAATGCCTAGAGGAAAGGTCAGTTGTGACACTTAAAAAAAAAAAAAAGGTAGCAAAAGTAAGAATAACTGAAAAGGGCCTTTTCCAAGGTATTTGACAAATCTGTCTACAGGTGATGCAGTATTATAGCTGTTTTTGATTAGTCAGTCCATAATATCACAGAAATTGCTACTGACATTGAGTCCAAAGAAGGTTTAGAAATCATTTCACCGCCATTATGAGAAAGCTGCACTTCAAATAAAGGAGTGGATTTAAATGTTGTCTCAGCATTTTCAGTCAGATACTGAAGAGAACACTTGATAGCTTTGAACAGTCCATCTACAATCATGTGGTCTATGTATTCAGTGTAGAGTTTCCATTCATCAGAAAGAGGATCTGCCTGGAGCAAATCCTGATTGTCCTGGAAAGCATAATTTAGAGAATCAGTAACAGGGGTTTAGAATTGCTCTTCCCAGTGTGTATTTCTTATTTCAGCTAACTGAGTCCAGGAATAAAGAAACTCTCACTTTGATGAAGTGCGTTCCCACTATTTACAACATAATTACCTTTTCATTGTAACTTTTACAAGTACATCTGGAACTAGTTACTGAAAGCTATTTCCCTTTGGAGTTAGATTTGCATCAGCAAGTGCATATATTTGAAAACAGTTCTAGCTTTTACTTAACCCTGGCGTTCCGAAGTATTTACACCTACTTAGTGACAATAGCTACTCCCAGAACAAAGTATTTACTGGACCTACTGTCAGGTAGACTATCTGGTAAATCTCTTCTACTGTTTCTTGAATCATACTCCATAGTTTGAACATTTCTTTCTTTCTTTTTTTCTTTTTTTTTTAATCAAAGGATAGAAGAAAGGATTTCTGCCAATTTTTTCTTGACAGGAAAAGTGACTCAATCTATATATACAACATCCAATTTCACATTATGTTTGAATATTCTGAATCTCCCATCCACATTTTAAGCAAGGTCTCCTTGCCTGTTCGTTACAGTCATAGAGATCTGCACTCTGCCAAGTCAGAGGCAGACATCAGTTGTTTGTCACAACTCTCCAATTCGTGTATCCTATTTGGCTTTGCAGCATGGTCTTCCAGTCTCTGGCATAGCTTTGTAATTAGTTACATTTGCAGTATAAGGAGAGTAAGAAAAACTTATTCTTTCTAAGGTTATCAGAAATATCTTTAACCAGATTGCTTCCTTCTTTTTTCAGTCTGTTCTGTACCAAACTCAAGTTTACCTGTTATGCTGCAGTAAACCATGGATCTTTTCACTTGGGAAAAAAGAATGCAGATCAAATGTGCTCACACTCTGAGTTTTAAAAACATCTGCCAGGTTCTCGGTGGATTCAACTTTCTTCTTATATCAGCAGAATCTGCATCCTATTTATACATTAGTAGAGAGTAAACAAAAAGTGCCAGGATAGACTATAAAACTGAACATTTCTGGCTCTCAATAAGATGGATGACTAGACAAAAACAGGACAAGTTTCTCTTACTGCAGCTCCTCCTCTGCCTTTCTGTCATAGCTTCTGTGTTAAATACTCAGATTTTAGCTCACAGACAGTGTAGCCAAACTAGTAAAATTCTCAATGTGGATGTTACCCTGTTTCAAAACTGGATGACATCAGCTTGTTTGTATTATGTAACAACCTGTTTAGACCCCAGGAAAACCTATCCTACTAGCTGTCCATATGCAAACTAGAACCGTTTTAACTAAAATTAATCCAACACTGCAACTCTGATTAAAAAGGTTCATGGTAACATTTACAGAGAAATCCAATATGTATTTGCCCAGTTCCTGAGATGCTGTTTCCATCAGGAGGAAGAAGTCCCATTAGGTGATTTTTTTCATTGTTTCTACAAGGGAGGCCAACACTTCCAGTCAGTACTCATTCCAGTAATGACAGTAGTTTTGTCAAAATACAACTCTGAGAACTGGGCTAAAATCAACAATGGATTTTATTACAGTTCCTGAAAAGCATTTTACTCAGCCTAATAAGAGAACTTTCATCATCCTTTACTAGTCTCATAAACAACTTATGCTTGATTTCATAAATTTCCTGATAGGAGGAACTAGTTCTGTCCATGCATTTAATGAACGAATGCATTAGAGGTCACCCTTTTGTATTCACAGATAAGTACACATACACTCAATAGGACTACCATGTATTAGTAACTACAGAGTAATAACAATGCCACACACAAGACAATTGCAAAAAATAGTTGAAAACAGTTTGGGGTTAGTTTAGTCTAGTTGAAGACTTGAGGAGATTATAATGGTTATGTCAATTTTCTAGTATATTTTTATATTTACATACATCTGTCAAAAAGAATCTTCTTTACCTTGCAAAGTGTGTCTCTCGCAATATGAGAGCACTGCAACTGCTTGGTGTTAGAAGGATGTGGTAAAATCTCAAGATATTACACCCCCTGAAGAAACAGCAGAAAGCTACAGAATCACATAAGATTTTGTTGTTCAGAAGAAGGCAGTCAGACACCAAGTAAAAAGCTATCTCAAGTTGCCTTATCAGGACTACAGAATTTACTGAAGCAGAATTTATATCAGCCTCCTGAAAGCAAGAGTTGCAAGTCTTTGCCATCTGTATCCTGCAGTTCTAGTCCTTCATTTAGATCCCATGTACAGTATCCTTTTTAAAATACAAATTCTAAATGGCATTTTTCTTAATTTAAATGACTAGTGCTTCTCAGGGAACACGTATAGTACAAACACACAATCCTGTTACGGTTTTTTGCACCTTGAACTGAAACTTCATGAAATCTGATGCATAACAGAATCACAGAATCAACTGGGTTGGAAAAGACCTCTGAGATTGAGTCCAACCTCTGACCTAACACCACCTTGTCTACTAGACCATGGCACTGAGTGCCACATCCATTCTCTCCTTAAACACCTCCAGGGACAGTGACTCCACCGTATCCCTGGGCAGGCCATTCTAATGCCCAATCATTCTTTCTGTGAAGAACTTCTTTCTAATGTCCAACCTATACCTCCCCTGGCACACCTTGAGACTGTGTCCTCTTTTCCTACTGCTGGTTGCCTGGGAGAAGAGACCGATCCCTACCTGGCTACACCCTCCTTTCAGGTAGTTGTAGAGAGTGATAATGTCAAACCTGAGCCTCCTCTTCTTCAGGCCAAACACCCCCAGCTCCTTCAGCTGTTCCTCATAGGACTTGTGCTCCAGTCCCATCACCAGCCTTGTTGCCCTTCTTTGGACCCGCTCCATCACCTCAATGTCCTTCCAGAACTGAGGGGCCCAGAACTGGACGCAAGACTCAAGCTGTGTCCTCACCATTGCTGAGTACAGGGGTAAAATCACTTCCCTGGTCCTGCTGGCCACGCTATTCCTGACACAGGCCAGGATGCCCTTGGCCATCTTGGCCACCTGGGCACACACTGGCTCATCTTCAGCTTCCTGTCCATCAGAATCCCCAGGTCCCTTTCTGCCTAGGTGCTCCCCAACCACACTGGACTTACACTTCTCTCTAGAACAAAAGAGAACTTTTACCATAAAACAAAATAATTGCTAAAACAATTAAAAGAAATCCTAAATGTCATTCAGTGAAATTTACTACTGTGTAACTTTCTGACTAAAATCACTTCATACCATCCAAATTCCAGAAATTTATTACACTGAGGTCTGAGGCACAGAGAAGGGGTAGATCCTGTGTCTAGCAGAGGTACATTTCTTCATTATATCAATATATCAACTTCTGTATTCATATTTTGCAAAACAGGATTTGTTTCCTCTATCTGAAAAACTCTACAGAGACAAAAGAGATTTCATCTCAATGTCATTTCCAAGTGCACAGTGGGGCTGTAACTTCAGAAAGTGCCTGAAGTGTTTTAAGCCCCATTGTACAATGTTTTACAGCAATACTTACAGATGATTGATGTGCTGAAAATGTGTTCCGTGCCTGAGAAGCCTCTTGTAACTTATAAGACCATTTTAAACTGCCTGCAGTCACTGGGGTGTTTTCAATAAAGTGCATCACATCCATTCCTCTACTTAAACAAACAGAAATATTTATGGTGACAGACCCAGTTTTGCCATTGTATAAGCTGACACATAAAACCCCAAATACACTCTCAGTGACTAAAGAGGTATCAGCTTCAGATCCAAAATCTCTGTCTCTAGGCAAATATCCAAGGGCTTCCTGGGACAAGTTATACTGGGTGACAAGAGGAGTCTCAGGTGCTTCATAGATACCTTTCATTCTGCCCTCTGTGAAAAATCCATCAGTCTATGAAGGACAAGGCTGATGCTGGATGCAGGCTAGTCCAGTTATTGCTTAGGAATTTCACTGGATTTTCTGACGGGCAACAGAAAGGAAAATGCCGAAGCCTGGAGAACTGCAGAGCGTTCCTCCAGCAAAACTTCAGCAATAAACATGGATGACACTGTAACAGTGGACTGCAAACACAAATGAAGACTGTTTTACAATCACAAGGCTCATGAACTGGAGAGATTTATCAGATCCCATGCGGTTTGTCACCATGCAGATCCGGACCCTTATTTTAAGAGCGTGGTGAAATCTACTTTCTGCTGTAACTGCCAAGACAGCCAACTTTTCTTTCTTTATATTTTTCTTAAAGAGAACCAGTTTCTTCAGACTTTGTGCAGAAATTTTCCTCCTCTTCCACATGATCCCTACAGAAATTAAAGAAATCAGGAGGAAAAAAATTCAGTGAGGAGGACACTTAGAATGGATTAAAAAAATGAAAAAGTGTCCTCTGAGAACTTCATGAAGTTTCCAGCACGTTTCCATATTTGTCATGCATGACAAAGTATACCTTTAATTGCTTATATAACAATGTGCAGATCTGAGCTATTAGAGACAGGAAATGGAACCAAAATGTCACTGGCTACATCAGCTTTCTTGTACATCTATGCAATCTCTGCTGTTTTTATTTTCCATTGGGATTCTAAAGAACTGGATATGGCCTGTTAAATTTTTGTCTAAAGTCTAAGTTGTGTGCTTTCACTGAATTTCATCAGAAGGTAATTTTGTTAAAAAAAAAAAATCTAAGCATCTGCATGCTCATTTTAAACTGGAAGTTTAACATAATTTGAATTTCAATGAAATAAGATGAGAAAGTGTTCAGATTTCAAGTATTTTTAAATTTCTCATGAACGTTTCAGCAGCCTCCAGAACTTGTGTTTCGGTTCACAAGAGCATCTGCTTTTTAAAAATCTCCCGGTTTCTTGCTACTATTGCTATACTGTCAAGTTCCTTTTTATAGTATCTCCTCCTTTAAATCCTAATGCAGGGAGAGGAGATCTTCCATAATCCTGAGTGTCTCATTTCCACACAGGCCATAGATATCATTATGAACTTGATCTGTAAAGAGAGAATTTAAAAATATTCTCCTTCCAAAGCCTGCATTTTGGCCACAAGGATTGGCAAAATACAACACATCCTCTGAACGGTACAGTAAAATCTCAGGATGAACTAAATCATTAAATTCCCGTGAAATTTGCTTGTAATCAAGCTAGAAATATTGTGAAAAACTGCTTGTCTCATGGTTTTTCAGTAATTCTAATTTTGGTTTTGTTTCAAAGGCAGAAGTGCCAAACCTGACAATGCATGAAAATGAGCAATGTTCCAAAAGCCATGGCAGCATTTGGAGAAGATCAGCAAAAATCCACTGCAGGTTTATTTTGACTTCTGTTCATCTTTCACCTAAGTCGTTTGATTAATTTCAGTATGTGTGGAAATATGTTTCCTTACTTTCTAATTACTTTAGAAATAGAGTTATTACTTTAGAGAGAACATACAAAAGTTCATCTCTTATACCTTAGTAACTGCAGGCTTGAAAATGAAGACACTGTTCTAAGTATCGTAACGTTTCTTTCAAGGAGAAAATATTTTTAATTTCTATCACCAAGGTGTACAAATTTTGCTCTTTTTGTTTTTTTACAGTAGGTACCCAAGTATGGGTGCCACTAAAAACACTGCACAGAGGAAACCAAAGAAGTCCTTGGAACTAAGCTACTATGAAAATGTGGCATGTGTCTAATGGTAAGAGAAAAATCAGTAGGTATAACCCAGAAACCAGGCAAAGAAAATTACCGTGTTCCTGAAACTGCCTATAAGACTGTAAAGAATATAGAAAGTAATTGAACATGCCCAGATAATGACTTAAAACTTATGTCGAATTGCAATAGAAATAAAATATATCTCTCTACAGAAAAACTGATAATGAATTATACTAACTATTAAGCTGTATTAGACTGATGAATTCAATAAAGAATAAAATGGAGGTAAATTAATAGTTTTTAAAATAATAATTAAAACTAAAAAAAATGGGAAGTTTTCCCTACTTTCTGTCTTTGATTCTCACACATCTCTTTTTTTTCAGACATTATGCTCTGTAGCTCTTGAGCTACACCAGTGGGCTAAAAAGCCAGTGTGTAGTGGGTTGCCCATGGCTGGATGCCAGGTACCCACCAACCTGCTCTATCACTCCCCTCTGCAACTGGACAGAGGAGACAAAATATAACAAAGGGTTCATGAGCTGAGATAAGGACCGGGAGGGTTCACTTACTGATCACTGTCACAGGCAAGACAGACGTGAAATGGGGATATTAATTAAATTTATTACTAACAGAATCAGAGTAGGAGAATGAGAAGTAAAATAAATCTTAAAAACACCTTCCCCCCACCCCTCCCTCCTTCCCAAGTTCTACCTTCTCCCCCACAGGAGCGCAGGGAAATGGGAAATGGGGTTTATGGGGTTCATCACAGGTTGTCTCTGGCTCTGTCAGGGAGAGGAGTCCTTCCCCTGCTCCCCTGGGGTCCCTCCCATGGGTGACAGTCCTGCACGAACCTCTCCCGTGTGAGTCCTTCCCATGAGCAACAGTTCTTCACAAAACCGCGGTCCCGTGGGTCACTTCTCCAGGGGTGCAGTCCTTCAGGCACAGGCTGCTCCAGCTTGGGTCCCCTACAGAGCCACAGGTCCTACCAGGAAAACCTGCTCCAGTGCGGGCTCCTCTCTCCACGGGTCAGGAGGAACCTGCCAGGACCTCGCTCCAGCACAGGCGTCCCACGGGGTCACAGACTCCTTCAGGCATCCACCCCCTCCAGTGTGGACTTCTCCGCAGGCTGCAGGTGGATCTCTGCACCCCAGTGGTCCTCCATGTGCTGCAGGTGGATCTCTGCACCCCAGTGGTCCTCCATGGACTGCAGGTGGATCTCTGCACCCCGGTGGTCCTCCATGTGCTGCAGGTGGATCTCTGCACCCCAGTGGTCCTCCATGGACTGCAGGTGGATCTCTGCACCCTGGTGGTCCTTCATGGACTGCAGGGGCACAGCTGCTCCACCGTGGTCTGCCCCATGGGCTGCAGGGGAGCCTCAGCTCTGGTGCCTGGAGCACCTCCTGCCCCTCCTTCTCCACTGCCCTTGGTGTCTACATTGTTGTTCACAGGTTCTCACTCCGCTCTTCCCTTGCTGTAATTTTCATCTGTGCAATAACTTCCTTTTTTTTCCTTTGTTAAATAAGTTATCACAGAGGTGTTACTGTCATTCCTGATGGGCTTGGCCTTGGCCAGCGGCGAGTCCATCCTGAAGCCAGCTGGCTTTGGCTCTGCTGGACATGGGGGAAGCTTCCAGCATCTTCTCATAGAAGCCTCCCCTGTAGCCCCCCTGCTACGAAAACCTGGCCAGACAAACCAAATACACAGCGGTACAAAGCTCTAGGGAAACCATTCTGGCAGAATACAGGAGAACAGCTGTCCTAAAGCACTGGGCAGTCATAGTTTTTCCACATACCAAAATAATTTCAGAGATCCTGACGGACTGAGATGAGAAAAATGTTTTTTCCTCTCATCTGGTTGTACCTTTCAGTTAACACCACTTGGAAAAAAATGTGTTAGGAAGTACTCCTTGAAATGCTTAAGTGTTGTGAACTGTTGTGAATGCTTAACTATTGAACTTGTGACAGTTTGTTCATGTCCAAAATAAGTTTTCTTACTACCACAGAATCATAGAATGGCCTGGGTTGAAGGCACCTTACAGATCATCTAGTTCCAAGCCCTCACCATGGGCAGGGTTACCTTACATAAATGTAGTTATATTTATTATTGCCATGATACTGTGGGAAATGGCACTGAAGCCACTGCTTCTTCAGGTGTCAAGTCTGAAAAAGATAAATTGCAGATGCCTTGTGGACAAATTCAAGAAATACAACAATAAAGTTTATAGTGTGATTTCATATAATTTTCCCCAATAACATATTTGCTGTATTTGAATATGTATTACCAGCAACAGTCTCAGTTTCTGGCAGTTTGTGCTAAAATATCCAATAAAAGCTAACTCACTTCTTCTATTCTGAACTCACTATGCTCATGCTGACAGCTCAAATTACAGTATTTTATTATATTGCATCTTTACTCTGTATTTTATTTATCTCTGTTGTATCTTCTAGTATTTGGCATCTATTCAAAACCTTTACCTCTGTTCTCCTGCCGTTTGGGGGTTTTTGGAGCCTCTTTTGCTTTGTACTCAGAGCATTATCTTTTACTTTCACATGCAACTTCATTAGTTTAGGGAGCTTATGCAATCTCTTGATGACACCAAATTGTTCATCTGCATTGCTACACAGCTGCAAAGATAGCCTGGGTATTAAATCACCAGTTGTGACCAACTGTAACACACTGCCCATAAAAATGCTCATAAATAGGTGTAAAGCTACTTTAATTTAGCAGTTACATTTTTAAATTAAATGTCACAGAAAACATGCATGTTACATATAAACAATTCACAATTCAGCTGGTTTGCATACTGTCCATTTACTGTTTGTTAGAACGTCATGTATTGACTTTTTTACGTCTCTTCACAGGTTCTGATAAAAGAGCATCTATAAAAATTGAACTTTTCATGGGGCATCTAATTTTAATTCCTGCTGTAACAGCTACATTGACTTAATTGTTTCTGAATTTCTTTGAAAGAGGATGTTTTTCCTAGATGTACAAATTTTTAAAAATGCCTTCATTTGGCAATACAATAAATTGTGTATCTCTACAGAGTAAGTACTGCCTTCTAATTTGTCTTCAATTAACTTTGGTTTTCCTTTAGAGTCTGAAATGCTGGCCCAGTCTCACCACAGACATAAAATATGCTTCTATTCAACAGTTGCATGGATATGAACAATCAGCAGTATGAACCATCATTGCAAGATCCTTTTTTCTCTTTAATGTTTCAAAGATATTTTTATCAACAACTTTTTATTTATTTGCTTGTCTCTCTGGAAGTGCATTTCTAAATAACAGCTTTTGAGCAGAAGGCTTTTCTCCATTTTTCTTTGGGGAAGGTTTTATAAGGGTCATATGCACCCGAATCTCTTAAAACTAAAATGAATGTAGGTGGTAATGGCCCTCTCTTCTGAAATGTTCTAACACAATTTTGAAATCTCAGTGAATTAGAGAGAACTTGAATCTACAACATTTATGTCAGAGAAAGTCTTATATTTTACTGTAATACTTTTTATGGGACTAATGAGTCGTTTTGCTGAACATATCTGCTGGATAAAAAATCGGTGCTGTGAAGAGTTAACTTCTCCCTGCACCAGCTACTTTCATCAGCACGACCCTTCTGCAGCAGAGAGAGTACACGTTTCCCCTTTCCCGTGTTTCTCAGCCAACCTTATCCTACCAGCCACCTGCCTCTCCCACAGTACAACATCCATTTTCTCCCATGTTTTCTGGTTTTCCTGTTATACCTGATGGCTTTCTTTCCATTTTCCCTCAGCTTCTCAAGAGATTCTCTTTGCTGAAGCCCTACAAGTGTCTTGCATAACTCAATGTATTCAACCATCTCTTTTCCATCATGTTTTTTGTTTTGTTAGATACATGGCTCATTTACTCATAAATTATCTACTCTGATACTTTTTATTTTCCAACACTATTTTGATTGCTATTGTCATAGAAATTTAGAGAGTTTGCATGAGATCAAGGCACACATCTCCCACCGATTTTAGTAACTATCATTGACTTTAATGTGAGTTTTGTGGCTAACTCCCTGGCACCTCAGAAAATACAGGGTGTAGTGGGTATCATGTGAGTTTAGAATCACTTATTTAGAAAAATAGTCTTCTAAAAGCTTTTTATGGTTCTGTGGTCTTGCATTATTATTACTTTTAATAGCTGAGGTACCAAAAAAGACATTTTCACAAAAATTAGAGTATTTGAGGTCTGCATGTCCAGATTCAGAACAAATTAGGAAAGATTAATCATTTTCCCCTGAGTCGCAGCCAAATTTTGCCCTTGGTTTTATCAATTCAGACTATGGTGGTCTTCTGTCATCTATTGCAGATGAACACACGACTTGAATAATGAATGAGTCTATGAACAAAAACATGCAAATCTTGTTCTTCGTTTCAGTATTTGGACATATCAATTTCAATTTCCTAAATCCTCTCTTCTAACTCAAGCTATTAATGACGCTAAGACAATTATCTAACTCTACCAGACTGCCTATTGTTCATCTAGCAGAAACTCCTATTTTTACTAGAATGTCAAACTATTTCTGTAATTTTTCATATGTAATTTGCTTTTCCTTCATCAGTGTTTCTCTGTCTTAAATAGTAGCCAGGGTGTCTACAGCTATAAGACAAGGAAGCTTTGTCTGAAGAACAGGTGATCTTTTAGTCTCATAACTCCTTCTTTTCAACAAGAAAAATCTGCTGCTACTCTTCGGTCAACTGAAAAAAAATTCTTCTTGTAACTCCTTCTTCATGTATCTCTAAAGGCAGTTTCTCTAAACCTGGGTATTGGTGTACCCATTTTTCATTTCAGACGTCAAGCCAATTCTCACATATCTACAATTTCTAGTGCAGTTGAAGACAGCAGGTTTTCACTGTTTGTCGTATTTGCTTTTGAAGTATATCCAGCAGTTTACAAAATATAAAAATGAACATTAGAAATACCTACTCTCAATCAGAATGTGAAGTCTTTATTCAAGGCCAGACTGTGATTATCTTTTCTGTAATTTCAGGGGGAAAAAAAATGGAAGGATTTTATAATATACTGGCAGCCAACTGCTGCTGTGGTCCTGGACACTTCTAGTGAAGATCGAGGTGTTGGCAGAGTCCTGAGTTACCTTCTCCAACCAGTAAGGAAGCTGGCCATGGAGAAGAGAGGTAAGATTCCAAAAAAAAGGCATGGGTACTTTAAAGCAAAAAACCTTTTGCATGCCGTATTTCAGAGCGGTAATACGTGCAGTATCACTTATGGTGACCAAACAACAGGATTACGTGCACTGTCTACTGCTACTTCTTTGTCAAATAATCTATGACTGGAGTCAGTGTCGCTGTATGTCCCTGCATATAAAAGAGTATTTGCTCTAATTACTCATTTTCCGACATTTTTTGTTTAATTACATGAAGGCTAAAAGCTGCACGTGAACCAAATATAAATAAATTTTTAAAAATTAAGAAATACAAGTACAAAAACAGAAAAAAAAAAGGTAGAGTGAAGTCCCCAAACTTGTAGCTGTGGAAAACAGGCTAGCTGCATCATAATTGATTTTCATTTTGCCACTGTTATTTGCACTGTATCAAATTTTACCTCTGAGTCCTGAAAATTGCTCAGAGCAGCTAAGTTTTCATTGGAGGTTTGCCTGGAACCCTTTTTTCAGCCTGCCTCATCAGGTGTTCTACCAACTTGAATTACACTAGTTCAAAGTACAAGTCCAATAGAAATTAATCACAGCACGTACTCAAATATTTATCAAAATGTTTCTCAACCTAGTAATTTCAGACTATAGAATCTTTAGATATGAAATAGATTAAATATTTTACCTTAGAAGCAGATTCCAGTCCTTTTGACTCTTGAAAGGCAGGATTTAATATTGTTACTAAGTGGTGACCATTCATCAGCCAAGTGAATCTCATATAACGAGAGAGCTTTCTGCATTACAAATGTATGGGAAGTTCTATCTCAGAATTCAATTACAATTATCAATACTTGCTATTCAGAGCAACAGCTCCAAAATAAAGCTCTTTAATTTCAGATTATAATTGAAAATTGAAAATGATTGTATATTCTGTTGCTTTTGACACCACTGACAAATACAGGAACTAATCCTGTACCTGCTACTCACGTTATCACTAATGCAAGTAATCCCATTCAAATTAAGAATGTGTAAACAAAGATTATTCATGTAAGTAAAAATTACAAGATAGGGCGGATAAATCCCCTGAAATGGAATGATACAATCCATTTATTTAGTTTCTTTCTCTAAGGTATGTGGTTTCACATGCCCAGTTGAAGCTAAAAGTACAACTGAGAATACAAAAGCCTAAACAACAGATACTGCACAAGGTGCAGTCAGCAATGCAGATGTCAGGTGCTGAGTTTATGAAAAAAGCAGCTCCCAGGACCTCCCTGCATTTCTCAGTTCATGTTCTCCCACATGCTTACGGTCTAGAACGGTTCTGACTCAGAGGGCTCAGCCTTACAAGCTACTACTTAAGCAGGTCTAGCCTACTGCCATGGCAGTGCCATTAGAGGAAATGCAAGGGCAACAAACCTGGCAGGATTGTACCTAGAATGTTTTCTCTACTTTCCTGCTTCAGTTTTAGATCCGCAGACCACCACTACCCGGTTACAGTACAGATGACTTACCAAGAAATGACATTATAACCAAGATAACAACATCAAAGGAGCATTTGAGTAAGAAAAAATTTTAAAAGTCATCATTATTCTTATTAAAAAGAGTCAAATAGAAATGTTATGGATAAAACCAGTCAGATTTAGACCACAGTTGTCCAAACTGCCTGGTACCTTCAAATATTAAAATCTTCCCATACACAGCTCCACAAGAGTACTGGAGGATTCTAACCACACCTCTGCCACCTAGGCAGGAATGTAATGAGCACAGCTGAGCTGGGGAAAAGAGGATTACACTTCCCAGTGTGCTTTCCATGATTTCCAGTCACCCTGAGCCATCACTTACGCTTCGATCTGCCTCTGTAGCAGCTGGACTTCTTGCCAGCTCTTACGAACAGTCCAGTGCTATTTGAAATTGTCAGTCCTTCAAATGGCAAGGTAAAGGCAATTAGTTTGTAAGGTTAAAAGCAGAGTTTTGTGGAGGGACCTCCTATTTTTATACAATTTCTTTAATAGGCAAGCCATATCTAGATCGAGCTTGTGTCTTCTGTGCAAGAGCAATAATCACATTTCACCCAAAATTGAATAAGTCTATTGTGTAAATGAAGGACTCCCTAAGCACACATTAACAAGAGAGACCATAGCAATCTATCATCTCAATGATCCCTGAACAACAGGATCTGTAAGTAATTTTGAAGGAACAGATTGTGACAGCTTCATAGGAATTATTGCAAGTTGCATCGGCACAAATCTACAGAATAAAAGGAACTGGAATAGGATGTAGGTTGTTCTGTCAATTCACATATGATCAAGCATTGTAAGCAGCCTTCCTAAAATGGGTACTTTTTTCAACAGAATAAAAAGACACAATGATAGTATAGGAGTGCCTAAAGTGTCACATATGATCTAGCCATGCTGAGAAAAATCAAAAGAAGATTTCATTACTAAAAGAAAATGTAAATAAATAAAGAATATTTTTTTCATCTTTCTGATAAAGCAAGAATAAGCACTGTATTTCTCTCATCATATATAAAGACAGTATGCATATATGTAAGTTAGCTTGATTGGCCTCCCAGTCAAGCTACTAGTCCTGCGAGTTAACTGTGTAAGAACAGAAGTCTGGATCTATTTTTCACAAGCAGATAAATAATGCATGACATAGTCTGGTATAGGTGTGCTGGCATTATTTGGGATATAAACCTTTTACCCTCACCTTCCTTCATCCTTGTATATCACCTTATTTGGAGGCAGTCACAAGAAATTTGACAAGTAGGGCAATGCTAGAAAACTGCATGATCCTTTTCTTTGAGGAACAATTCTGGTTTTCTCCATTTTACAGAATTCTCAAACAAGAGACTTGCAATTAAATACTTCAAATACAATGAGAGCAGATAGCAAAATACAACCCCCTCATCTCAACTTCTCTGCAAAAGAACTAAGAAGTTGCTGCCTGCGAATGAGGCGAATTTATCAGTCAGCCCATAGCTGTGAATAGTTAGAAAAAAGTAATTTAGAATAGCTCAGAAATCCTTGTCCACATTAGTTTGGCCTTTCACGTAAACACTTCTTTTACTACTGACATTAGTGTATCTTGTAAATAGAGAGGTGTTTGCATTTTGCCAATTTTGCATGGATAAGAAGAAACAACAGGAAGTTAAAGACAAGCTGAAAGGAACAAAAGTTAGCAAGTCAATGCCCTAGCAATAGACCATCTTTTTACTTAAAATGTGCTACCTGAATTTTAACACCTTAATGTTAAATAAATACTTCATTTATGTTCCCTCTCCTCTGCTCAAGGACCACTCTGTGTATAATGAACACAGGCAATTCAGCCTGCTACAGATCATTTCATCAGTACTTCATTGCACTTCACCAAAGCCAATAATGGACCATCCTCTCCCTCCTCTGAAGTTCGGTGGGGGCGTTGCCCCTTCGAGGTGTCTCCATGCTCAGCACTGCTGTGAGAGGTTCACAGCTGTAAGGCATTAGGGGAGGCTGAGGCCACAGGATGGTGTTCTGAATGCAGGAGAAGCCAAACCAGCAGATCCCAAAACACTTCGATAACGACTGATTTAGGTAAATTGTAACAACTCTTTTCCACATTTTTCTGAAACTTTGATGTCTTTCAGTGTTATTATTCAGCGACTTCAAACAACTTTTGTGAGTAAAGCACACTAAAAATGAAGTAAGGCATATAACTTAGGAAAATGTGATGATGATAATAATAAAACAACACAATACATTGCATATAACAGTTGTCTCTGCAGAAAGAGCTCTGTGGAAGTGTCACAGCATTTGTGTTTACTCACCTGTTGTAGTCCAGGGGGCTATGTTTACTCTTCTGTGTTTGTCTCCCATGAAACTCTTTTCCTCTCTGTCTCCCAAGCACTGTTTTCTCCAGCTGAGATGAGTAGCTGGTGTGAAAAGCTTTAGGGAATCACAGAAGGGTTTGATACATCAAAGATTCTTCTACCCCCTTCCACAACTGAAATGTTTGATTTTGGCTACTTCAGCAGAAGTGCCTTCAGTTACTGTCAGTAGCTTCATTCATGTGTCTCTAACACTGGAAGATGTCTTTGGGTTTTTTTACCCAAGAAATAAGTGTGTGTGCTAACAAATGCAGATTGAGACAACCAAAAAATAACTGCCCACTCAGCAAACAGTTCAGGCTTGCTACAACTTTTTCGCTTTAGTAAATGCCATTTGTAAAATTGTGCTGGCAACCTACTCCTTGTACCCTCCTATAATATGAAAACTAGAGCTCACAATCAGAAGCTTGCAAGTATTTGGAGTCATACATTTGACCCTCATTTGCCCGTTTCAGAGATTGCCCTCTCTGAGAACTTTCGCCCCACTCTCCCTGTCATTTCAGGTGGAAAATTTCAAGAAATCAGTTGTCCTTTACTTCCTTTACTTCTATTAAGCTACTCAAACTTAAACTCAAAACTCACTTTCCTAATTCAGGCAGCTGCCAACATATCTACAAAATGTAAACCTAATTGTAATAAATACAGAAAGCAAAAAAGGTGGATGCTATAGAACACAAACCTGACAGCATAGTGACTTTGTTCTGGTGAAGAGAGGATCACTTGGCACGGGTAACAGACTCAGAGCAGACACAAAAGTGAGACCACAGCAGTTAAGGTCAAACTCAAGAATGTAAGTCTTCACTGGAACACCTTCACTGAAAATCCAACTGCGTTTAATTTCAAGATGCAAGTTCTTCTGTTCTCTACTACAGGACAATCAAATGCAATTCCGCTTCGATTCAAACCCCCCATGTTGTCACAGCATAGACAAGCTCAGGAAAAGGAAGGACTAAAACAGCTGTGAAGCTTTCGTGCTGAAGCATTCTGTCCAGCTCAGAAGAACTTGTGGCTCTTAAAATCAGTCTACACCGGGAGAGACAGCTTGACTCACATGCTTCTAGTTAAATGTTCTTTCCTGGTAACTTTGAAATCAGGGTCACTGTACTAAAGCTGTGGTTTTGAAAATAGACTGGGGATAACTTTGATTAATCAAATTTCAACTACTGCAAACAAGCCATTTTCGAAAGCAGAGTCTTCTCCCCAATAACTGCCAATTACAACCAAAACTTTCTGGCTTTCTCTGTCTCAACTGAATGCACACACTGTTTTTCAGACAATTAATGCAGCATGGGCTATGTTTATAGTCCACTACTTCATAAAAATAAAAAAACAGTAATTGTATTACTTTAATATTGTATTTGTGTATACACTTAAATATTACAGTGATTACCCGATTACATTTCAGAAATTTCATTAAGCAGAAAATACCAGTGCAGAAGCAAAGTCCCACTGCATAAGAGCTGCCCCCTTTTCTAGGGTTTCAAGGATTTGTTGTCTTTTAAAGATAAAAGAATTCTTAAAACTTCTGAATATACTTTGCTGGATATTTTTGGTTCCTTCTTCAAGGTTTATTTTGAAAATTTCTGCATAAGTTCATTTCAATTTCTAAAAATACATATACCTATAAGCATGAAATCTTGCATTTTTCTATTTCAAAATATAAGATTCCAGTTAATCATATAGCTGAGCAATATCAGACTGTGATAGTGATGATGCCCATGTAAAAAATAAATAAATAAAAAAAGAGTAAAAATTGTTTTGCTCTTCAGTGCCTGATGTATAATAATTTGTGAATTAATACTCATTTTCTTCTAGAACTATATGAAATACAGAAAATCCTAGAAGTCTGGACAGACAAACTGAGCAGAGATGCATGTGCACTACTGTGACAGCCAGGGCACACACATAGTGGCATCAGGATGATGTGTAACAGAGTAAGCCGAACAAGTGAAACAAATTTCTAGGGGAGGAAAGGAGGCAGAAGTAGCAGATTTGGGGGTCTTGAAGAGCATTGCTTGTATAAAAATACCTCATGGATTGGCATCAATTTGCAAGTATTTTTCAACACTTCTGAAGATTTTTATCCTTCTTTTTCCAAATAAATGGAAACTGCCATACCAGAAAATAACACCAAAACCAAACTAACCAACCAAACAAAAACCCAAAACCACACAAAAAAAACCCCCAAAACAAAACAAAAGAAAACCAAACAAGAAACCCTTTTAAGGACAAAAAAAATCAAAAACCAGAATGAGTACTCAGTATGAGATGTTCTGATTTTCTTTTTAATTTGCTTTAGTTTTCTCCAGACAAAAAATTTTGCCAATGTTAAGCAAAAGTTAGGAATGGTTTGAATTTTTCAAAGATTTTTTTTTTACGATAAGTACACTGTGAACAGTAAAAACACCATCCTACTCTTAGAGCTATCTTTTCCTCAACATCATGCAAGATGTAGTAAATATTTACATCCTCATGCTTCGTTCTACTCCCCTGTATAATGATATGCTGCCATACCTACACTGTCTTTATCTAAAGTCTGATTCATTAATGATCGTAAGGAACACTGAGAAGCTCACTTAAAAGCATAATATCAGAAACAGTTTTTGCAAGGAGCATCATAAATGAAGTGTCATTATAATAAAATTCAACTTTTCTATAAGAAAGGATACAATTGCATCCATATGTACGGCTTACAGACTAGAAAGAATGATATTGAAAGATTTCAATCAACAAAAATGTACTGCTATCCACATTTAAGTACAAAAGAGATCATTGAGTAATGATTCTATTTTTAGTATCTTCTATTTGTGGACTGGAAGCCAAGTACAAGAACAGAGTTAAGCTGATCCTTACCAGACATCAGGCAAGTGAGGGTTAAAATCTGCATCCCTCCTTTGTTCGGGCTCTCCTGTGCCAAGGTGCAGCAAAGAGGCCAAGCTCCAGGTGACTCCATGTGCCATATGTGCTGCGTTTCCTGCACGTGCTGGGAGTTGGGAACAGCATTTCCAGGTTTACACATAGACTGATTTTTTGGGGGTTTGTCAGTTTAGGTCTGCCCTCTCCTGTTGTTTGCACGTTTTATTTAAACTGTGCCTTTTAAGTGTTTGGTTTTTTTTCCCCAAATACCAAGGTCAATTAAAAACATACAACAGACAGGCACAGCAGGGAAAATGGAAGCGCTCCCTCAAAGACACGCAGCCAAATTCAGCCCTTTGGAGAATCTGTTCACGCAAGCGTGAAATTTTCACAGATGTCTGGGTAGTGCAAGAGAAGCATGACTGACACGTTCTGCTGTCTTTGCTATCCAGAATATTTTTGTGGGTGGCTCTAGTGTGGGAGGGGCTTCTCTTTCACAGCATTTCAAAACACAACCCCACATCGCCGAAAGGGGAAGACGTACACTGACAGTGCTGACCCACGTGCCGAGCTTTAGCCTCTCTGAGTGATCCTACTGGCTTTGACGCGGCCATTCATATGGAAAGGTACATCATTTGGCACAGGCTCAGCTGGATGGCCAGATTTTCGGAGTTATGCCATATTGCTGAGGCACCTCAAACCGATTAACGTGTTCTGAGTTCTACTACGGAGGGTCAACAACGACCAGAGGAGGCAGAGGCGCTGTGGGTCATGCTGCAGCTGTGCTCTAGAGAGCTCAACAGTGGTGGTGCTGGCAGAGGAAGGAAAAGAACAGGGAAAGGAGACCGTTCAGACAATGGTTTGAGGCCATTGTTATAGCTGCCTTGCAGCACATCTCCACTAGAAGAACACTACCTGCAAAGGGTAGTTCCTCAGATGTAGACTCCTCATGGACCAAGAATACTCCTCCCGGTTTGCAGAGGCAGTAAGATGGCAATCGCTGGCAGTAATTCTCTTCCTTCCCACTGGAATTTGGAACGGTGATGGTCTAAACACTGCCAGGAACAACAGAACAACGAAGTAAGTCCAATGCTACAAACTAACCGCTTTTCCAATTTATTTGGAAATTAGAAGTCTACAAAAGCAACTAGCATTAGTAAACATTTTGCATTTGTTACAAGTACTGTGATCCAGAATTCCCCCTCTCCAAATATCTCTCTCTCTTCCAAAAAGAGGAAAAAACCAGACCAAAACATTTTTAAATAAATTCCATACATAAGCCTATTTTTAGCAGCCAAGCTATGTGTCTACAGAACCAGGGCTCAGGGTCAACAGCCTTAATACAAACAACACTACTTACAACAAAACCATATACTCAGCATCACAATCCTGTTTCCACATTCTGCTCAGAAGGACTGTTTTCTGACCACATTCCTATAATTAAATAACACTGAATCTCTTATTAAATACAAGGCCTGATTCTCATCTCACAGGAATTGATGACAAAGTTGCTAGCTGAAGTTTAAAAATGATCACAACCTATTTATATCCAACATATACAACATGCTAAATTTGGGGAGGGGGAAGGGGCAGTGTGATTGTTGTTTTGTGCTCTTTTTTTTCCCCAGAGGAAAAAGATCTGGCAGCATACATCTGTTTCACAGTAAAAACAAGATATTAATATTATCCAGTCATTCAGCTGCTTCCCAGCCTTGGGGCAAACTTTGGTGAAGAGAGCAGGCTCCCTCTTTTCAGACTTGCTAATTCTGCCAGTTTCCTCTTTAGGAATTTACATGAGAATATGTCCATTTTCATGCAAGTTAGGGTCTGGGTTTGTTGTTTCTGGGGTTTTTTTGTTCCAAATAGCTTATCAGAGTAATAAATATCATCTGCTGGTTTTAAAGCTACACCCTGAACTATGAGTTAGGTGCTGAGTGCCTGCTTAGTAAAGAAAATACAGTAAACCAGTATCATAATTGCACAGAATGGAATCCAGACACAATTCCAGACAGTTGTATTGAATGCTGATCACTGGGGAAAAATTAAACCTTTCAGATAGTGTATTAATAACTCACAGCAACATTGGAAAAATTGATAAACTTATAAATAAACTAAAAAATAATTACTTTTTGTGCTGAACACATTCATTCCCGAAGGAGGAGAAAGAACTTTCCTATTATAGAAACCTACACTGGGGTAGAAAATATGCATTCTGGAATTCCAGGTGAAACCCAGAAAATTAGCATTTTCTATCTCTGTTGGGAGACATTTTTAAATTATCAAGGTAGAGACTTGGTAGGAAGCAATTTAACATATGAGTTAGACCAATTTTATCTGCCTTTGGAGTGAAATCGTTGTCCTCCCGTTGCCAGTCACCAACCATTTTCTCAGTGTGTCAGCAGAGGTCGAAAGATGAACATACGCTTACATTCACTACTCCCACAATTCCAGCTCAGAACAGGCTAAGCAAATGCAACATTTGTACTGCCAGGGCACTGGAAAAGGGCCTTCGTGTAAATCAAATGCCAGTCTTCAAGTTATGGCCTAGGGAAGACTTAAATGGTGCCAACACCTTTGAGTTACCCTCCATGTGTACCCTCAAACCACCGACTGAACTCCCAACATCTTGTCCCAGCACGCACAGGATTCAGAGTTAACCCTGGAGCTTGCTACCTGAGAAGACAGCTGTTTCAAGCTCCTAGTCAAGAGTTTGGAAGTGACTCTGACACAGCAATAGATCCTGAAAGCCAAAGGTTCACTCTTTCAGCTGAATGGATGAAAATCACTTCTTGAAACCAGGACTACAGATAACCTAAAACGTTTCTCTCTCTTAAAGAAAAAGTGAAGTGTTCAAAGTGTTCTCCCTTAAACGTGAGAGTGCATACAATAGCAAAAAAAAAAAAAATGCTTGTCAGATATATATTCTGGGATACTCAGAGTTAATTGTTTGACAAGAAGTTCTAACACTGCTCAGAGATGATCTACATAGTTCAGAATACAATGTAATATGCTCCTCCTGAAAGAAGTTGTCAGTACCTGATGGGGTTTTATTCCAGTTGCTCACTATAAAACACACTAGTTAATTAGTAGCATAGAGGAAGAAGGGGAAATGAGACCTCTTCCCCTTTTCAACAGCTTATGCACTTATGCACGTAAAAATACAATGCTTTTTCATATGTATTTTAATGATGCATTGCATTTTCTTAAATCTGTAGGATGTGATTTCTCTGCTGTCCTTAGATATGATGCAATACCTAAAGCAATATATGACGACAATGTATAATTTAAATAAGACTGAAATTCACAAGGTCAAGAAGAGATTTGTAATTTTGTGTCCAACTTGACAATCCATTAAATGGCACATGGTGGTCAGCTTCTAAAATATACTATCTTTCCTAAGATATTTCATGTTGAGCTTCTAAGATAAGGCAATTATTTCCAAAATGTTGAATTAACACTTCTGCCATGCTGTGTATAATCTGGAACTTTAAATTTTTTAACCAGACAGCCAGATTTCAAAACACCCATTCTTCAGATACTGCAATAAAGTAATTGTCAAAATAAACAAACACAGAACATAGTGACAGAAAACACAAATATTTTTAATAGTGAGTGTCAGGTTTTCAATAAAACGGAGCATAAGTGAGCGTTTGTGACAAACAGGGGTTTGGTGTGGATCTTAGATCTTAGAATCTACAAACTGTAAGTGTACACAGCCATGCAGTGTTTATATGCACTAGCAAAATAAAAACTGAACACAATGTGAATTTTCCTTACTCTGACTGAAAACTCTTGTGCCAGGACAACCACATCCACTGGGAAAGCAGCATTATTTGGAAAGAGGCCAGATCAGACAGATGGCAGAGAAAAGGGAATCAGTGAAATGTTCAGCGGTGGAAAGTTTCAGTAGCAATGTAAGATACTAAAGGACACAACAATCGCTCGGCCTCTTTGGCTTCTGATATGACTGAAACCAATGAAAGGTATAGCAGGAGCAAAACATATTTTTCTAAATTAAATCAAATAAATACAATCATCTGTGGTTTTGAGAAAAAGATCTGAAATATTTAGTGAAATAAGGCATCAAACAGTACACTTTCTCTCATATATAATCAAAAATATTTTCCTGTGTTTTCCAAATGAGTATACACTGTATAAAAAAATCATGCCTCTCAGTTACCTTAATTTTTAACAGAAGTTTCTGAAACTAGGGCAATTTGATTCTTAATATTTTTATTATGTGTATGACCACCTTTAACCTCCAACCTTCTAACTATGATAAAAACATAACAGATTTAGTTCAGCTGTATGATCAATAGGCTACACACTTCAAGTCACTGCTCTTCATCTGATGTACTGCTGCTCACAAAAACCCGAGACAGACACCATCTCCTTTCATGTTTCGGGCACTGAGTGCAACCCTAAAGTGAAGATTTAACTAGATCTAGTTTAGCTATCGAAGATTCGAGCAGATCTGCTCCTGTTGCAAACAGCACACAAAATGTTGGCGTGGCTCCATCATCCAGCCACTTTGACTCCTCACCTGAATAACTCTGGGAGATTGATACATTTGGGAAGGAAGCTCTGACTCATACAACTGCATCCACAGTGGTCAGGGAGATGGGTGGCAGTTAATAATGCAACAAGCATTTGCTGACACCCTGGGGGGGAATCCTGCTGAACTACAGGGAAACCAGTTATCACTTGAAGACCCTCCGAACAGTTCAAGGGAAGTATTTTACACAGCCACAATATTAGGGGGCCTGCAAACGTTTTTGTATTAAACACGAGTCGTGTATTGGTACATATTCTGTGTGTCTGCTCTTGTTCAGCTCAAACACGTGGATGATACGGATTCCACTGTTGCAGTCATCATGCTACACAACTATTTTCATTTGTGCTGCCACGAATAAAGGACTGAATATAAAAGTGGTACCTCTGGTATGAAATCTAACTTTTGTTGTTAAGATTATTTCCTTGCCCAGTGACATAAAAGTGATCAGTAGGCCATTATGTGGATAAAACAATTAAAAAGTTTCTCAGAACTAACTCTGACATCTTGGACAGCAAAATTACTGCTGCAAGGAGCCACCAGCACATTTGTTTTCATTATAATCAAATGCACCATCCTAATCAAAATGATAATTTGACAGGGGTTTTTTTTGTTCAACTCATGACAATTTATCTATGTCAGTGTTTATTATCTTACTGTCATGAAAGCTCCTATGCAGACTGCCAGTTCATTATCTATACATGAGTTTAAAGCAGTAGTTTGCCTGATCAGAAATGCCAAGCAGCTTATCATTTTACATTTGACAAAATTATTTTATAATAGGTCACTGGGTTTTTCTCTCAGAAAGCAATATGTACGGAATATTTCCTTAAAATATAAGATAGCCAATGCCTCTACTGCATAATTTCACTGAAGTACAGTGCTATTATTTCAATTGAATGTGACTTGCAATAAAAATTTTGCCTAGTTCTAACGAAAACAACTATCAATTCTCAACCATATATTCTATTAAACACCTCTATAAATTCTCAGATGTCATTTCTTTTGCCCACTTACAAGAACATAAAGCTGGAAAAAAGTGGATTTTTCATTAGCAAAACACTAAAATTAATAAATGTGGAGTCTTCGCAAAAATCTGAACATTTTACATATCACTCTGGGAAAGACACAGGAAAATATAACAACAAGGATATAGTCATGTAAAGAAATACAGAAGATTACATTAGTGATGAGTGTTTTGTTCATGAGGGAATTGGATTTCTGGCTGTAGTTTGTTCCTTCAGATTTTAAGATCTTGTATGTTAAAATCTTTCTCATAACCTCGGTAGAGCATTTTCCTAACGACCACCGATACTCAACACATTGACCTTCATACGATGTTGGTACGTACTTACTAAAGTTGTTTCCATCTCTTCTGTCTGAATTTTACCTGAGGTACACCAGCCCCAGCCTGAGTCAGTGCCAACAGTCAGCAACACTCTTCTTGATGCACTGCTCTTTCTTGGCTTGAGGTTTAACATTTTCTTTTAATATCTTGGCAGGGGCTATATGGAGAAATCCCTGTGATTATGCCCTCCAGCTTGCCAGCTTTCTGTCAGGTGTTTTGTTTCTTTGTGCTCCCCTGTCTGCATCTGAATCCTTAATCTTACACCTACACTGCGACTTCTTGAGGACTCTGTCCTTGGTTAGTGTTCCCCCACCCCACCTTAAAAACAACCTGGTTTTGACTTCAAATAGAAATCCCTCTAGAGTACATGTGCCAGTACAAACCACCTCAGTTCCCCACCATCTGCATCTTTCTGTGACAGCTTTCTTTGGATCACCAGCTGATGATCTGTGTGGCTGAAATAGAGTTGTTATTCTCTGCACTCTTCTCTCTCTCCAAACTAACCTTGCACAAGGTCTCCTGTCATGATACTGCCATCCTTCTGCCCCCTCAAATGCACAATTCAGATATCATCTTCAATTTAGATTTCTCTATAGCTCCTCTCCTAATAGCTATATAGAATAATTACAAAGTCTTACTACTTAGTGCATGAGGTAAACTTTTCCCACACATCTATATAGGTGAAAGTCTTCTCCAAGCTCTTATCACCTCACAACTTAGTTATTCCAGTATTGTTTCTGCAAATCCTGTCAAATGCCATCCTGGAGGACAGTCAGGTAATAACACATATACCTTAGCCTACACTGCTCTTCACACTTGAGAGGGGATTTTCCGAAATACCTGTGAAGGATCACGTTGCCTTCAAATCCTTCCTTCAAACTTCCTTTAGCCACCAATTAAATTAAATGCCAATTTAAATTAAGTGCCAATTAAATGCTGAGAATACTGCTGTGCTATGCTCCCAGACCTGCACTGCCACTGAGTCTTCTGCTTCCTGGCTATACCTACACTGCAAGGTCTTTGGGACAGGGCCAGTTTCTTGCGTTTCTATAGTGCCACCATAGCAAAGCCCACTTTATGGCCAGGATTTCTGGAGGACATCGATCAGTACTGCAAACCACAGCAAAGCACTGCTGTGGTAAGAGCAGCTGTGTCTGTCAGCATAACTTTCCTTGCTGCAGAAGGGAGAGAAACCCCAGCAGACCTTTCTTCCCACACTTGTCTGCTGCAGCTTCTCTTAACACAACAGTGTCTGCTTGACTTGGAGGCAGTCTCTCCAAGGGACACTTCACTGTCTCACCCTTTGAAGCCTATCTAGCAGTCAACCAGCTCTCTTTCTCCCATCAGAGAAAGAATAAGATAAAGCTTTAAGAAATAGAACAAATAAAAACAGTGTCAAACAAACAGGGGCCAGATCCAGAACCTATTATATTTAAAGGAAATGCTAAATTTACTTTAACGAGCTTTAGCAAAGGTCTCCTGTTATAAAGAAAAACAGGCTGAAATTGGCCAAGTCATCCCAGTAAGAGGCAGAGGTCTCTTCCAGTTCCACCACTGAGTTATTCAGCCATGCCCAGCCACCTGCTGGCAGTTCACACTCCCTCTCCAGGCTGCCTTCCTGTAAAACTAACATGTTCCAGCTGTTCTGTGGTCCCAGGCCTCAACTCTTACCTCCTCTTACTAAGTACTTACTGTCTTCCTCTTCATCTTTGTTTTTCTCAAGCAGCTTTGATTCATGATCTTCATGCAACTCTGTGATGAGGCCTATGAGAAAGGTGAACTGTTTGGATTGTGGAGAAAAAAACAACCAACCAACCAACCACCCACCCACCCACCAGGCTGGGATCTTCTTTTGAATTAAAGCATAGGAATTCTACAGGGATGAATAAGATAAAAATAATGAACTGTTCTGGGTCTTAATATTTTGCAACCTCTTGGTATTTTAATTCTAATGAGAACATAAAAATTAATGATAAACAGGTCTTTAGATTTTCTCTTTGAAATTTATACCTCAGGAACAAAGTTAGTCCTTGCCACCCAAGTTTTACATATATACTCCATCTACACTTTTCATATATATATATGAATATAAACCTCTTTATTGTAGTTCTATAGGAAAATTGCTGCCTTGACATATTTATAATACAGCAGATACAGCGTTAGTATTGTTGCCATGTGTTACTGGTCATCATGAGAACAAAGTCAAGGAAAACCCCTACAGTTTCTTTATAAAACCAAAAGAAAGTCTTATTTTGATTTCACTAAACTAAACAAAAAGGTGCTATGAGAGTTTTGTATATGTCTTCTGGTCACACTGATAACCAGATACAGCACAGAGAATGGGTACTGCAGCTCCACCCATGGATCCCACCTATTAGGGGAAGGGTAAATAAGTTCTCGCTGCCATTAATTCTTCAAGAAGATTGCTTTACTTTGCTGCTTTTCAAAATACACTTTCACATACATTTTCACATCCTCAGGTACTGTCTGTGGCCAGCCATTGGAACTGTTTCAGTTGGAAGAAACATCAAGTAGAATTTGTCAGTCAGTCAAGTGCAGGGACGTACTTTAAGTTCTAAAATGTGAATCTGGGTGATGATGGGGCAAAAATATTTACAGTTCTGAAAGAAACCTCTGAGCAGTAAGAGGTCTACAATGACTGTACGGACACTGAGATAACATGGTAGCGTACATTTAACCCACCCTCCCCCTCTGAACAGGCACTCCAGGTGTTCAGATACAGAGTCAATTTATATCCTGCATGTTCTGCCTGTTTTGTGACAGGACATACACAGCTCACATTACAAAGTCATTAGCTGCTATACCTTACTGCAGGACTAATGTACTCTGTCAAATGCCTGCACATGGAAGGAAGCACGTGGGGCTGCCGTGAAAATAGCCACGAGGGGTAGCACTGACTCACACCTTGCTGGAGGTATTTACATAAGGCAAGCCGGCTCTTCAAAGGAGAAAGCTGATTCAGTGCACTCTACAAGGACTTAAGGCAGTCTGAGTAACAGCTTCAGTTATTAGGAACACCAAAGTTTTAGCGATCATCAAACATCTTAACAGGAGACTAAAGTGCACCTGAGCCTACATCTGAACTTTTATGTAGTTGAGGGTCCTTATCAATAAAGTGAAAAGGATTGGAATAACAGTTTTTACTACAGAGAAATAAAGCAACGAGTAAAATTCATTCCAATTTTTATTTTTTCACTTGTGCACCATGAGATATATATATATATACACTCTATATTTAAAAAGAGTTTTTAACATATATATTATTTCTAAGGGTATCAGAAACTGTACAGCATGAAAAGCAATTAGACCATTATATATCCATAGGAAGTACTTTAACAGAAAGATATAGAAAAAGAGGAATAAAATGGATTACCTTAAAGCATGCAGGAATTGCTTTAGAGATGTTTCAAAACGTTGCAGTTGAATTCTGAAAGAAACGGTGAGCAAATACGGGAAATCCTATTCAAACCACCAAAACAAATCCTGTGGATGAGGACTGATCTTCTCTACAGAGTCCATATCCCTGCCCCTAAGAAAGCTAACCAATGAGATACAGAATCTAATTTGGATATTTATTTCCAGATCAAATATAAATGATTCCTTAGTTCCTTTTGCCTTTTGTAATTTGGGGGATTTAGATTCTGCCTCCTAACTTTTCTAAATTGAGAGTCCATCTGAAACGTTTCGCTGTGATATGAATACCCTGTGAAAGAAGAGAGCTGGTGGTGTCTCCCAACCTAGACTACAACTGACTTCCAAGACAGCTAAGATGGCAGTTACGTGGGGTTTGGTATATGCTTCCTTTAAAGATGCTACAATTATATGCATGAAGATTATATGCATGACAGTGATATTTAACAACAAGGCTTTAGCAAGCTCTTGCTAAGCTATGTATCAACCTCCAAAAGCAAAGGCTGACCACTCTTAAAAAGTATAGTGACTGCTATTACACGTTGCTAAGTAAGGTGTTTAGAAGTATTTGAAAGACACGATCTCTGGGCTAGCTGACATTTTCCTGAAGATATTTTTTAGTTTTTTTCTTACTCAGTTGGCTTCAAATGGTGATTTGGGCAGCTGGAACCTGGGGGCATATTTGCTTCATTACATACATGATTTTGTCAGCTGGAGCTGTTTTTTTGTTAACATACAGATGGACACAGAAAATCTTCAAAGATCATACAAATTTATTTTGTTTTAAATGTAAATACCACTCTGGTATCATTAATAGCCAAGCTAGCTTGTTTCTCTTAGCATTCTACGTCTTGTATGCCAATAATCTCAGGGCTTTATTTTGCCTGATATAAATTTTCATTAAGCCTGAGGAGGGCTCTTTCTGTCTTTCCTGACTGATTCAGGTTTAATTGGCCTCTGAGGATAGTAAGCTGCTTGAGGGTTCTTTCAGAATCTGTGTTCCTCTGCTTCTTTGCCAAATAGTTTTTTTATTTCATCTAGCAATTTGTTTCCATCAGCTGCTTTTCTCCATTTTTGCTGCCAGAGACAAAGCTGCAAAATTTTTTCTCTCATTATATAAGCATTCCCCCCATCCATGCTCTTGGAACAACCACTGTTTTTCAGGTAGCTCCATCTTTTCTTTCAAAGTCTATTCTGATAGATCCTAAAAAAAGGCTTAGGCAGAAGATTTTTGCTATTTGCCTCTACCCCAGTCTAAGTGAATCTCTGTAATAGATGTGTGGGCTGACCATGTCATTTAACTTCTTTCCAGCAAGGCCAAACCAAGTATAAGGAAGTCGGAACATAATTGAATCTAAGATAGAGACAGCATGAAAAAACCAAAAAACCCTATTACATAAGAAATTCAAAATTATAGACAAAAGTACTTTCCTCTTAACTTTCTTTTTCTTTCTTGATAATCTTAAAACATTCTTGAAACATTTTTTCCTTCTTTCTATTCAGGAAAACCAGGATTCTTACATGATTTCCTTCAAACTGAAGTAAGTGTTTTGCTATCCTGATTTTTGATTCTCTTGTGTGTGGATATAGAAGCCTCCATTTCAACAAGATTTTATTTCCATAAAGAATATGGAATCTATTATTTGCTTGCCGTGTCTCCAATTGTGCTTTTATAGTTTCAAAACCAGTCCCATTCTGCAACAGTAATTAGCAGATTTCTAAGCCGGTAGCTCACAGTCTCCTTTTTTTCGGCTGCCTTTGTAGCCAGTACTCCTCTGTTCCTCCGTGCAGCTTTATTCATTTAACAGATTTCCAGCCATAAAGACAAGTGGCAGTCGAAGCCATCTTTCTTTCCATAGACGATCACAACATTCAAATTAAAGGCCATCTCATATGGCTGAATACTTGGACAGCCAAGCTCAGCCTGAGATGGATTCTGATCTCTCGCAGATGATACTTGGTTTTTCAGTAGCATAAACGACAAATTTTGAACCATGACATTGTCAAATATGCTCCCATGTTCATGTCATATTCTGACATTCAAGAGTCTTTTAAAAGAGACAACTATTCCAGAACTCGGTGAAGTTCTGGATAGTGACAGAAGAAGTTTTATCAAGAGGAGTCTAGCAAAAGTCAATGATTTACTGTATAACATTTTTTATGTGTAAGAACTAAAAATTGCACAGAAAGGCTAAAAATTGTACTCTCTATACTTTCTATAACAGGGAGAGAGGAAAGAGAAAAGACTCCAGAGCAATGAAAGTAATGGGAAAGAAATAATAGGTACGAGATAGAGAAATGAAATGTTACTACAGAAGCAGTCTGCTTCTGACCCAAATGTCGCGGATGCTCCCCGTTAAAGTAACTGTCTCAAATTAACAAACACTTTGAATGAAATTCTGCATCCACTAAACATCAAGGGGGACAAAATTCCACCACAATCTTTGAGATAAAACCAAATAACTGTGTAGATGTTTAAGACTGCCATTAGTGTGCTTTCTGTAGTCTTTCTTGAAATGGTAAGAATGAGAAGTTTCATGCAAGTATTTATGCTTACCTGGCTGAAGAGAATAAGGGAAGTATGTTCTCCTAGCTTTTGTTACCTTTTTCTTCCTCAAAACATGCAAAACTTTGATGCTCCAAGAAATATAAATCTAAGGCAACAGTGATAATGTATTTTCCTTAATAAGTTCACATATTCAAAGGATCTATGTCAATGGATACAAGATCTCTTTTATAAACAACAAAGCCCCACATTACCTACAATCATCAAACACAGTAGCTGTAACTCAGCCTGGTTTTGAAGCCTTGGGATGGCAGGTTCACATTTTTTCACTTGTCTGCTATGTACAAATTGTCTGCACACACTAAATGAACAGATCAAAAAGTGTGCTGCCAAACACAGTAACTAAACAAGAAAAGAGTAGAAAACTTATGGCCTCTGTGGCATTTTCCAGTTATTGCTGCTTTGAGTGTTCCTCAGATTAAGTGCAGGTTAAAATATCTCAAAGAGAAATGTCATTTTAAATTGCAGGGATCACTAATATGTACTGAACAGTGCACTTGAAAAACAAATCACATTTTGCATGCACACACCAGTCTTTAAACATTCAGGTTGCAAACTGTTTACATTTGACATGCCAAGTGTGGGGGGAGGGTTGGTGTTGATTTTTTTTATAACTGAGATCACTATTAATTTTTAAGAACTTTGTTGTAATCTTTCACAGCTGTTTACATGCTCTGCTTCTGAAATCTACAATCTTCTTACAGTATTTGGTGCTGAAATTCAAAACTAGCCTGTTTCTAAAGTATGAGAAAAGTCATGAACGCTGGGAGAAAATTTACAGCCCTTATTCCAAATAATAAAGGTGTTCCACTTGACTCATTTTTGTGGCATAACACTAAACTGAGCAATCACTCATTTTGCCAAAAAACTTAGCAAAACTAAAGACTGTAACTTGTGTGTAAGCAATAAATTAGTTATAAATTTGCAGATTTTATTATGGATTTTTATAAAAGTGAGAATTTTTTCTAATTGTATAGGCTTTATTGCATGAAATTATATAGATGGAATAACAGTCTTGGACAGATGTTAAAACCTGTGTGACGACTAGACAGGAGACATTCAAAAACAGCTCTTTTACCTTAATGTTTCCAAATGTAAAGGTCCCTTGCAGTGACATCAGGCCAGTTAATTCTGCCCTCTTTTTATGCATTCAGCATTCAAGAGCAGGGTCCTCAGTTTTTTCGCACTGTCTTGCTCATAAGCAGGACCGAATAAAATTTTGACCATTTCTACTCCAAAGCTCTCTGCCTTCCACAAATAAAGAGACAGGAAACATCTATTGCTCTTGCTTGAAGAGGCAGGAGGAGCAAATGGAGCTTCCAAGAAATTTGGAGAGCTGCAGAAGAGACGAGTGTTAAGTGAGGCTGAAAACAAAGGCAGTGGGAGGATTAACACTGGGAAGTAAAAGTTCACCTCCCTTAACTCCGCTCCTGAGGTCAGAGTTCACCCATGATTATTCCCACTCACTAGGGTTTGGTATTGTACATGTACTAAGCAGGAAAATGGTAAGATATGACTTCAATCCTGCATTTAAAATATTTCTTATAGCTACTTCTTCCTCTGAGGACTATTAAGACTTTCAGGGTGGCTCGCTCCAAATCTCAGATGAGCAAATACATAATTGGTCATATAAAGAGCAAATTAGCACAACTGAAAATGGTACTATTTTAATTCCTCAGGTAACTACTGATTGGTGAGGTCTTTTTTTTTTTTTTTTTTAAGAAAACATAAGAGAAGTCCCAAAATGACATTAAGAATTAACATAATTTTAAAAGGTGTGTTACTTACAGAAAAGACTTGAATAGCTCCTCTGGAAGTATTTTGAGCTGCTCAATAATTATGTATTTAGGACACATTACATGTAGTAAAAGCGGCTACAAATGTACTTGGAAGAATGATGATTAAATCCTGTTATCTCAGACAGCAGCTTTGGCACAAATAACCCCTGGACAGAATTCTGGATTTAAGTCAAGAACACAAGGCTGTGACACCTGTGACTGCCTATGACATCCCCTCACCAAGCACCACGTCAAAATGAAGGCCACGTGGTCACACCCACCCTCGGAACCTGCTCACCCTTTCCTGGCTCTTGTGCCACCGGGAACAGGCGGAGGGGAGCGGGGCCCTGGGGTCGCAGTGCCCACCCCGTGCTAGGACAGGGATCCTGCTGTGAGCAGGACCTGGGCCAGACCTTTGGGGTGGGCTCCAAAATAAATAACGTCACCCTATGATGCAGTGGAGTGATGGCCAGGGAGCCACAGGGCTATGGAGAAGGGGCTGTGAAGAAGGGGGAATGTGCAGAAGGGGCTCTGGAGAAGGAGGAATGTGGAGAAGGGGGCTCTGCAGAAGGGGGCTCTGGAGAAGGGGGCTCTGGAGAAGGGGGCTGTGGGCCCTGCACGAGTGTCCCACAGGGCCAGGGCTGTCACAGGCCAGGTGCAGGAGCCATGGAGAACAGCCCCCACCACAGCAGGGAAGTGGGGCCGGGGAACTGAGAAATAACCTTTTCCTCTGGCAATAAAGAAAACCACAGGACCAACCCCCTCTCCCATTCTTAGCCTCCAGTCTAGTTCCTAAGCTATACCCAATATCCTACTCCTTAAAAATAAAGGATTCAGCCAAGACACCACTCAAGCAGCAGTCTACAGTTCAGTATTTAATGTATACCTGTCTTTCTCCATTGTACATCGCCTGTAGTAGTGCATATCACCAGATACAAGCTTCCTTAGTCCCCAAGCACTAGTGCCCACTATGGCAAACCTCAGTGCAGCATGTGAGCTCCTGCTGGGATTGTGGTGTCTGAGGACCTAGCAGGAGAATTACAGAGGAAAAAGAGGTGCACAAGGCACTGAAGAACCAAAAGGCAGCAAGGACTACTATGAAAGGATCATGAATGTCAGAAAGCCTTACGCAGCTCTCAAATATTTCTTTCTGGCCCGCCTTTCTTGCTTTATTTCATCTTATCTGACCCACTGACAGCCTCTCCCCAAATGGCAGCAGGCACACTTGTCTGGAACCTGGACCATAGAAGGTTTCAGTAGGGGCATCAGGAATTAGGACCCATGAATTATATCGTTTTACTATTGTCTGTCTCCACAGCCTTCCGCAGCCCTGTGACAAGTCTTATCTGACCCATCTGCTCCTATTTGTTTCCCACCATCCTCACTTTGTTCTCATGGTCACAAGTCTTCTCACCCAGCCCATAAATTTGCCACAAGAGCAACTGCTTGTTCAGTGTCTGGTACTAACAAGCTGCTTTGTACCAGCTCACTTACCTCAGCTCTTCTTACCCACTCCCCCATGCTGCTCTTGAAAAGTATGGCAATGTGCTGCCATACAGCCCCTATCTGTCTGCTCCAATCACCCCTGAACAATAAGTGTTTGTTTATGCAAGGCTATAGCTGAGATACCAGCAGGGATCCAAATCTTACCTAGTAAGGGATATAGCTGTGCCAGAGTAGCTTCTGCTCAAAACCTCTGAAACAGGCAAAGAGCGTGACCAGAAATAGCAGGAGCTCAGAGAAGGGGAAGGACTGGTGAAAGGTCCCAGGGCAGGTTGCAGCCAAGTTAACAACACAAGACACAGCTATTTCCCTTTCAGGAACCATCATTTTCAGCACTAACCCTTACGGCAATACCACCTGTAGCACTAGAATCAGACACTGGTACCAGAGAGAATGATTGACGGAATACAAAAAAAAGTCTCCAAAACCTCAGTGCCAGAAGCAATAGGATCTTTTCGCATTCTACTACCTTCCCTATGTACTGACAATGATTCATGCAGTGGCTGAGACAGAGAGAACAGAAATCAGGAATCAATTTAATCAGTAAATGTAGATCAGTCTCATCAGAAACATCATCATCATGTCTTCACCACAGGGTAAACATAATATACAGAATCCCATTGATTCTCCCTGCAAACCTCTACCATTGTGTCATTTCTTCAGACACAGCAATGGTGGCTTGCAACATAATGAACCAGACTGTTATTCTCCTGTGTTTGTCTGTCAAATCAAAACACATCCTGATGGAAGAAAAACATCCAGTTAGGAAGCATCTGTGATGAAGTAGCCATTTGTGGGTTTTATGCATAAATTATAAATAAAATTCTGTGACTACCTTGCACAGAGGAGGAAGTTCCATAGAAACAGATGGGAGAACTTAAGAATGTGGGTGGGTGGCCCAGCATATGTGAAAGTCAGGGACTCCTTTAGATAAAGGAAGATTTCAGTGATATTTTGTCCGTGCCTGGAACCCAGCTCAACCCTACCTGTGATGGTTCTTTTCTCGTCAGTGAGATCCTTACTTAAAAGACTTTTCAGGATAAAGGTGTGCTGGATGAGGTGATATGACTGATTAATCACTGCTGCTTTAAATTTACTTGCTATGGTGATCTGGCAGCCTTTAATCATTGCAAAGGTTCTTCGAGGAGTCTTGTGAAAAAGGCAGATTTTTGTAAAAGAGAAGTAAATCTTATTCTGTCTGTAGGCATGCCAGTCACACGGTCAAGATTTGAGCTTTTGGAAGCCACAAGAAAAGCTATGCACAAGCAACAAATAGTTCTGAATCTTGCTCTGGAACCTTCCTTCGTGGCGTCCATCTCATGTTGAGTTCAAATCTACGGAATGGAGCCTTTCAACTAAAGAGAACGCACTGCTGGGGAAGGAAGGTTATTTCCTTGCAGGTAATTTTCATAGCATTCTTCTGCCAACTCAGCAATATGGCTCTAGAAGTGTACTGACTTGTCCAGACAGGGTCTTGGTCAGTGTAAAGATACTAAAGTGAGCCCTGGAGTTACACAGAGACTCTGTTTTGAAACAGAAATTGCAGGTTTTTTCTCCTTTGTTCCAAGATTAAAGGAGGAATTGTGTGTAAAACCAACTGTAAAAAATGCTTCCTTTTGATACAATCTTTTAGAAACTAGAGCACAGAACAACCTGATGCAAACCACTGGTGTGGAAAATGGCTACTATTCCTGTCTACTTGAGTCAGCCATGTCATCTTCTTCTGCCTTTTTCTATGGCACATGCTCCACATTTCTGGTGGTAATGGTAGTGGTGAAAACCTGAAGGAAAGACAGCCAGCTGTTCATTAGTTCTTTACTTAAAGGAAAGAAGAACCACTCTTGACAGATGACTATCAGGTTCATTCCCTCTTTTCCCAGCATCCAGAACAATTTGTGAAAGCACACAGCTTTCCTAAAGCCATTGGGAAGGATTATTTTACTGATTTCAGCGGCTCAAGATACCTGAAACCAAGGCCTGATACTTCTTCAGACAAGCCCAAAGACATGCTTTGTGGAGTCCCTTGCCAGAAGAAAATCTGCATCATCAAACCAGAAATGCTGTTCCTCACAAGTCTTTCAGGGATGATGATACTCTACTTAGTCATACTGCCCCTTGGCCTGGTAAGTAGCTGATTAAAACTTCTTGTTCTCTGTAACAATCAGTGGTAGTTTGTAACTCATGAGGATCAAACCATTAGTTCATTCAGGAATGAGCCCAAGAATATTTAGATTATAGCAAGTACATGCATGTGCAGGCCTTGGACTTACTGAAAGTAAGTTCCATGACTATTGAAATCGGTAACATAGGATAATTTTTGAAGACGGAATTTTAGAGTACTTCTTAACTAGTGATTACATCAGACTGCAAGAGATACAAACCATCCGAGGATCTAAAGGCTACCATAGCAAGAAACTACACAAGCAAGGAAGCCTGACATCCAAATGAAAGTAAGTATGTAAAATGCTACAGATTGCACCAATAAAAAGTATCCTAAGCAACCACTGTCAGGAACCCAAGAAGAAGTGGAAAGCCTTCTACAGAACGCACAACTTTGTCTTGGTATCATGAGGTATCACAGATGACACAGAGAGGCCATGAGGTAGCAACAATCCTGGATACACCAAAGATTTTATACTTAGGCTTGTGAACCCTTTGCTCTGGAGGTGAGAAGACAGCTTTCAAAAATCACTATCACACAACACAGGAACTTTGGCTGTGAGCCATTAAGCAGACAGCCCTTAGACTGAAGGCTTTCCATCAGACCTTCCTACACATTTCCAGAGCTACTTTCTTCCAAAACGTCTACCTTCTGGAGCTTCTTAACAATAAAATAGCCTTTTAAAACATGTGCTACCTAAACACTAATTAAAGTAACCACTTGATGCAGTGAGCATAAAAACTTTGAGAAAAAAGCGATCTCATCTTCAGCAACGAGGCATTAAAACACCTTCATCCACAGATGGACATCAGTGAGTGTGTCATTCCATAAAACTCGTGAAAAGCAGTGTAAGAAAGTAGCCCTCTTCCCTCCCACTTCAAATGATGCACTAATACAGCTACTAATGGCTAGAGAGACAAGACACAGAACCTAAGTGTTAGAAATATACTAACATGCTCTGTGAACTAACACAGCTTTTGGAAACCAAGCCCATTCACGTGCCTAAAGGAGGTGGATTCAGAGTATGTTAACGCATTGACAACATCCACAGAACACTGCAGGTCTAGGCAGAACTGCCTTCTCGCACAAGCCGCTGCTCTTTTGACTTCCCAACTAATTTCACTCTTTCATTTTATTAAACAGAAGATTAAGCTGATGGTGAATTAACTTCCTTTCCTCTGTACCTGTCAACTCCTGTTGCACTGGATCTTAAAAGATTTGCATTAATTTTATTTTTTTTCCCACTAAATTGCAAATTCAGAAAACCTTCCATACATGACTTTTTGCAATTCTCACTTTTCTAGGCTGAACTCTGCCTGGTTCATCCTAAATTATTCTGGTCTGTCCTCTGGTCATTTGATACCCCAAGACTTTAGACTTCACAAATAAAAGCTTTTCACTTTCATTAGAGTATCACATACAACCATCACTCTCTTTTATCTCCCAGTTCTCATTTAGTCACAGTTCCTTATCAATACTCTGTATCATGGCATATGTCAGAGGACTTAGATGCAACCTATAGAATAGGGCCTATGTATCCTTCATGCCCTGCTCAACATAAGGTCAAAACATTACCACTATACCAACACAGCATATAGCACATTCATGTCCATGCACATACACATGGGGGATTTTTTTGGAGCAAGAAGGGGGTGTATTACCATCTCCGAGCCCATAGGGAAAGGAAGCACCTCCCACCACCTAGCACAAAATAATGAAATACGTCAGGCTATCAAGATGTACTACGAAATTACACCTTGTTAGTTAACAAGAAGCACAGTAAACTCAAGTCAAAAGAAAAAAAAATAGTGTTTTATTAACTACCACACTGTTATAATACACTTTAAACGTACAATAAGGTAGCCTTTAAATTTGAGGTGGTTTTAAGAATAACAAATGAATAGATTTCCAAATGTTTGTAAATAGGTGAACTGCAGTAATTATTGTTGTACATTTTTTGAAAATGGTATAGCACTTACAGACTGGCTATATAACTTCATTTTGTACATTTTCTATAATTGAAAATATAAACAGTAATTAAAAAATAAAAAGAAAATTCAGCATAATAAAAAACATATATGTTTATCAGTTAAATGTACTGGATACATACAATTTTTAAGGGAAGAAGCAAAAAAGGAAAGATGGCTGATATTTAAATGCAGATTGACTAACCAAAAACTAAACAACAAACAAATAAAAACCTCATAACCCCCCTAGTTCACTATGACTATATCCATATGTTTGGGAGTACTGTCAATATGGAAGTGATTTTTCTGTTGTATTTGCATATGTTATATTTTACTGGTAATTTACATGATGGCTTTTAAGGCCCTGGGAGACAGATGTTTTTTTGGAAAAAGACTGGATAAAAATCACTGCTGAGACGCAATACACCTTATTTTTGGTCCTCCAATGTTCAAAAGAAGGGATATACTTCGCTATAACATTTGCCTTACCACCCAAATGCCTCAACCTATACATATTTATTTCTCTTAACATTTTAAGCTTTTTAAACATTGGTTATATTGCCCACCTTGGTTATTGAAAGAATATTAACAAGACATCATTTTGGCAAAATTAAATCTTAAACATGGCTTTTCAATAGGATTTGAAAGGTGACTATCCCTAGAGTTCCATGTTAAAATGTAGTTTGCAAAATCTTACAAGAGTAATGCTTAAAATATTGTACATAGTTAACCTAATTAAAATAATTAGCTTCAAAATGACAAGTTGATGAGCTAAGTAAAGCCTACACTATGTAACATTTGCTTGGAAACTTGATTTGTCAGTTATGCATAATAAAAATTCCAGTCATCAAGAAAATTACAAAATTTCTTTTATCATAATGTGATTTCTTTTCACCCATCAACTTCTTTTATCTTACAATAGATAAATACCAACATGTTCTCATTTTTTTTACACTAAACCACACAGGATTGATGCATTTGGTTAGACTACCATTTCCATCGTTAAATTCTTTTTTTTTTTTTTTTAATATAACTTGGTAAAATTTCATCTCTTCTAGATTCCAAAAGTACCTACAAAACCCATGCAATTTTACCATTTTAATATACTATGGAATATCATACAAAGTAAGGCATTTCAGTGTCATGTATAACCAAGTTACTGTCAATCCAAAAATTTTTGCACATCAATAAAAAGATATCTAAGAACTTAGGAACAATATTCTTCTCACTACTGTATAAAAATAACCACAATTAATAGGTATCTTGTGTAATATTTACTCCATTGTCTCGTTTCCCGAAACTGTGACAAGCTGTAAAGGTATTTCAGTGTTGGTAAGAATATCCTGATTGCTGGTGCCAGATGTATTAACAGTTCCTATTCCTGAAACAGAACCTTGTTGAATATTTGCAAGGATAAGTGTTGTTCCTCCTGCAGTAATCAAAGTATCATCAGGTGTTGCTTCTACTGATGCCAGCACTGTACTGCTAGAGTGAATACCTTTTTTATTCTGATGTGTTTTAATGTGTTTGGCAAGGTGGTCACTTCTCATAAAGCGTTTTGAACATTCTGGACAGACAAATTTCTTCTCACCTGTCAGGGAAAATAAGAAAAAGAAAAACATATTCAAGAACATTAAAAATATCACATGTACTCAAAAAACTGGAACAACTTACTGCCTTTAAGAATCTAACAAGTTCTAACAACATCTATACTGAAGAAGAAAGCAATCCAACATGATAAAGTTGTGTGTTAAATTTCTAGATACCCATACATATCCTTTATAAGAATCGACTTATTTTTCTGTGTCTCACCGAGTTTGGGGAGGGCTTTCAGTCACGTAAAAAATACTGCCATCTCATATCCTCAGGCTGCTAAGTTTCACTGCAATTATTACCAATAAGTAAATTCTAGGAGGAGAACAGAATGTACCAAATGATGGACATGGAAGACTATATGATCTCCAGCAGAATCACACTTGAGACTGACAGACAAGATAATAGGGTAATTCAGGTATGAAGGGACCTTAGAACATCTGCATTCTGATCTCTTTCTAAGCAGAGTCACCTCTGAGATCAGACATGGTAGCCGAGGAATGTATCCAGTTTTGCTGAAAACCTTTAAGGATGGAGATTGCAGAAACTCCATGCGCATCCTCTTCCAATGCCTGCCTGTTCCTACATAAAACCTTTTATCTATAGCTTGTCTGACCCTTTCTTGTTTCAACATATATCTGTTGTCCCTCATCCTCCTATCAATGCACCACTAGGGAAAGCCTGTCTTTGTCTTCTTAATGGTGGCCTTTGCAGGTACTAAGCTACTAAGCTACCCCCTGCCATTACTGTTCTTTGTGCAACTAATAAGACAAGGTTCTATAACCCCTCCTCATAAGTTAAATGCTTCAGCTTCCTGATCATCTTGGTCGCTGCCCATTAGTGAATTCAGTCATGTCATCAGGGTCTTTCTTACACTGGGAGCTGAAAACTAGATGCAGCCTAACCAGTGCTGAGAAGGGGATAATCACTTCCCTACAGCTCGTGTCTTTGCGTCTGTTGATACAGCCCTGGCCACCTTTGCTACTGGCTCTTGCTCATTTTCCAGCTGTCTATCAAGACTCTCGGGTACTTCTCAGTAGAGCTGTTTCCGAACTCTTCGTGCTTAGCCTGTGTTGCTGAAAGGGTTCATTCCATCCCAGGTGCAGTACTTTGTGATTATCCTTGCTGAATTTCCTAAGGTTCCCATCAACCCACTCCTTCTGCCTCAATCCCTCTGAACAGCAGCCTTTGCTGGTCACCCCAGTTTGGGCTCACCCACAAAGCTAAGAAGAATGGACTCTGTTGACTCCCCCAGGTCAGCAATAAAGATGTTAAAACAGGTTAAAGGATAGATCCCTGTAGTTTTCTACATTTTATGGGTAGACAGGTACTCTAGGAGCCATTAATCATATCCTCTGACCTCGATCATTCAACTTGCTGGGTTTTTTAAAACCATCTGTCCATCCAGGCGAGCCGTAACATCTCAGCTTGGGTTCAAGCACCCAAGATTTCTAACAAAAGCACACCATTAGGAACAAAACATGAAATATTTTTCAGACATTGCAAAGACATTTTTCTAAGCAATGTAAATGCTGATAAGCAAAAGTTATTTATCTATGGTCTTGGGGTTTTTCAAACAATGTAATTTTGAAAGGTAAGCATCCTGTACAATGAAAATATGGGTTCAGTTTGTAGAAAAATAGGTAAAACAGACAATAGATTTGAAACTAACTGCTTTGGAAAGGTGGATTATCTAGATTAATTTCTTTTCTTTATGTCAGAAAGGAGGAGAAAGAGAAATTAGGAACCTGGAGTTCCTAATGTGTGGTCTAACCATGAAGCTAAAAGATGCAGAAGGAAGCACCATCGCATGCTCTATCTTGATTTTGTGAATGATCTCCTGGTCACCTAGTCCTCTATTTTTCATTTTCTTTTTTAAAATGAGAGAAAATTATTGAAGTTTTAAGCTGGAACAACAGTTCTAATCTGCTTCCAACAAATGAAATGCATTACTGAACCTGAATCAAAGTATTCTGATTAAGCTATACTAAACATTAGCTTAAATATCAGTTCTGAATCAAGAGGTAGCTGTTTTCTCTTTACACCTACCACAGATTCTACTAGCTGATTTTAGAAAAGTCACACTACACTGAAATCAATCCCAATTCAAAGATACATTCTCCTCTTAAAAGTTATTTATCAAAGCCCTCTCAATAACACTCCTTTAGTTAAATACACCAGAATCAAAGACTGAAAACCTGTGTGTGTTCTTCGGTGTCGCTGAAGCTCATCACTGCGAGTGAACCTCTTGCCACAGAACATCCAGTTACAAACAAATGGACGCTCTCCAGAATGCCAGCGGAGATGAGCTCTCAAATGTGAAGTTTTCCCATATACTTTGCCACACCCTGGTATGTGACAAATGTGTTGCTTCTTTTTTCCCAAGTTGGAGCCTCTGTTAAAAAAAAAAAAAAAAAAAGAAAACAAGAAGTTATTCATTCTAATACCTTCCTCCTACATACTGGTCATACATACACACAGGACTATATAGACCACAACAGATCTGCAAACCAACCTGAGCAGCCTCCTGTTTTTCTTCCAAATACAATCAGAGTCCAGTACACTCCAGAAGAGGCTGGAAATAAATTCTATAATGCTATCCCAACTCTGCAACAAACTATAAATTCAGTTTCAACTGCGTGTGAAATTTACGGGACAGAAGTGTAATCTTTAGAGAGCATACATGCATATGAAGCTGGAAATACAGTCATTACAGCAATTCGCACCAGTTCGATGCCACAGGGCCCATATTTTAAATCTCTCCCAGTTTCAGTTTTTACCATACCAAAGGTAGTTTGGGCAAGGAAAAACACAAATTACTGCAACTGCCAAAATGGACACTGGAGAGTTTGGCAAGTGGGCAGAGAACAGATGGGACTTTTGGCATCCTGGGGAAACCTGAGAAGCAGTTTGGGGTTTCAGGACAAGCATATTAACCTGAGTATTTTCACTAAAAGGGGTGGAGGCTGACCTTGTTGACATTTAAATTAATTCACTGATATTTTAATTAAAAAAAAAAATCACAATGAACACAGAATTCACAGATATTATAACCCAGACTAGCTTGATGATTATTTTAAGATGCTGCCTCTCCGAAATCGTAGGTGATTGATTCAGGGGAAATATCTGACACAAAAGCCTAATTTTTTTTTTTTTTTAATAAAATCCCCATAGAGATAAGAGCCTCTGAAGACCCAGAGAAGGAGATCAGTCTGGCCAGTGCTGGGCACCACGATTGATTTTAGTCAATTTAAGTGTTTTCTACTGCTGAAAGGGGCACTTCAGGGAATAGGTCTGGCTGACAACGCAGTTATATGAATGGTAAATGCTGGTATAAGGGAGGAGATTGGAAAAAGCAGCCAAGCATCAGGCCACCTTATTCATCAGCAACATTAACTCAGAACATCTTAAGTGGATTCTGAAATCACAGACTTGGGTGCTCCATCCTCCATGACTGATTATACAATCTTCAGATGCTGCCCCAGGGCAATTTTTTTTCCTTAAATTGGGTGCTCAGCTTCTGTTTAACCATCCAGTGGCTGAAAGATTTGCCAAGTAACTATTAGACCTAGATTCTCATCCCTGCATTCAGAACAATTCTGGTTTACATCTAATGAGGGTTCAGGGTAAAGTGCACACACACTTCAAGGACCTAGTAATTGCTGCAAGGATTTCCAAACCTGAAGAGAAATTAACTCACTCTGAAAACTCACAGCACCTACAGGGAATTCCAACCTAGGCACATATGTACCTAAAGCATTCCAGACAGTCCAGAAAAGGAAATAAAATCCCATCAAGTCACAGAAAATGTTTCTAAGAAGTCTCAATATAATCTTCTTAGTACTTCATTATTCATTTTGTCTCAGAAGAAAAAAATATCACTTTTACCTACTAATTATGTTGTGACAATGTAAGTTTTGACTTCAGAACAAATTCAATGGCAGTTGAAGCAGAGTCCAAAAGGCTTTTGACCCTGCTGTTGTCACAGGAGAATCATATGAGCCTACGGACACAGTGATTTTGTTGTGTTTATTGCCACCACTCCATCCTTAACCTCACACAAAGTTCATTTGCCTATTTTATGCAGCTTCTTTATAAATTTTATGCAAAAAATTATCTGACACCTCACCTGATATCTTAAGCTCTTCCATCGTTATTAGTTTTGGCAATAGTATTTTTGTCTTGATTTTCCTTTTTCAAATGTCCTGAAAGATCACCACTTCTTTTCACTAGGACAAATATCACCTTTTTCACATCTCCCACCTCAGCTGAAACATCCATTTTTTGTAGCCTTTGCTAAATCTAAACTGTCAGGTTTACACTCTTCCCTGGCCTTCCCTCCAGCCAAGATTAAATAGCAAACTTAACTGTAACATCAGGTATTATATGCCACCGACTAAAAAGCTCAATACTCAAGTTTTGAACACTCAGTCAAATCTCAAAGGCGTTTAGCAAAACACCTTTAGTTTGCCCCCCTTCTCTTCTAGTTTCTCAGCCTCTACAGATGGCTAGGCTACCACACAGTACCTGGACCAGTTCCAGTGGCATTCATCTATCAGGCCAAAGTACCCAGCTCACCAGACTCCAAGGGCAAAATTTTCTGCATTCCTCCATTTCCCTTACTGTAACCGGTTCCACCGTGCTCAGGATTTACATTCACCTTTGTCTAACGACTCAGTTCTAGACAGCTCTTCTTCAGGTGCACTGGTTTGGTGGCTGAAGGCATTAGGCAATTGCAGTGCAAGGCAAAGGAACAGCCACGGCCCTTCTCCTTTATGCAGTCTTGGTAACCAAAACAATTCTCCACAGGATCCCACTGTTCTGTGCCTTTAATTGCCTGTCCAACTCCACACAACCCTAAGAAGTGCTCAGCCTGTATGTACTACGACAAAATATATTTCTGCATTTGAGTATATATTTCTGTACATAGAATATCTTTTTTTATTTGGTACTTCATCCTCACACCTTCTCCAAATATACTACAGTCTTCCTTTCCATGGTAATTACTACAAGTATTTTGTAACTTGGCATGATATGGCACACAAATTAAATGAAATCACATCAAAATTCCCTTAGAATAATTTTAAGATTCCTAAGTCAATCATTTAAAGTTGCTTCATTGCACCTTCAGTCTAGACTGAAGGAAACCAAGGTTCAACTCACAACCAGCTTACTGTGCACAGGTGGTGTAAAAAACATACTTCACCTAATTGGTGACAGAATTCCTTAGAGGACTCCAAAGTTCAAAGTGAGGGGAAAGTTAGGGATCCACAGAATGAAATCTGCACGACTACTGTGAATTAGTACCTAAGTGTATTTATTCTACACAGCTTCATATAGCCATCTGCATGTTTGCTTCATGTGTGCTCTAAACTGACAGGATATGAGCCAAATTCTCTCCAGACACTTCACAGCTGTGACAGTCTGGCACTATGCCCTACCATACCATGCTAAAAGGCCTTTCTTGCTGCACTGGCCAATAAACATTATCGCTGAGTAAAAGGATGTGACTCAGGCCTACTCCTGGACTGGAGTCTTAAAATCAATTAATATTTAAATATTTTCATATTACACTTTAGCTTTAAAAAGACTGAAAACCATGTTTCTGAGTATCTTGGCAGACTGCAACAGTTTCAGCAGGAAACACCTTCATCCACTGAGAAACTAGATTTTATTTTCAGTAGTATATCCAGGAAGAACATCAAGTATTTCCAAAGGTAAAACATATACTTTTTAGTTCTTTTAAGAATTTGTATTTTTGAGTTACATACCTGAAATGGTACTCACAAGCACGGTTCCTCTATAGATCCAGACAGTAGTAGTTACATCTGAATGTAATTCCAGATGTAAATTGAGAGGAGGATGAAATCTCTAGATGTAACTGAGAGGAGGCTGAACTTTCTACCTAAGTTCAGACACCCTAAACTAGAAGCCTAGTACGGCCTGTTTGAAATCAGAGTCATCCTTTGAGGTATGTCTCTCTCTCTCTCTCTCTCTCCCCCCCCACCTGCTTATTCCCCATTTACTATATAAGCTTGAGGCTATAAGGTATTGATTTTTGTATCTAATACATCATCCTCTTTCTTTCCTACCTTCCAAGTAAGGTAAAGATAATAGTGGCTTCCCACTTCATAGAACTGGTATAAATCTGAAGACTGCAATATAGTCCAATTCCTGTATCAAAAGTTTAAAAAAAACCCCAAACCCAGAAGCCAACAACAAAAGAACAGAAAGAACTTCTCAACTCCCCTTTGTATCCAAAAAAACATAAAATGCAAGAAATACCAAAACTAAGGCTATACAATAGATGAAATTATGATGAAGTCTGCATGTGAAGCCTTTTCCTACTCCATTCAGTGCATAGGAGCACTAATATTAATTGAGTGAAACACTATTAATTTTTTCATACTGATTTAATGTGCTTTTCTTGTCTAACTAGTTAAGTTACGTATTATTTAAGTACTATGTTAAATACAGAATTATTAATTTCTCCAGGGTTTTTTTGCGCATCATAGATACTGACAATACTCACTCACAGTGTCTAAGCAATTCACAAACATTAATAGATTTATAATCGTGTAACATTCCTGTGTAATGAACTTGAACTAGTACAGTCACTTTGTACATCCAAATATTAGGCAGAAAGAGATTAAGGCCAAAATTGTCAAACACCCACCAGCTTGAGGTGTCAAGTTCAATATAGCAGAAGCATATTTTCTTAGAGTACTGTAGATGTTCACAATTCATCTCAATCGACTTCTTTACAGGAATGAATTCAGTACTTCTGCAGTGGACAAGGTGGGGTGGATAGACAAACACCTCCAAAACTTCAGAGCCCTGTTGCTGCAGTCCCGTATCTCATTCCCTAAACGCCTCCCAATTTCTGCAATAAGTGAAGCAGGTGACAATCATTACACAGCCCTGATTCACTTCCTGTGCATCATCCATCCCATCCACTGAATGGCACTGGGATCATATGAAAAAAAATAGTATGCAGTCATGTAATTAGAAACCAAGGGATAATGTATATGCACAAGGGACTAAATTAAAGTTGCCCAGGATATCTTAACTTCAGCATTTGCTCAGTTTTCCATTTATAACTCTAACATCATTTGAAGAATTGTAAATGCTATCTGAATAAATTTACCAAAGCAAATGTCCTATTATCTGAAACCCCACGAGTCACCAGCTAAGTTGAAAGACAAATCAAAACTCAGAATTATCAGCACAGAGATAAACAAGTAACTGTAGCAGCTATGGAATATGACCAACACTCAAATATTCCTCCAAGTGGGCTTACTCCTTTTTCCTAGACTGTAAAAGAATTCTACATTCCAATGGGAAAGTTGCTCTAGCAACTGTAAGCACTTTCACTCTTTTTCTCTTTCCCCACCACTGTCTCCTTCATTATCCTGTTTCTGTTCTAGTTCTAATTCCTCTCACATCCTGACTCCTTGTCCTACTTTTTCTACTTGCTTTGTATGTTTGATGTGTCCAGGCCTTCCTTTACAGTGGACTTCAGATTCTCATTTATCTAAACTCTGTCCTAGCTCCTATCTCAACTCTTTCCTAAAACTGCACATCCGAGTTTCAGTCAGACTTCTCCAGACTGCATCAAAACCATCTCTCAAAAAAATTCTCTCTTGGGGCTTCAACTTTTTCATGTTACAGCAACTCCACTCAGGAGGAAGAGGATTTTGCAGTACAGTTTTCTAAATTAAAGCCATTGTAGTTTGGAATAGAGCATGAGAAAGATGAAACATGAAATCCCCGTTCCCTAAGAGTACAGGCAGTGCAAATCACATTTTCAGAGTTTTCTCCTTAACTGAAACAAACCTCAACCCCGGTGTACTTCTAGCAAATCTTCACGGCAAAGCCAAAGTTCACCAAGAACTTAGAAATGTCTGTGCCATGTTGCAGTGAACTACACATAGAAATTTACAAAGAAGAAGCTGATGGACTAAGATGTTGTATAACCTGCAGATATTATCACTAGCTTTGTTTGTGATGTAAATGTATCAAAGTGTTTTTGTCTTAAACACTTAATACTTACTTGGCATGGCCGCTTAAGATACTACCTTTCTGTTGCTTGCAAGGAAGGTATCTAGTATATACAGCAAGAACTCACATGACACTTGACAATAGATATAATTCAGCCAGTACTATTAGAACTCTCAGTACCTCCAGACACTGACAGGCTCTTTAAAGAGATTTTAGTAATCTGCACTACAGTTCCCCAAAAACCAAATTCTTCCATTTTAGAGAAGAAGCTATTATCAAAATGGACAAATTTTAGTATATTGGAAAGCAGCCGCTGCACAGTTCTGTCAAGCACAAACACACCTAAATATTTTCACTTGCAAGAAGCAGCTTATTATCCCCACTTCTGCTCCTATATCCATAATTGAGATGTTTAAAATGAAGTGTTTTGATGCAAAAATAAAATCTTTATAATAACAAAAAGTTGAATAATACTTTTGAGATGCACAGTAATAAAACATAGCTTCCAATGAAACCTTGAAATTTTATGAGTTGGAACTTAGTACCGTTTCGTTAGGTAAATCTCCACTAACTTTGACAGAAAACAATCAGATAATTCAAAACTTGGTATTTAGAGTTATTATACAAACCTTGTTTTTCCTAAGAAACCAACGACTAAGAAAACTAGGATAACTATTTTTTGTAACACTGTAAAGCAATCAAACTGTGGGAAAAATGCTCAATCACAGAGGAAATGCAGGAACACAGGATTTAATCAAGTCCTTGACATATGATAGGAAGCCAATCACAGATGTGCATATTCCAAAATATTTCATTTTCATATTATTTAGGGCAATGTTCTATCCCATTCAGTTGTACTAGATGACATGTAACTCCAGATTTTTTCAACTAATCCCAATGGAGTAACTCAGAAAGGATGGAATAATCTGCCTGTCCATCTGAAAACCCAGAAATAAAAGTGGTAGTCCTTTATTGCATAAGCTCTTTTGCATACCTCTAGTTTCCTCACTGCAGACAACTGCAGTGAACAAAGGCTCCTTTTTTCCTCACCCATTATTTGTTTTTTCATCATTGTATGCGTTATAGGACATTACATACCTTCCACCACCTTCTTTGCAGTTGGGACATGTGCATGCTACTCGTCGCAGTCTTTTTCCCTCTTGATGTGGTTGGTCCCCTTCCTCATCTACAACCTGTACTCTCAAATGTGTTAGATCATTGGTATTCAGTGTAGAATCACCACTGAGCTGCCACTCTTCTGGATCAGGATCCTCTTCTTTAATCCTAATATCTGAGGAAAAGAACAAACACAGATCCATAAGTAGCCCATTAGAGAGAAGAAAACCATAATGATCAAATCTTTTTACTCTTGAGAGCACTATGTCAGTCAAAAGTCAACATCCTTTGGTGCATACTGACAATTGCTTCTGTGCCCTTGTAACCTGTAACATATTTAAAAAGTTTATCTTACTGTACATTTCAAAGTTAAAGGCAAGCTATAATGAAGTATTAAACTTTAAGTCTAAACTGTTCTTGGTGAGGAGTGCTGTCATGAGGAGAATAGTGCTTGCCTGAAACTTGGGAAAACCTGAGGAACAAGAGATTGGACAGAGGTGGGAAAAAAATGTAAGCTTATGTTTCAAATTACCCTAAGTAGCCATTTCTCCTTCCACAGAATTTCTCAATTACTGTCACATGCAGTAGAAACAGACTTCCTCAATGGTCTTCAGAAGATTTCAGTATGCACAGTGATATATAAAGTAGTGTGAGAAATGAATCTAATAGAAGATTTTGGCCTGAGAAAGACCAAGATACCTAAGGAAAACAAATCTTCCCCTTGTCACCTGAAATTTATGTCTTTTCCACAATACACAGAGAGGAAAACATTTAGGGAAGAGTGTGACACAGCATTAGGTAAAGGAAAGCAACACACAAACCACTTCAATGTTTTGATGTGTCAGTAGTTAAAACAGGTCTTAGCAGTTTCATGGATCCAAAAAAGTCTCCTAATTACTCTTCATAGGATGGACATTCACAAGTATGTGTATCCCCTCCCTAAAGAGCATTCATTCAATCTAATCCAAGAACTAATTACAGCATCCTAACAACAACTATTTTAAGACATGTACATTTTAATAGGAACACTTTTCCCCTCAAACACTATTCTGTATTCCCAATGAGCTTAAAGTCTGGATTTCAAAAAAAAAGTTGATATATATCATTTTAGAAAGCTGAACCCCAGCCACTTGTTTGGTTCAGCAGAGTAGCCTACTTTGCATCTTTTCTGTGAAAATCACTAGCCACTATCCCAAACTAATAAGCAAACCACAATAATTTTTGCAAGGGTTTTTTTTTTTTACATTTTCTTGAAGCTGCGTATCTTTCAGTCATTCCCAACACCAGTTTGACTTCCTTTTGCACACGCATAACCATTTGCAGTACTGTACTGTACACTACATCACTGATGTAACTACAGTTAAAGTAATTCTTTAGGAAACCACTACATTGGGAAGAGAATTCCAGGTCAGAAACAGGGCAGTCTAGAATATTTATCTAGTTTGGCTGCAAAAGTCAATGCTAGAAATTAAGCCTGCATGAACATGACAGGCTCTGACCTGTGGGAATCCAGAAGCTAGCACACTCACTTGTGCTGAATCTTTTATACATGTGGTACTACTGTGGTAAGCTTGTCCAAAGCCATCTGCACACTGAGCTTCAATGTTACCATAACAAGTTTACAATTTCAGACAGCAATATAACAAATCTTTCACCTGAAGACCTGGAAAACATGTGGTGACTTTAGGTCTTCTGCACGAGCCACCTAACTACCTTTCATACCAAATTAAGTAATTTTCTGAGACTCACCTATGAAATAATTTTATTGCCTGTAATAATTTGAATATACAGAATTAATTTTACATAAGCAAATATTAAAATACTATACAACATAACATTTATAGAATTATCTTTCAAGTTAGATACTACCAAGTATACTAATAGATTCACTTAGTGCACCTTTAGAAAAAAGCAAAAGCCTGATTCACTCTTGCACAAAAGGGTACATAATAGGAATTTAAATACAGCAGTGTCAAGGCTGCCAGCAGAGGCCAACCCAAGTCTCCAAGCAGTTCTTTGAGACTGGATATGTTACACATCATGGTCAACATTCTTTTATGAAGCAAATGTTTCACAAAACATACTGTATAAATTATGTTTTTGTTTAAAATAAGAATTAAATACTGTTAATAAAATAACACCTGGTACTAAGAAGATAATTTCAGTATGATCTCACTAATATTAGACACTGGCATATAGCATGTCTGCAAAGTCAATAGATGAATCCAGTTAAGACTTCAAATATATACTTCAAAAAACATATGTCCTGGCAAAGATGAATGGATCAAATCAGGGTATGGATTTGTGCTCCCAAGACCCAACTCCACTACTGAAGTTAAAAATTCCGTAATTCTCCTGTTATACTGACCTCCCAAAGTCACATTCCAATAACAGATATACCTAAAAATAGAAGCACGTCCAGAAAGTCTATTACTGCATGCCGGTATCCATGACTTCATACCTTCTATGCAACGTTTGTTCCACTTTACAAACTTTCATCATGAGTTTCTTCCACTTTTTCATCAGTATCTCTCTATTCCCAGTCCCTCCCAAACACCACCCTTACTGCAGCAGCACAAAGACTTGTAATAGTTTTATAATGGTAGAGGCATAATTAAGAAAATTATGTGGACCAAAAAAATCGAGGGACATACAAAACACTCCTAACAGTTGAGGATACTGGAGAAAATACAATTTACATAGGTATATAATAGCTCATAGTATTATTTTTAAAAATGTAAAACTGAAATGGAAGGAAAAGAAGTACTGTGTTCATAATTTTGTGCTGTGTTTCCTGGTTATCTTGGTAAGACAGAAAGTCTAGCTATTGCGTTAGTTAATCCTCAGAAGGACTATCTTCTACTCCAGGCACACAGAAAAGTACAACGTAAACTGGCAATTTACAGACAGGACTTTTTAATACTTAATTATGTAGATTACACTTTAAATAAAACACAATTAAAAGAAGAATCAATAGATAAAGTGTTTATCTAGCCTCTCCAGGATGTAGTATAGCAGAGAGTGGATTGCATCAAAACCCATAGTGAATGTGATTGCCCCAAATAAGGTACTTAGAATCAAGGAGTCTGTTGCCCTCCAAGGAGGTTTTACATTATCACAAGAGATAAGGTAAAATTCTATGACTATTTTTTGGAGGGAGGAGGGGGTGCCACTCATGAAGGTGTCGAAAGGGCAAACCATGGAGAAGAGCAAACGATTAAGTCTTCTCCAATGTAAAAGAATTTGAGATTATGCAAATTCATGTAGATACCAAAGACTGTATTTCTCCCTTGGTGTTCTTCTAGATGTGATCCATTCTAATTCAGCCTCAGTTGAGAGGTTTTACACATATTCTACAAAAAAAAGGGCCTAAAAGAATTTACATAATCCCTAAAGTCATGACAAGCTGATGCAAACACTGGTAAATTTGAGGCAACTTTTTGTCTTCTACCAATTAGACACAGGCTAAATGAAGGTTACGTTTTCTTTACTAGTACTTTATTTCCATGCTTTCAAATTTCTATATGCCCTTTCTTCTTAATTAAGTTCAAGATGTAGTATTGGATAAGTATGAAGGTGAAATTTAGACAAAAATTCTGTTTTAAACTGCCAACAGATTCTGAAACCCATATATCTGTTCAACTCCTTATTTAGTGTGCTAGATTTGTTTTAGGTTTTGTTTCTCTCTAAAAGATGGAAACTGGGATCTTGGTGTACAATTTTGTTCCAAAGGTAGCCTTTTCACTCAACTAAGCTTTACAAGATCCTGATTGGAAAAGGAGAAATATGGTCTTTCAGCTAAAAACAAATTTGCAGCAGCACTGTACATACCCTCACACCAATTTCCTCACAGCATCCTCACAGCATTTTAATAAGACATGTCTACCCATTTATTTTTCCAGAGGCTTCTCTTCCTACCTCTCCCAAGAAAACAGATATGAATTCCCATTTCCTTTGCGCCTTCTCTTGTTAATTTTGTTTAATTTTCTCTACAGTGCAACCCACATTCCCTCAGTATCATGACTCATCTTGCCTTAAATCTCTAGATGTGAGGAAGCTTTAATAAAGATGTTCAAGTTTCTTAGGTGCTGTCCTTGTTTGTTCCCATTTAAACTAAATGTTCTAAACTAAACTACCTAAATTAAACTCTACTAGTTGACCAGCTGTACAAGTCTTTCAGATGGGAAACTCAATAGAGTTAATGATTCTGGCTCTGATTTGGCCCCAAAACCTAAGTGTGAATTGAGGAATTTTTATTATGCAATAAATTACAAGGCAACATAAGATACATTACAGAATGTCACCCTGAAATATGATGAACCTCAACTCAGAAGAAAAACTGTCATCTAGATTCAATAGCTCTAAATCAGATTTTAATTTTTTGAGGAAAAACAAGTCTAAGAGCAGGACCTCACAGTATTAAATATCCAAGCAGCACCAGTAAAGTGATTGAAAATAGAGCTACAGAATTTTTTCCTTGCAAGAAATGCTACAAACTGTACCTCCAAGTGATCCTATACATTATTCTAAGCCAATTATTTAAGAATTTGAAAAGTACTTATGCCAGTGTTACCACAACACACATTCTGCATCAAAGAACAGTTGCTTACCCTACAGTAACTGTACTCCCTTGAGATGTGCTGTCTACGGATCCTCAAGATTTTTGTATTCTTAGAGACAGTAATTCCTGCTGCAGCATGCCCTTACTTGTTCTGTTTTACTCATGGCTGAAAATAAAAGAGGGGATAACTACAAAGGGGGAAGAAGTCAATCATGCTTGACATAGAAGAAGCCAGGAACTCCAGAAATATGTAAGGAAAGCAAGAGGACAGAGCAGCAGAATCAAGGATTTCAACGCAGAAGAGTATCAGAGCGCTCCTAGGGCCATATGACAGAACTGTCAGCAGTAATGCAGGAAGACAGAACTGCTCAGTGTTTCTGTTCTGTATTTAGGTAAAAGTCAAACAATGGTCCTACCATTAGATGAGAACGAAAAGCTTCCCACTGACAGTAAGTTAGGAAGATGTAAAAACAGCTACTGAAGTAAACACTTAATAAATCAACAGATTAGGATAATTTTCATTCAACACATTTAAAGAGAAGGCTGAAGAGCTCTCTGCGGTTTTAATGCTGTAAGCCTTTGACCATGTGAATGCTCCAGTGGGTTAGAAAAAAGCTAGTACTGTGATAATACTGAAAGAGGGTAAACAAAGACTCAAAGAAGTAACGAAAGAATTAATGCCACTCAAAATGGGATTATATGAACAATTAGACTAAAAAGTTTGGGTTTTTTTAAATCAACGTTGACGCCGTTGTTGATATAATATACTGCACAGCAAGTGACTTATTAGGATACAGGAAAACATTTTGATTAAATGAAGCACAAAACATACGTGGAATACATGAATTAAAAACTGGCATGAAGTTCAAATGCAGACTGAGAACTATCATTTCTCTATGATAAATTATGAGGACATGGCTCTGACAGTGTGTATTTTTATCTCCTTTTGTCCTTAAAAATTACTACCTTCAGAAAAAAAAATTGCCTTCTCCAAGCAGTAAGAGACAACCCACGTACAACGCAGCCTGATCTTCAAGAGGGAAAGCACAACTAGGATACTGGTGAGCATTCCTGGCATTATGAAAAGACTGTCATTGTCCTTGGAAGAAACTTCAGATACTTTTTATGAGCCAGATGCACTGACAAGTTTGGTTTGGATCTGAGAGATCAAAACCAAAGTATGTGATCCTGCCAGGAAGTTCTAAAGGCAAGAAAACTGCACAAAACCTGAATCAATGGACCTAAAGTGCTGAGACTGCAAAAAAGACAGAAGATGAGTTTCCAGTCTTTTGAAGTTGAAGAAGTAATGGAAATAAAATCCCTGGCCTCTTTCACTTCATGGATGCTTGCTATATGCCCCCACAGACGTATGAAAGTTTTCCTTTTGCTTCAGGAGTATGTGTAAAAAGGATATTTAAAAAAAGAAAAAGGAATGAGCACCTGAAACTGGGTAATATATTCTTTTGTGAACATCCTGAGGATATCTGAGACTAAGATAACTCAGGCTAAACTTAACCTGGAGAATCTAAGTTGCATCCGCAGACACTCAGCATACATGACAGATATCTACCTAGCAGTAACATGTATGAAACCGAGTTTCACCCCACCACCACAGCTGTAACAAAGCGGGTTTGGAACACAGGGCAGAAAAGCACATGAACCACAGACACAAAGGAAGAATGCGACACTTCAATCTTTTCAAGAATTTGAAGAAAAAAATCTAATTCTACTCCACAGCAATGATACTGCATTAAAAATTTAACCAGACTAACTATAGTTCTGCAAACTTTCTTACACTTGAAGTGAGATAATTTACTATGTGCTGTTATAAGCAAAATTACGAAACACATAAAGCATGATCATCGAATTCTTCCACAACTTATTAATTTCCTTTGAAAATGATGCTAAAATAAGGAATGTAATTTAAGCACGCTGTAAGCAAACTATTTACACAAGATTGGTACATAAACAGCTCTAATTCCTGCACTAACTTAAATTCATCAGTTTCCAATTTTAATCTTCATACAAAAATAAAACAGTGGGAGAATTGTTTTTAACTGTTTTGATTCTACAACACACAAACTAAATGCCTCAAATCAAAATTGGATAGCCCTAAACAGATGTTGTCAGATGAAAATATTTACTCAACATCATTGTTTCAGTTTACTTCATGCATTTCACAAGACTTTTTAAAATCAGATTCAATACCATAATAATACCACGCCCTTGTCTCAAAAGCTTGGTATAAAGAATGCCTTAGAAGCAAACTCTGCATAACTTAAAATTAATAAGGTTAGAAAACTGAAACTTAAAAAGAGAGAGAAAATACTAAGTTGTGTAATACTGAAAACCAGCAAAAACTTTTTAAAAAGTTCTAGATGCCAGAAGAAAGCTATGCTTTCAGTAGTATTCTGCACTATTTCATCAGAAGCATTAAAAGATTGAAACAACTATCCCTGCAAGTAAAACTGTGAATGCTGTTTTTAATTTTGCTGGTTTGGGGGTTTAGACTCTTTTACAAAAAAGATATTAGACCAAAGCCTCACAAGATAGCAGCAGATGAAAGATAAGTTGTCACCAGGGCAACTATTTTCCTTGAAAATTGTCAGGCACTTTTTTGGCCAAATTTCGAGTAGCTAACCTACTCCAGCATAAGACATCAGGTTCTGGCAGGAATGGAATGAAAGCTCCACCACAAACAGCCCACCACTCCCACCCACTATCAACTGGTGTAAGTTGATCAACAGCCCTGACCATAAGTTCCACAGCAGCAGGCAGATGGATCCTCCAAGAACCTGTGTACACTCCTGGAGAGGAGAAGCCGGGAAGAGGTAAAAATGAAGACCCCAGTTCTGCAGTGACACTTTGACTCAACTCTTGAAAGGAACTCCTTTGACTTGATTCCAACTGTAGACCAATTGGAAAACTGTAGGGTTTTTTCTCTATTTAAATAAATTAATCTTCCAGCAGAGCATGACTTGGTTGATAAGCAGAAAAGTCCATGCTCAAGCCAATGCTACTTTCTTTCAGGTCATTTGCTAGTTTCTTCAGATGATACTGAAATACTCAAAAGAAGTATATAAAAAAAAATGTATCCAGCATCCTATAAAACATTAAGCAACCTATATAAGAGCTGGTAAAATTGCCGAGTTTCGTTTGTTTGTTTTTGGTTTTTTTCCAGGAATAACCAATCCAAAACTGTGATTCAATATATTAATTAGCGGAGATACTATTAAGATTGGATTTTGATTAACACCATAGTTTCCTTTGTCTGGACAATGGCAGGGCCAGGGGAGGAAAGGGGGTGGGTTGGTACATTTCAGCACACAGTATTTTTCCAAAAGAAACACTACTTTATATGAAATGTGTGAAGGAAAAAAAATCCATAGAAACATGCTAATTAAAAAACCCACCTTTCTTAAACAGGTAAGTCACTAAAGAGTCATGTGAACTGTGTACGTAATGGCTCTTTTAGTTACGCACAATGCAGTATTTTATTACAAACTGCCAACAAAAGGAATAGACTATTGGAGAGCTTTCTCAGGTTTAATTTCCTCTCAAGACCAATAGACTGAAGCCAAAACACTGGTGAGGAAGTTATCTCTTTGCCAGTGCTTAACATGTAGATACTATTTTGTAGCTTTTTGTTTGAAAAGCAATGCTGAAGAGAGTTTCAGCTATGACTAACAGATACTCTTCCCCTCGCCACCACAAGACAACACTAAGCACAATGAGGAATATGAGCCCTAATAAATATTCTAAGATTAAAAAAAGCTTAGTCAAGACTTTTCAGTGCAATGGAAGTTGCTGCATATGTATGCCTGGTAAAGTGGCCATTTTGGTAGAAACATAATTACTGGACATTTTTCAAAGAAAACTGTACATTTACTGTACAGCATTATTAGCTTTGTATTAGGGTTCTGACAGCTCTCCATTATGCAAACAAAATGTTGGACCTAGGTACAGACATTTTTTATCTCTCACACACTCATGTGCACAGTAAAGATGTCCTCTGTTGCTTACCTGGGAAGTGAGCCTTGGAAGAACTCCTCTCACAGAAGGGCTGTAACAACCAAAATCCAAAACCTAACTGTTTTCACAGCTACACTGTTAATACAGCAAAATACATTATCTGGACCTCAAGTACTAGGACCCAAGACTAGGAATAGGTTCTTTTTTTTCTGCCTCAGGTAGAAAAATTTCCTTAAATGAAAACAGAAATTACAGCCTGACTCTACTTGTTATGAAAGGAAGTGCATAATCCAGCTTGGGGGGAGAAAATACAGGGAAACTCTTCTATCTTTCTTCAAAGCTTGTTGGTGGTTCGCAGAAAAAAATAATCAAGTAGCTTCACACCCTTTAACTTCTCTCATTCTGCTGTCCATTCCTAATACCTTCCTCTTTCAGTTTAAAATTCAACTATTTTCTTTATGTGCAGAAGAACAATATATCTTTGAGTTAAAAAAAAAATCTATAACTTCATTATCTGCTTCTAATTGCATATTTATTCCTCAACCTGAAGAAAGGGTGCATACCATATTGTGAGGGGTTATAAATAAGAACAGAAAGACCAACACGAGAAAAGATTCTCTCAGACAACTTTGATATAGACAAAATACCAGACGCACATGGAAAAGACACTCAAGGTCAATGAAAATAATTCAGTCTGATTCTGTTAGTTAGAAGCAGTGTCACACTGATCGTTATTTTGGAAAAGTGAGTTTCTTCTCACATAAAGGAGGGACCAATTACATTCCCCCCAAAGTTAGGGGATGGCAGTTTTAATACCTTACAGTCCATTTACTATTCCTAGACAAGTAGGAAAAATGTCACTATAAATCTCCACCTTATCTTTAATATAATCAGGTGTTTATAGCTGTTCACTTCAGGCAATAGTTTCTGCTATTCATCTAGTACTTCTTCCTATTTAATCACATTTCATATATCCCATTTAGTCTCTTGCCTTCCTAAGTGAAATTCCTCACAGGAAAATACAGGTAAAGAATGTTTGATGGAACTCCCTTGCATTTTACTATGAACACCATTGAAATACCCTCAAGCACCATCAACAGAAAAAGTGATACTCATGGCACAGAGCAGGCTCAACTTCTTTTTCATGTGTCTTTTTTTCTTTTGCTTCCTTTCTATTTTTCTTCTCAAGTTTCTGCTACATTGCTTCACAATCAATAGCATTAGGTACATACCAAATATCAATCTCAAAAATAAACAAGTTCTCATCCTCCTTGTATTTGGTATTAACCCCAGGTCCTTTTTCGAAGATTTACATTCTGACATCTGACTTTAGCTGTAATAACATGCACAATACATGCTTTTTGTTATTGATGTCTATATCCTATGTACTCATAGGTAACAAGAGGTGATGCAGATAAACCAAGATTTTCTGTGGTTACTGGAAACAGAAAATGTAAGACTCAAGATTACCCAGCAAAGCAAATGCTGTGAGCAGCACTCATCTGTTTGGTGCTCTTGCCTACAAGCCAATGAAGAGCAGCCTTAGCTGAGTAACTTTGCCTTTATCGTAAGTTCATAATATAGAAGTCAATTCCAAAACAAAATGAACTGAAAAACATCCCAGGGTATTATTTTCCACTCAAATTGTAGATTCCAAAGGAAAATCAAGCCTCTTGACATATAATACACCAGTATCAATAACTATATATGTATTAGTAGCCTTTTGAAACAAATAAAATTCAGCAGGTCCTCTAAGCATTTTTCAGTTAACATTGCATTCTTCTCACAAGGTTAAATAGACATACATTACAAAACATGCATGTCTTACTTATATACTTATGCCTCAATATCTTGATAAACTAGAGCCTTGGATCACATGATTATGGTAAAGCAGTGATTCCCAAGATACTTTGTGCAACAGTTCCCTCCCAAATTACCTCTACTGCACACTCTGCCCCTCATAATTAGTGTGGGCACAACCCTGCAATGATGAGATTAAATGGCTTCTGGTACAGCAAAATCTCCTGAACTACAATCATCTCTTTTTTTTTTTTAAAAGGCAGCTATGCCTTGAAATTTGGAATCTACTGTATCAAGATAAACAAACACTTCTATTTTTTCTCACATTAAGAAACACCTATTTTAAGAAAAGAGTATTTCTTCCCTGCTTACAGAGATAAAACTCACTGTGAAATTTATCATTAATGACTGTACATTCTGAAACATAATGCAAATAAGTAGTACTGGAAATTCACACCCGTTCCTAAGCACAGACTCCATTTTGATATTTACACGCTTGTTTCACTTCTGCTTACATGAGTTTCCTACATCATAGTTACACTGATACTAAATCAGCAGGAAATGAATTTAACAAAAGAGCAGATGAATAACAGCACCTCCGGGGCCTGAAAATTTTCAAGGGAAAAAAAATTGCATCAACAGAAATATTTGGATTTTCCACAGAAACTTCATCTATTCAGGAGTAGGAAGAATGGGTATGTTTATGCTACTGTTCCCTTAGAAGAGCGGTAGTTAATAGCCAGATTTCCACCCTTTCGATTTAGTATGCAGATCTTCTGCATGGTAAGACTCGTAAGCACTGATAAACATTGAACTGCTGTTAACTAGGAGGACCAGTTGGGAGTTACAGGAGTTATACTAAAAGAAGTGAGGTAGGACTACATTATGCTGTTCTAATGGAACAGTAGTTTCAAATAAAATCTATCATCACTATGCTCAACCCACTGTATTTTGTAGGCTTTTGCAGCAAGACAATGATGTTCCGATAATCACCATTTAAACCAACAACATGCAGTAATATAAAAGAATTTTCAGCAAAAAGAGTAAAATAAATACCTGCAGGACTGCCAGCATTCTCTCCTTGATGCAGCTGAATACCAGCAGAATCTATAGAGTTTACTGTAACTGTCTGTAGATTTGGCAATTGAGCAGTGCTTAGACTAACTGGAGTTGACGTCAACGCCCCACCTGCTGCAACTTGGCCAAGAGTGAGAGTCTGCACAGGGGTCAGAGTTATTTGTTGACCAGGTGCATTCTGAATTTGCAAGTTCTGCAAGTTCTGAACTCCTTGCACTTGAAATGTCTGCCAGGTTATCTGCCCAGAAGGGGTCACTGTTTGTGCCTGAATTAAAAAAGTTCCAGGATTCAGCTGCAGTTGAAGATTTTGAAGAGCCTGTTGAGATATACTTTGACTTGCTTGCACACCGTGGATTGTCTGTTGCGTAATACCTTGCACAATCTGGGCTTGACTGGTTGGCTGCTGAGACTCTTGTAGCTGTATGTGTTGTACAATTGGCTGTGCTGTGGAGACCTGAATATTCTGAGCCTGCGTGTCATCAGAGACTGATGTCTGGATGTAATTTCCCTGAAGATCAGAACTATGAACTTGACCACTGGTTGTGGTCAAGTCATTTGCATTTTGTTCCAATATACTCGAACTGTCTATGGTAACGGGCAATTGCGATGAAGATGACGTTGGCACAAATAAGTCATTATCAGTGGCAGTTTCTGTAATTTCAGGAGAAACTTGCTCACCAGTCCTTTCAGAAGTATCTGAACTATCCATGGCCTGTCCAGTATTTATCAAGTGTCCATCTGCATTAATGCCTGCTGTCATGGTTTGAGAACCACCGCCAAGTCCCAGAGAATCTAGATCGACACTGTTGATGGGTACAAAAGTAATATTTCCTGGCAGTCCAAGAGGGACGTTAGCAACTACTTGTGCTTGGCCAGGGTAAGATGAACCACCAATTGCCACTCCCTGAACCTGGACTTGACCAGACTGACTAGATAAGATATTCTGAATATTAGCTGAAGACGTTCCAGAGGCAATGATGGTTTGATTAGAGCCAGGAATGATCTGAATTTGACCAGTTTCTTGATTTATACTGCCATTATCAGAAGAGGCTGCAAAGCCAAGTTGAACCTGCTGGCCATCCGCTGTCTGGATCTGGGGTATTACTTGGTATTGTACGTTAGACACTGTACCATTCGACGAGTCTGATCCTGGTGCAACAGAAAAGATTTGTTGATTTTGCAAACTCTGAATAGGAAGGACATACTGCCCACTTGAAGTTACTGTGGCAGCACCTGGAATCTGTACTATATTACCAGCTTCATCCTTTATAGTGGTAGGAGCTGCAGACAAGACCTCCCATCTGTTTGGAGTTCCGGCTAATTGCACAGAAGCCAAATCCCCTGTCTAAAGAAAAAGAAAAAAAGAAAAGAAAAAATTAAAACAAGTGATGTACAGACCATGTGTTAGACCAGTCATGCAATTCAACACTAGACACTGACACACTACTGGAAAACATGCATTACAGCCCATATGAACCTCAGCAACTGAATTAAAACTCTGAAATACAGATTTTGTAAGTGAGCTAATGCCTAAGTCAGGGTAACCAATCTGCGGATTGGGAGCTGCACGTTGCTCACAAACACGTCAAACGCAGCTCCTATGTCATGGCTATGTCAGGTGACCAGCAGCAGGGTTATTCTGGGGGGGGAAGCCTGCTGGGTAATCCAAACCCCTGGCTCTGGGAAGAAGGGAGCTGGCAGGGGCTGCTGGAGCTCTCATCACCAACCTACCCTGGGACTCAGCTACACTCTTTACCAAGTCTGGTACTCATAGCACAGAAGTGGAGGAATTGCTGTGAAAACAGTACTGCCTGTATGTCCTGGAACTCCACTGCCTTTTGACTCTGTGTTAAATATGATATAGGTGTGCATGTTGTGACTCTCACCAGTACAGAGAATGTTAAGAGGTGACATAATCACACAGTTGGAAAGACTGGACAGCCTCAGTTAAGTTACAGGTAACACAAAGTCCTAACATCTATAAGCTTGTAGGAGTTACTGCTTCACTAAGGAAGAAGGCTTCTAGACTAAGGACTTTTACACTGATATCATGGTTGGATTAGTCATACAGATCAGTTGGGGGGCAGGGGATCTATCTTCATTAAGTTGGAACGATAGAAAAGACCAGTGTTTCAGAGCAGATCCCCTAGTTGGTTAAAGATCCTAGCACAGAATTGGCTTCTACTTAGTAAAGAAAAGGTAAATAGCACTTACCTTTCTTTATCAAAGCAAGCTCTTTCAGAATAGGGTATTAAGAATTACATTTAACTTTCTGCAATGCTTAGCACAGATTTGCATAATCAACAAACTTGATACTGTAAACAATCATCAATCTAAGGAATACCAAGTTTCTCTTTATCTGTTTTACCACACTGCAGTAAAACAATAGAATAACTTAATATTTAGCAACAAGCAACTAACTTGTCTTACAACCATTTCAGCTCCGTGAAACAAATTTACTCCCTTTGGCAGAGTCCAGAGGACAAAGAAAAAAAAGCTCTGGTTTGCCATTCTGCACTGATACTGTGATTACTCCTGGTAGGGAAATTACCAGAGCATATCACAACTTCTTTCTGAGGCTGCATTCTGACTTGCTTTAGAATAAAACCTGGATATGCAAAATATAGCACTCATCTAATTCTTTCCTAACACAGCGCTGAGACTTAGCCAGCCTGAATGAATCCTGCAGCATGCAGCCAAGTGATTTTAGTCCACAGCATTGGCTGGGACTTTGCTTGCTTCACTTTCTTATCCTATTCCAGCTCCACACTACAGTGTTTACATGTACCAGAAAAATACTCTATTTTCTGAGTGCTTATTAAAAAATAGTTTTAGTGTGCTTGTCAAGCTTCATTTCCAACAAGGAAAGAAATGCATATCTTGGTTCTAAATTCTTCTCAAGAACTGTACAAAGAATGATTGTGGGGAAAAAAAAAAAGCTAGCTTCTTTAGCCCTCAAAGATACAGGCCACTCACAGAAGAGTTGGACTCAATGACCCTGGTGGGTACCTTCCAACTCAAGATATTCTGTGATTCATAAGTGTAATTCATAATCTTTCAGGTAGTTTATTAGTAAACATTAAGCATCACCAGAACAAAACTAATTTTATGGCCTTAATGCTTCAAGAGGAGAAAGACAGGAGTAATTGTAAGTCCATTTCATTATTTTCTTTTCCTGTTATACTGATCAAGCTTTCATTTAAAGAACATACTTTCATCTTTCAAGCTTGTAATTTATGATATTAAAAAAATTAATATACCATATCACATATCTCATCTAGAAAAAGGCAAAAAAAATACATTTTCCTCTGCTACCACATTAGCTGCATACATTTATGTTTAGTATTGTTTGTACACAGGTACCAGTTGCTGAAATGTTTCTAAGAAAGTTCACAACTACTGAAGTCAGAAGCAAATAAATACTTATTTACTGAAGGTTTTATAAAGTAACAAAATATCCACAAAACTCACAGGTAAAAACATCAGTCAGAAAACACCAAAAGCAAAAATATGATTGTCATATGTTTAAAGTGTGTAACTATAAAATAAATGTATAATATAATGTGCTGATAGTAGCTGTTAGAACAAAAGAAAAAGTAATGGAAACCATTACAAGTCTCATATAATTTCTCACTGATACAAAACTCCATACAAGCAAATGTAGCATGCTTAGGCTAAAACTGGACTGATCTAGTATGCAACAACATGCCTGTGTGTACTCTTATGTAATACATACGAATGTCCTCCACAGAAATAGTTCAAAGGAGAACTGTCCCCTTCATGATATGGAAATGGCCTATGTTATTCTATTCCCAAAACATGTTGATTCCCATATTGCCATTTTCATGCTAGGCACACATCTCTTCTCACCTTTTCATGATCTAGTGAAATCTTTCCTCAATCCTGCTCTGTAAGGGTTATAGCACAATAGAGCCACTCTTCTAATAGATGCACTTGTCAGTCCATGGAGAAGTTCAGGGCAGCCATGCATGTGGATATGAAGCTTACTACATGCAGCACATAAAATGCCCGTTATTCACATGTTGCTCTTACAGCTGGCTATATCAAGACACCACCAGACGAATCATGAGGAGGGAGGGGCAAAGAGAGGGTGAGGCTTTCAAGAAGGTATCTGGCAGCTGTGGAAATTACTAGCATTAAAGCATGAAAAAGACCTGTATGGTAAAGAGCATTTGAGGATGATCTCTAATCTCAAATGGTCATCAACCTGTCATAACAAGACTGACTGTTATACCCTTTCTCAAAGTCTGATGAGCTAGTAGAAGTCCATTTTTTAGACTTCTTTTCCTACTAACTAAAGAGTAGTAACCTTTGTCTGCATCCTCAGACAATTAAGCATTTTTGTAGTAACTCAAAAGTTCTACCATCAATACATTAGCAGCAACATCTGCAGTTTACTCACTTACTGATCTTCACAGTGCACTTGAAATACACCCGCCTTTGTTTGCTGTCTATCAGCCATCCGTGAAAAATACTTAAGAGGGCAGAGATAAAGCAACAATTCTTTTTGTTATCAACTGATACTCAGGCAGCAGCTACTTGGAAGCTGTTCCTTTAAGAGAAGGCTGGACGGTTGTAATCCAAAGGCTCAGTTTCAAGAGGAAGGGACAAAGATCTGAGGAAAGTTCAGCACTACTCAGCCAAGGAGAAGAGAACAGGAAGCAACGGGGAATTCACTGGAAGCAGCATCAGGAAACAAGAGAAGAGACAGGAACAGAGCAAAGAGAGTAGCTGACACAAGACATGGGAAGAATTAAAATCAAATGATATGTCCACCTGGAGAAAGGTCAAGTACCAACAAAGAGTGGAAGCAACAACCACTGTTCAGCCTGCCTTTTGATCCTTTAGCAGGCCTTGTATAATTTCCAGTGGGTAAAATAAAGAGAGATCTCTGAGTCAAAATTCTCATCCCTGAAGAATCAAGGGTCATGATAAATAAAAATCCAGTAATTGTCTTGTTCAATGTGTTTAGAAAAAATTAAAGCAACATTAGTCAAATGTGGAAGGAGATAAGAGAAAGACATACAGAAGATAAAATATCTTTTAAAAGTGATCTAAACCATAAAGAATGATAGGACTTGGGTTATAAAAAATAAAACATCCTTCATCAAAGTAAAACTGGAAAGGGGAGAAACCTCCCTGTAAGAACTGGTATCTGTTGTAGACACCCTCACTTCAACATATCAAATGTGACCAACTGGACACATGCCATTGGCCATCAGTATTTTATTACTAAAAAACTACTGAACACTTATCTCTGCTAGTCTATTGTGGACTGCTTTTTATTGCACTTTTTGGAAAGTCACTTTTGCCCCAATTAGTCCTGGACCAAAACCATCAACAAAATGAGCAGAGGTGGACAGATAATGCGTCACGAGCTCCTAAACATTTAAAAATCACATACCTAGTGAAGAAGATTGGACACTGCCTCATCCAAATTGTTGTTTTATGAAAGAGTTAGGATTATAATGCACAAGTTTAATACCATGTGTTTACCAAGCTACAGTAAACTATCTGTGCATTCTTAGGTCATTACAAATACAAGATAAAATGCACTTGCTTCAACTCTTTCATTAAAGTATGAGCTAATACGTTCTATCTGTACTTGCCATAGGTTAAAAACATGTTCAACATCCGTCACTGTGGTTCAACTGACACAAAGCTGCTTGTTAAGGCAAATTAATTCTGTTGCACATTTCAGCCCTCTGCCAATGAAGCCACACAATTCAGAGAAATACATTTGCCCAAATCAAATGTTTAGAGAAACAAAGAATGTTTCAGAGAAAAAAGTATTATCTGGGGCTACCTAAAATGTTATTTTAAAAGAAACTCCAATTTGATGAAATACATCTGTGTCTCATTTAAAGAATATCTTCATCTTTTTGCTTGACATGGACAACTGGAGTCAAAACTTTAATAGCTTGGTATCAATCAGCTGAACTTCAGAACCTGTTCACATTAAGACAATACAATATTCCTGATGTTAGTAGAAAAAAGGAAGCTGCAGTACTAAGGAATAAGACATGGCAACAAGGAGAAATTTTTAACTAGATTGTAGGTAACTTCATTTGTTTACTAAGTCTCAATATAACTACATGCCAAACTAGAATTTAGCATCTGTAAATGGTTTGTTTTCCTTGTACTTTCAACTCAGGTGCTGAATGCTCTATCAAATCATCAAGAGAGACAAGACAGAGGACCTGAGATCGGTCAGCTTGAACTCGATCTTTGTGAAGGCAGTGGACCAAATAACCTTGAAAAAATTAACCTTCAAATAACCCGGGAGGGGGCAGGTAGGGGAGAAGGTAGTGATCAGAGTAGCCAGCCCAGACTTAGGAAGGGAAAATAATGCTTAAATAAGTAACCTGACAATGTTCTATGATGAGAAGACTGTCTTGGTAGACAGGGTTATGCAAGGCATGTTATTTATCACTACTTTAGTCAGGCTTTTGACTGTGTCCCCCACAATGTAAGAAAAAACCTTTTTTTCTTGTTACTGTAAGGGTGATCAAGCACTAGAACAGGCTGCTCAGAGAAGTTGTGCAGTCTCCATCCTTGGAGGTATTCAAAACCCACTGGACACAGTCCGGAGCAACCTCCTCTCACTGACCCTGCTTTGACTAAGGGTGGAGAGACCAGACATTCTCCAGACATCCTTACCACCCTCAACTGTTCTATGAAATCTTAGACTTCTTCATAATAATTAAAATTAGAGAGAGAACTTTTTGGTTTATGCTGCCTTTAAATATGGAAATGTTTTAAAACACACATTTTATTACTTTCTCTAAAACTATAAAGATAAATAAAAAATATTTTAAAGAACATCCTTAAAGTACCTTCTTCTAGAACTTCTACATTTCATTCTGATCCAGCACTAGAAAGACATAATCAGAATGCAAAATTCAAAGAACATTTTAAAAGGTGACCTTCTGGACAGCATCAGGGAAAATACACCATTAGTCACTACATTCTACCTCAAACTTCTTTGTTCTGCAAAAGTATAAAACAAAGTAGCAAGATAATTCCAGGCAGACTTTCCTATAGTGGCTGAACACGTTCTGGTGGATTTGTTCACATCCAGAAACACTGCATCGGGAAGCTATCTTATCACCCACAAAGGACAAAATGAATGTCAGAAGAATTTTGAACTTCCTCAAAATGATCATATAGGCCAGAGAACCAAGAAGGATGGTTAATGCTGACACATGATGTTCATGTGTACTTTTGCCTAGTGGAAAACATGAAATTTAAAATGCCTTCTAATTTCTCTAGTCTATCATCACCATTACTATTTCCCTCTCAACTGAGATTAAGTTAGGTGCATCTCAAATGATCACAGTAATGTTCTGAGGCATAAACAAACTGGAATTCCAGATTATCAGAGAAGCACTGATTATCAATACTAAAGCTCAAGATATGCCAAAGCAGTCTTAAAACTCTGTAACCTTTACTTGTAAAAGATAAAAAGAAATGCTTTTTCTACAACAGAGAAACAATATTCATCTTCCCCACACTGGAAATTATTAAGCTGTTCAAATGTTTTCCACATCATGTTTGTAAGCAACAAAATAAATCATAAATCATTCCCCTGAGCCTTTTTTTCTTTTAAGACTAGAGAATCAGCATACCTGGCACCACAGGATGCAACTCCATACCACAACCGGGGCAGTCATCTCTGACAGCTCCCATTCTTTGGCGGCTGCCAGAGCCAACAGTCCTCTGCCAGCCCACCGCTTTTCCCAATTCACCAGCCTTCCAGACCTCCCACACAACCTCCCATCAGTCTTGCACCGTATCCTCACCTATCCCAGTGCCACCCAGCACAACCATAAGAATGCCCTTGGGAGCATGATAGTTCAAGTGAGTCTTTAGCTTTGCATTACAATGAAGTAAGAGAACATAAAGAACTGGTTATCATCTCAGCTTTGTAGCTTCTTAAACAACCATCTGATCACACCAGCCATACCGTCAAGGCTTTGTTTGACCTAAATCTGTTTGCTCTTTTGTTTTTTCCCCTATGCATAGCTCTGCCGCCTTCTGCTTGGCTTCTCATTTTTACCTAATGCTGAAATCTTTGCAGATGTTTAAACTGCAACGAAACTAGAGTATTTATAACTAAATGAAAAAGAGTCCTAAATATGACAGTTTGAAGTAGAATTATAAGTCAGCAATAAATAGCGAAAAAGCAAAATCCAAACTAAAACTTCTCAGACTTTAAATTCCCAAAAGAGGGAAAGACATCCAGAGAGGCCAAAACATGAGCTGTCATTCTAGGTCAAGCAGCAGCACCTACCATCCCAGCAAGGCTTTCACACATACCAGTAGGCAGCAATATTCAAGGCAAAATTTCCATGGCAAGCATTTGAACAAACCATGGATGCAGCAGTATGGCAACCGAGGAAAAGACACTGAGGTAAGCAAGCCACAAACTCAAGGCCATCTACATTAAAATCAAAAACTAGCAGGCAACACACAAGGCACTGGTGTTGGATGATCACAGGTAGAATAAATCACAGCATCAAAGATGAAAAGACTTCAACCTTCATCAATGCACAAAGACGAGATCAACAGTAACGCCTGCTAGGGCCTCTCATCCAAAAAAAATACAGTTCTAACCAGAATCCTGGGCCAAGCTGAAAACCTTGTTGTGGACTAGAGACAGCCTGCCAGGTCATTGACAGAATGGAAAGGATAAGAGGGTTGAGTTTAATTCTGTCAATTGCCTTCACTTGCTTTCCATTACAAGCAGTAGCCATTTTCATAAATCTTTTTATTTCCCCACTAATCCTGTCAGTGACATAACAATGTCCACTCACGCAGTAGGCCTGGACTCAGACACCAATATAGAATCATAGGATAATTTCAGTGGGAAAGGACTTCTGAAGGTCATCCGCTCCAACCAGTGGGCTTAAAGCAGGGCCAACTAAATCAAAACAAACACGATCCCATTTGCTCCAGCTCTTCCCCAAATCCCACATATGCAATATTCCCTGCATTCCTCTGGGATTTTTGCTGTTGCTTTTAAATCATACTGCTGGTCTCTTGGGAGCAGCTGCAGCATTCCATCTCAGCCAGGAAAGCAGTGTGCTAGCCCAGCATACAGGCTCCAGCCCTGCCAGTTCCTACCGAGCCAATGTCAGTAAAACAGTAACAAAACAATTCCCAAGCCACACCATCACTAGCCCTATACATGCAGGCTCTTCAAACACTTCTAAGAGGAAATAAGTAGTTTAACTTTTACTATCTATTTGTATGGGTTGAGAGTTCTACCAGATGTTCAGCAGCCAGAACTGCGGTCCAGGTATAGAATATATTAGGAAAGGGCTGCCTTTCATCACTACACTAGGCACCATCACCCATGCACAGATACCAAACTGATTCATCTATACTCCTAGGAAAGGGATGAGCATCACAAACTACAGGAAGACAATTATATCTCTGTCTATGCATACACATTTCATTTTCATTATGAGGTTCCTACAATTTAAGCCTTTTAGCTCCTTCCTCCTTCTTCCACCCTCTGATAAGATAAACTCAGAGGACTAGAAAAAAAAGACTTTACTGCACTAAATCCCTTTAGGCCTTCTGTTTTTCACTAGGAATGGATTTCAGGGCCTTTAGTCCCTCCCCTCTCTTTATTAAGGTCATCTTAATTAACTCCTGTGTCTAGTTCAGCTACTGTAGGTATCTCCTCCAATTTATATTTAGTTTCCACCCAAAATATTCTGAATCATTCAAGAGTTATGTTGTAGGAGTGCAAAAATTATCAGAATGCTATAACCTAACTCACAGAAGATATGTAGGAGGGGCCTATCTCCATGTATGAAAAGTAGTGAGTGAGCTTATATTCAGATTTAGTTTTAACTAAAATTTTGGCTTCTCTTGAACTGCATCTGCCTTGCCCTGAAAAGCCTCTTATACATAAACATAACAACAGAAAAATTTAACAGGAATAAGGAAGTACTATTTCAAAACTGCTTTGCCCATTTTGAACTCTCAGGAACCATTTGTCCTGTATTAGCATTCTGGCATCCTGTCAGACCTAGACCTAGCACTGCTCATCCTAAGCAATCAACCCATTTTCAAGACACACAATTGCAGCTTCATAATGAGAACAACCTTCAGGTGGATATAGTAAAGCAAGCAACATTAAAACATCATTCATTTTTCAATACGAAAGTTCATGCTTTTCAGTGCTGTATGTATCTGGTATTATGAAACAAATCTTGGAGGTATTAGGCACTTAACAACATCTAGAAAGACTTTAAAAATGTACAGCTTGAGCAAATGAACAGGTTTGGCAGAAATGATGCTTAAGAGGCAGTCAGAACCTTAATATATTTTTGAGCTCTGTCATTAGTCTACAACCTGCTGTATGACCTCAGACAGCTACTTTGCTTCAGCTTCCCTTTGTGTAAAGTAAGCTGAAATGTAGAGATGAGAAGCATTTTAAAGTTTAGCACTCAAGTATTTAGAAACCTAACAGTATCACTAATGCTTTCACATTTGTTAAAAGCTTGTCATCACAGCCACTTAATCTATGCTTTGAGTTTTGCTTCCTATTCATAGAACGCTAAAAACATATAAGGCTGTTGTACAGCAAGTTTAAAACACCAAACCTGCTTTACAAGATAAAAGGGATTTTTGCTAATTTTACAGATGTTTTTGTAAACAACAAATAAAATTAGAGATAATATGTGGGATTTTCCGAGGCCAAAAAATTACCTCCTTGTGTCATTTTAAAGGATATTTTGGAACTCTTTGAATATACCAGTATTTTCAGGTATCAGTTATTTAGAAATGCACAATCTTTGAATTTTATCAGCATATGTCAAAAAGAGTTTAGCTAGACCAATTAAGGAACATGTGAGTTTCCACTGGGCTTTTGTTATGCGCATTGTTAAAGTTGCTTCAGCAAGAATACAATCCTAGTCTGCAAGATCCATCTCATCGCACAAGGTCCCAAGGTCACCAAGGTTCCTTCCAGAGCCGACAGCGCATGAGAGATAAGGACAGAAATTCGGTTTGCAATACGAGGAACCGCACGATAACCCTTCCTAGAACACCCAGCGTCGATACAGGAAGCAGCTCTCCACCACCGCGTTCGCTCCTAAACAGCCATTTTACTTCGCTACATCCTTCCCCGCAGCCAGCCTTCATTTTGTGCCGCTGCCGCCCGGCCGCGCGGTGCCCGCCTGGCAGCCCGCACAGGACACCGGGGCCACGCTCAGGTGCGGCTGAGGTGCCGCCCAGCCTCGCCGGGTGCCGAGCGAGCCGTTCCGGTGCCAGGGCCGGGGGAGGGAGGCTTCCCGCCTCCCCCCGTTTTTGAAAGTAAATGAAGGCGCCGCTCCCAATGGCGGGGGAGGGGGGAGCTTGGCTCCCTCCTCCTCCCCGGAGCCCGGCTCCTCCTGGAGAGGCAGGGGAGCCCGGGGACCCCTCTCCTGGCAGGTCGGCCCTGCTATCGTCCCTCCCCCCGGGCGGGCAGTGCCGTGTGTCCCGTCCCTCCCCCCGGGCGGGCGGGCTGGCTGTGCTGTCTCTCCCCCCGGCAGGCCGTGCGAGAGCGGCGGGGCGGGCACTCACCGCTCCGGCAGAGTGAGAGGCAGCGGCGGCGGCGGCGGCCTCATCCTCCTCCGGCGACGGCGGGCCGATCTTGCTGCAGGTGGCCGCC
>VWZF01005472.1:163-133182 GCA_013396755.1 Sclerurus mexicanus | reverse complement strand
CGCCCCGCGGGAGTGTCTGCCCCGGGCGCGGCAGCCGAGCCCGGCACGGGCCGGGCCTTCGTGCCAGCGGGTTTTATTTTGGTCGTGTTAGGGAGAACTAACAAGATTCCCGCAGCGTCAGACTGCTGCTCTGCCCCTCGTGTTATGCAACACAAAGGAAACTGGGAGTTCTCGGATTGTTAACTAAGGCAGGAAATATGTTTAAAGCGTTACATAAGGATATGATGATACAGGAACGATTATTAGTGGGGCCTGTTTCTCTGTTGCACCATGTCGCTTGGGAAGGGTTCCTGTAAAGGGGAACAACTTTGGCTTGGCCTTCCCTCGTGTCTAAGTGCCTGTGCAGGGTGACAGGACAGTGTGTAGGTTGAGACAGTGATTTTGACCCTTGGCTTGCAAATTCACCTGCAGAATGAATTTTTCTTAGTTACCTTTAATGTGGTGTTCCAGGGAGTCTGAATGAGGCTGAAAAGCATTGGACTGAACAACTCAAACCTTCTTTCCTGTTACAATATTTAGTGTAATTATTGCTGAGGATTACCTGGGAGATACAGTGAGCACAGTCTCATATGTCAGTAGGTGGCCTGAGTATTTGGAATCACAGGCTACCCAGATAAACCCATGGCAAAGTTAGTAACTAGGAAGCCCAGAAATATGGTCAGGATTTTCAACAACTTCTCTGAGCAGAGAATAAACAGGGCTTTTTAATCAGTCCAGCACTATGACCTTGCGGTAACTGCCCAGTCTTAGCTTAGAAACTATTACAGAACAAGAAAAAATGCACTGGGAAAATGTAAACTTAATATCAGGAAGTTATGATGAAGGAAGACTGCAACATCTGCACTGACAGAGGAAGGTTGCTCTTACTGTGTGATGCTTAGTCTTATTTCAAGCCAATTTACACCTTCAGGTGACTTAATAATCAGCTATAAATTAATACCAAGGTTGTTCATCACAATTGATTTTTTCCAGGATAGTTAAAAAAATAGAAAGCAAACCCCACTTCTGTTTATGCAATGTCTGTATTTCTTTGCATAGTCTCTTGTCATTCTACTTTAGAATATAACAGTCATAAAGAAGAAGCTTTTGTTGCAATCCATATTTTTTATTTTAATAACAAAACTGAGAAACAAAAGTTTTAACTTGGAACAGAAGTATTTTTATTTTTTTGAAGTTGTGCAGTCTTTTTTTGCGTCAAATAATTTTTTTTGCCAGTAAAAGCTAAGGTACACAACACTTAAAAATGTGCCAGTATGCATACATAAGGAAATTTTAGGAGAAAAATGAAAATGCAAAATTGCATTACTACTGTAGCATCTAAAAAAAAGGTCTTCTACAGCTAGTATAAAACTTGCAGTTTGTTTTGCAATATCAGAAGTTGCTGGTGAAATATATGATAGTCTGTCATCCTGGAACCAGGACTATTACGGATTACTTTGGACTTCCAGTAACCTCGGAAGTCGTTCATTTAAAGACTGATGTGTGAGAGAAGTGATTTCAGTTCATATGCTCTGAAGGAGGGAATGATACTAAAAAACTGGCACTTGCTATTTAGCAGGGTATTGCCAAACACTGTCAATGGCATTTTGCTTTTGGACAATTCTGTTGTTCTTTCTTCTACAGCTGAATGCATGTTGAGAGCTCTGACTTAAGTGAGGTCTTGTCAATGGAGTAGTTCACCTGCATGGATCTTATTGCAGTCCTGGGACTTAACTGCAGTGCTTTATAACAGAAAGATTTGAAATACCAACAATGGGATTGAGTTTATATATAAGAGTTTTTCAGTGTGATACAACTCAGATGTAGTTAAGCTTAACAACACTCGTTGAGGACCATCGTTTTCTAGTCAAGTGTCTCTAAAATTAGGGGTGGCACTGTTAATGGTAGTATTAAATTCAGATTAAAAAGAAGCAAACCAGAATATTAATAGACTATTTAAAGAGTATACAATTAAAAATAAGATAAATTACAAGAAAATTCAAAAAAGGTATATACTATTATGAAAAAGAGGTCTGAAGAGACTCAGTGTTAAATAAAAAGTGGTTGGTAATAGAAATCAAGTGTGTTTATTTACCACTTCTCAGTGGAGATTAAGAACACATGAGAAATAAAAAAAGAAATGAAAAAAGGAAAGAAAAGACTTTTTTTGCTTATCAGTGTACTAGCATCAAGATGTTCACTAGACAAATTCTGGATGTATCAGGGAGATACTGTATTGGAGCTGGCCTGAAGTTCTGTTAGGTGGCAATCTTCCTGCCAAGTTAGCACTGTGCTGATAGTCCCACTGAGACTGAGCTCCATGCCCAATTAGAGGAGTCATTGTTTTCTCGAGATTACCGACCAGATGTACTGTATCAGTATGTGATCTGAATAAACTAACCATGACCAGTTTATTATTATTAAAGAGGCTTGCCTCTTTAAAGCCCCTGCCTCCTGCTTCTGGGATGTTCCTGGTAAACTGCAGGTCCTGGGATGAATTCTCAATCCACTTGCTGAAAGTGGTGTATTGCAATTGGAGCTGTGTACATACAGAGAAAATAACACTGGGTCTATAGGTAATGAGAATACCTCCAGCAGATACCAGAATGCAGCAGTTTCACAACTGAGATGCAGCCTTAGTGCTAAGTAGCAATATACTTTGGGAGAGGAAGCAGTGCCTACCAGCTTCTGATAAAACTTAAGGTTTTGACAGAAAGAATGCTGAAACTTGATGCCTACCCTGTGTTTCAGTTGTAAACTCAGTGCTGAATTTGTGCACTGTAAATCGTATCGCATTGTTTTAAGTCTTGGAGCTCAGTCTCTGTGTGAATATCAGTTCAGTACAAGTTCAGAAGGAAGTGCACCACCTAACCCAACTTCCAACCAGCACAGTGCCTGATATACTTGGAAGTGGCTTTTCTGTCTTAATAGTCCTTTGAAACTTCTGAGCTATGACCTTATTTCTGTCTTTAGTAGTCCCTTCTGTTGGTGACCCTGCATTTATTTAAAAGAACACATTATTGAAGGGTTGTTGGTATGTGGCCCAGGTCAGTGTTTACTCACAGCTGTGGTACTCCGTTCCTCTGCGAAGTGGTGGTTTTGCCATGCTGAAGCCTAGAATGCAACTGGACAAGATGAACAGGAACACATTCTGCTGTGATGTGTTCTGTACCACTGTGAAAACTCACTAAAGGGCACTTTAGTTTGAAAGGCTGGGTTTAAAATTACATTAAAGAAGCAGTAGGGATTCCATTCAACCAGCTGCCTTAAAACAGGGCCTTTACTGGAGGGACAACAATCAGCATTATCTGTACATCTCATACCTCAGAAAGTAACTAGGACACAAAAAAAAATATTCAGGGGAGGTATCCTTTTGAATTTGAGGTATCTTCTTTTACTTGGTAATCTCTGTAAAATGTTAGTAGAGTCTGGAAGGCTGTATGTTTTGGTTTTTAAGGGCCAAATATTTACGTGGTACTATAAAACCCGAGATAATTACAAGGTTCTGAATCAGGCCTATTAAACTTACCAGAATTCAACTTCATTCTGGATTTCAGCCTGCCTTTGCAATTTGTTTAAGTCTTAGCAGACAGGAAAAGGAACATAGCTACCAGTCCTGAATACTGCAGTCTTAATTTCTGTATCCCATATGGGGTCCATTTGCTTAAGAATATTAGGACATCTTTAGAGAGGGCCACAGGCAGGACTGACAGGATGTTGTGAGGTTTTATGAGTCAGCACATAGTAGTTGAAGATAGTTGCGTGACTTGAGTTTGTCTCCGTAGAAATAAAGAGAGAAATGAACCCTTGCCTGGTGTAAAATCAGCAGTGGTCAGAGAAAGACGTTGACTGGCATTGTGTCATCATCCCCCAGAAAGCACCTCCCTGTTCTGAGTGGCTACAAAAACACAAATTTTGCAATGCGGGAGCAGGCTTGAGCAGTAGCTGTGGTTTGCCCAGAAGCTGAGCCAATCTCATAGCTCATGGACATCACCATAAGAAAATAAACTCTGCAAAAATACTGCTCCTCTTGTTGCAGGCTAAATTGAGTCAAACTAGGCACAGTAGGGAACAGTGCTCCATGGGTGGGAGCAGATGAGGAGAGGTAAGACTCCCTTTAGCAGCAACAAGTAGATTAATTCAGGGTGTCAAGCTTGCTAGACAACACAGGAATTTGCTTTTGGCTATGTTTGTGTAAAGTGCCTGTCAGTAGCCCAGGATTTCAAGCCTTTGGTACCCAAGCATGTGAAATATCAAGGTATTTGCATACTCTGCTGCGCAAGTGTGATAGTACCCAAGTGTAACTATATAGAGGACAAATAATATTTATTAATAGTGAAGTTGAATTTTAGAAGAGTAATTTTTCTGTTTTAAATCAGGAAGCAGTTCTAAAAATACTAGTATCTGCTTGGAACAACTCGGTTAAGGAGGGGTCAAAGAGAAGTCTGTGGTATCTGGATCCAGCTGTTGGCAGGGCAGACATTTGATTCCACTGGTCGGCTCACATCCCATGGGAGCTGCGGATGGGATAAAGGCGGGCCTAGCAAACTAATGGACAGCATAGCAGCCACAGCAGGAACACGCCAGCTCCAGACACTTTCTGCACCTGACTGCAGCTCTCAGGCACACAGCCTATCCACACTAAGAGGAGAAACCTGTGAATAAGTAGCCTAACAACCCAGTGTTCACAAATCTAACGACTGTGACTCTTCAGCAACACAGATGACAGATCTTCAAAGAATGGGGCCAACAGAAAGTCTGTCCAAGCTCTACATGCACCAGTGTATGAGGCAGTCCTCTGGAACATTGTTTGTAACCTAGTCATTGTATTTATGAATTTTTTTGAGCAATTGGGACAAAACAAGTCATGTTCCTTTTTAGTCAGAAATTCTTCCTCGTTTGTTACAGCTGTAACTCTCCCCAGGTGATATATTCTCATATATTTTCCAAATTGTCAAATTTCCTGGGGACATGCAATATTTGACTGGTAAACAGGTTCTGTCCTTAATAACATCCTAGAGAAAACTATGTCTGCTCTTCTTTCTTCCTCATGTTTAACTATGTGACTGCAATAGGGGACAAATTTCAATGTATTTAGACAAAGGGGTTTTTCCCTCCCCTCTTTTTTTGTTTGTTTGGTTTTTGTTTTTACTTATGTAACTAAATAAAGAGAATATTAATTAAATATTCCCTGTAAAATGTGTGGGTTTTATTCAACTGGCAGAATAGTTTTTTCATTAACGGTATTTGTTTCTTATGAACATTAAACAAATTCATCTAATCTCCCTCCCATTTGGAGAGATGTGGGGGGAAAAAGCAGACCAGTACATATCTGAAAGCTGCTGTTTAGCAGGTTAATCACTGTAGACATTCTTTCATTTCACCTCCCTTAAATGGAAGTACATACCTCTTTTTTCAAGCTTTCTAAAAGTTACTGCCTTTGGGCCCCATCATTATCCTGTTTGTTTATGCTTAATTCCTACCCTTCAAGGTCATCACAACAGATGAAATTTAATTCTAGAAATAATTAGGGGGGGGGGAAAATCATAGATCCTTTAGGTAAGGTTGGAAAAATGCTTCAAGGGAAGAGGCCACATAACCATGACTTGCAGAATCAGTAACAGGGCACGTGAGGATCTTTTTCCAGAGCCCATCACAAAATTGAAGTGGAAGTAATTAAATAGACATATAGATAAAATTACCTGAAAGGAAAATGTGTCTTGTATACTTCTTGTCTAATTAATTCTTTCTCACAATTTGGCATTTTATTTTTAATAGTACTAATAGAAAAGTAGGCCATTGAAATGAAAGAGACTGGCAAATTATATACTTGCACGTATGTTTACTGAAAAATTGAAAACTTAATAGGCGTTACAAATTCTGAAAGGAAAATACTTCTGGAGGAATGAAGTTACTTACTTTTATGACTCTCAGTTTGAATTTCCCTTCCCAACACAAAAGCAAGCAGGACTCTGTGGCTCCCCCTAGGAGAAGGAAGTCAGGGGCTGTGGTCCAAACCGCATCCTGTGCTCTCTCTGGCACGTCTTAATTCCAGCAACCTAAAGGCCACAGTGTGAACAGTGAGGGGTCAAGTGAGTGTCCATTTAAGGACATTTGCAAACCTGGATGACAGCTAAATTCTTACATACCTTTAGGTGAAGAAGGGTTTTTGTTTGTTAGGAGAAAAAAAATCCCTGACAGGATCTTTGAGAGAGGAGTTGTGGATAGTGACTTGCAGAAGAGGGCTGGACAGGAGAGTGTGACAGGAGAACTCCCCTTGGGAGGTGTCTGATGGAGGTAACCTGACCTCATAGTGGTTCTCAGCATTTTATTTTAATTGGCACTAGGAGACTGCGCTCAGCCCATGTCATCTTGACTGGCTGGCTTGGATTCCCCACAGGGTGCCCCGTCCGCTCTCCCTGTGAGGAACCCCATTGCTGAACAGAGTTCTGGCGTGGTCATGGTGGCAAATAAAACCCTTGTGGTTTTTCCTACCAGTATAATTTCATTAGAAGCTTTAAGAGGATCAGAACAAATAAGGTTTATGCCTTTCAGCTTTGAAAGAGGAGGTGGAAACTTCTAGGGTTCATTTCACATTTTTCCATGTCTATGTTGCAGAGAAGTCAAAATTTAAAATTTGGACAAGACCACGGTAACAGATGCATGCATTCCCCTTACCTTCCTGCAATACCACAGACAACTGGAATCGCAACACAGATACCAAGGAAGAGAAAGCTGAGTGAAATATGAAATTCCGGTTCTGGTCATAGAAGAAAACTGTTCTGAGGGGTGAAAAAAGTTACTAATTAAAATTTAAGAAATGCCTCAGTAAAAGAATAATCACTCTGTTTCAGCTTAGGTCTGAAAGAGGCTCATTTGAGGCTGAAAATAATAATAATTAACACACTGATGGTGGTGATATAAAACACCAATGGGTGCTTTTTAATTGCTAATTAACCTCTGGCTTCTATAAACATCTTTTAAAAATGCACATCTTCATCACCTTTTTTGCTGCTCACGAGCAATCACATAGTTTATACTACTACTCAAACCATGCTGCAGAGCATTCCTGGTCCTTGTGACCAGTTTCCATTTCCAAATTACTGCACAACCTTCCCAATCTAATGATACTTGCAAACGTCTGCAGTTGCTGCAGGTGTCCTTCCTATTTCTAAAAATTAATTAACGAAAGTTAATTATTTTTTAATGTATTGTTTCTCTCTCTTGTTTCAATTAGTATCTGAGTTATTGAAGTGGATCATTGCTATTAGTTTGTTTTCACAAAGTTGGAAAACTCAAACTCCACTATCATCTTAATTACTTACAAATGAAGGGTAAAATGCCTCCTTTTCTGTGGCAAAGCTCCAAAAGATGTAATGGAGACAGGATGTCGTAGCAAACCTACATTCCCTACGCATTCCTCCAGTCTCAGCAGGACCACTCAGGCACTGGAGGCGAAGTGTGCGTGCCATGCACAAGCACAAGTATGCAGTTCCAGGACACAGAGCCCACTACATCTTTTACTTTAGAACAGTAGTGCCAGATTTTTCAGCAACACATGTTTAAACGAAGCAGTAATTGAATATTCTGTCTGCTGCATAGAAAAAAAAAAATCAGTTCATCCTCCTTTTCTTCTCCCGAAGAAATAGCATTCCAGTATTTTTTTGCCTAGCCTGGATTCCTACAGAAATTAAAAGGGGTTTGAGATCATTATCTCTTCGTATGTATAATAAATCTCTGTGTGTGTCCGCATGTGTGCACACATACGTACATGTACATACTTGCATTTTGTGCAAGAGAAAGGGAACAAGAACAAACAGCAGCCAATTTTAACCACATCTGACAGAGCAGTAAAATGCTGAAAATGCTACATTCCTGTACATTTCATAAGAACAGGCTGCTAAGTAAAAGGAGACCCACTGCAGCTTGAGTTAAACCCTTATTAAACACCAAGAAAGCTGCAAAGATGAAAGATGTTACGAATACCCACCCACTGGAAAAGCTGCAGTCAGAGCTTCTGGCTGTGTAGACCTAGGAGAATCCAAAGATTTGCCCAAGGGAAGCAAAGCCCCATCAGATGGGCAACTCTCAGGACTGCTGCTTTGAAGATGACATACTCTGTTTTTGCCCCTTGACTTTCGGGAATTTTTTTTTTCTAAACAGATTTCTCAGACTTGATGAGCTGAAACCCCAGATGAAAGGAAGGACCAGAATTTGTACCTAAAGACCCCATGGGATACTCTCACCAGAATCACATGTGCAGCACTCTAGACAAGGAGAAAACAGCATCTTCAGGTTCTGGTTCACTGGAAACTGGAGAAAAACTTCATGCTCTGGCAGCCTGGACTTTGGTCTTAAGATAGCAAGAGTCAGTGCTGTTAAAAAGCCTTTCATCCCACTTGCTGACCTCTCACATCATTGATGCCCATTCTCAAGTTTGGTGAGGGACACACATCTCGGGTCTCTAAATTTTCCTGTTTTTTCGGCAATACAGGTGTGGTATCCATGCAGAGGACACAGCTGGAGGAAGCAGTTAAGTCAGAGTTCTGGTCTTTTTTTGTCCTTGCCAGTTGACCCTTGCCAGTGAAGGGTGCCTGGCTCCACTGGTGTTCCAGAGACACTCCTGACAGGGTCACGCCTCGTTGGCCCCTCACTTGGATGCTAAAGGAAAGCTGAAAGCGAGAGAGCGCCCAAACCCAGTGCTGCACCACATGTCATTGAACACACCAGCTTCAAGAAGACACACAGTATAGTGCTTGTCTCAGTCACATTTCCTCCCTGTAGCTTGGGAGGGGTTTGACAGTGTTTGCTTACTTCACCTCAGGCTTGTGTGTTCATCACCTATCAGTCACATATCCAATCCAGGGACAAACTCTGCCACTCCAACATTCACAGTCCCCTCTGGATGACTGCCTGACTTTTTATGTTCTAGGCACAGTAACTCACCTTTCATCTATACCTCTCTCCTGCACTGTATACCCTCAGACCTTCCTTTGCTAGGCACGTTCACATCTCTAAAAATACAATCCAGGAACTTTTTTATTCTTGTTGTGTAGCAAGGAAACTTGTCTCTCAAGCTCAGCAATCTTGCTTTTAGATGCTGAGGCAATCAATGCACCTAGGCTGCCTTGGATGCCTGTAGCCATATCTTACAGTGTTCTGATACACTGTCCTTCATACACCACACAAAGGCAGGAGAGATAATGAAAGAATTCAGCAGCCAAATCCTACTATTCCCCTCTTCTTCCCAAAGAGGCTAACTCCAGAAAAAGAGAAGTGCCCATTCTTATCACAGGGTGACAAAGCAATGTGTGTGGCATTGTTACTATTCTTGCTGCTACATGGTTGTGAGGTTATCCTGAGATATTTTTATGAATTTTTTAAATATTTTTCCTGTGGGGTTTTTTTTTTTAGTCTTCTGTCGCTAAGAGAATAATAATGACCTATCATGGTAATAAGAATCTCTGAGGCGTGGAACAATAAAGTCTTCTAAACTCTTAACAGTCTTCTAAACCAGCTACATACTGCAATTTTATGGAAAAACAAACACCCATTGTATTCAGTATATTTTACCTATCAGTCCCTGTTTTTCCTAATCTAAAGTTAGATGAGTAGCCTTCTTTCTGTGCTTTGTCATTCATTACTTAAGGATATAGAGAGGAAGTTAGAACAGCGTGTTTGTTAACTAAGTAAATATTTAACAAATTGACTCCGATTTTAACAGTTTAAGGCAACAGTATCATAAAACCTTAGAAATTCAGCAGTATTAATCTGGGGTTTTTTGTGTGACAGATTAGTCATTTGGAACCATGTTATTTCCTGGATGAATTATGGAATTCCTGTGGTAGGACAATTCAACAGAAACATCTGTAATAAAACAAGTCAATTAAATCTGTAAGTTAATTCTAGGCCAGAGGGAGAAAGCTGCTTTTTTTCTTATTTACTGTTCCCTAAGGAGCGAAGTAGGATTCTGCACAGACTAAAAGTTAAACTCACACTTGATTTCTGAGTTCCTTGGGCCCAGGCCCTCCCAGTTCTGTGGTAATTCACATTTGGAAGTGCTGTAGTCAGCACACATTTCCTTATACCTATGATTTTCAGGCACTGAAGGAGGCAGGCTGGCAAATAGGTTTCTAAAGGCCACAGAAAAAAAAATGCCACAATTTTAGGGGTTTACAAATTATCTGTGAAATGTAGTAATCTGCTCCCAGGTTTTCCATTGGGAGAAGAAACTTATTAGTCAAAGTTCGCATGAAGGACCCCAATTTTTGGCTTTTGTAAAGTGTAAGTTAGATACCACTTTTTTCACGTTAATGATTTCCCACAGACGCAGAGGGACAGCCACTTGCTCATCTAAAATGAGCAGCAACCAACACGACGGTCCTTTCTCCCATTTCATCATTGGTTCATCTGCTGTTTGTCCACATTTGCTATCCAGGTCACCGGGAAGAAGATGATAAGCAGAGGCTTTACAGAGAACATAACTTGCTGCATCCTAAGTGAAAAAGCCTCAACCTGCCCAGTTTCTCATATTTAATTCACCTCCTCCATTCCAGCCCGTGCCAGACAATTTGGAATGTATTAAATGAGTCTGAGAACTCCCAACTAGTGACTATGCAAAGTATTTTCATTGCTGCAGCTAATCTACAAAGACAAATATTATTGTGTTTACACTGTGAGAAGCAAAATATCCTTATCTCCAATAAAAAAACATTTGCTCTTTGTTGGATACCAACACTGTTCAACTCCAAAACTGTTTGAAATCCTGGCTTGTTGCTTATCTAACTCAGTGGTGCCTGTAATAGAAGGAAATCAGAGAACTCCCTCTGAGACTGCTCTACCTCCTGGCTTGAGGACTCAATCTGTCAAGGATGTTCTTCTCCTAAAATCTCTCTTCATCATGGATGACACTATCCCCATTTCACAGACATGAGTGAGATGTGCAAGAGTGTCAAGAGCCTTGCCAGAGGTTATGCATGAAGTCTCATGGCTGAACCAAGAAATAAATTCCCATTTTTTGTATCCCAGTCCATCCTCCATTTCACCATCTTTCCACCTCAAAGAAAATAGATCAACATTACTCCTTGTCCTCTCTTTTGAATAAGAGCCCAATTATTTGACTACTGCTCCATTCTGTTTTTCAGAAAACATTTCTTCCTTTTGTAGATTTTCCACATACCTTCACAATTTGCAGATTGCTGCCACACAGCATCAGCATCCCTAGAAGCAGCAGGCCAGCTGCAGACATGGCTCCCAAGCAGCAGCAGCCCAAGTTCTGTCTGTACTGTGCACCTGTAGTTATGCAGAATGAGAACAACTCAATGGTGAAAGAAGCTCTGAATTCAGCAGTATCTCATTGTCCTCTTCAGTGCCCCAGTGGCTGAGCAGGGAATCCTGCAAAGCCCATACAGATCCTGCTGCTGCCTGCCCATGCTCTCTGCTTTGGAGTATTTTGCCCATGCTTGTGTGTTGGAAGTGTCTCTTTACAGCCCCATGGCATTAGAGCCAACTTCAGCTTTTCAGCCTGGATATTAATAGAAGCCATTCCCAACATTTTGTCAATTAGTTCTACTGCCAATATACTGGCTGGAGACCAGTTAGATCTGGTTTTCCACCTTTTTTTTTTTTTTTAAAGGTTGTGCTGCACTTAATAAACCCCCAAAACTAATTTTTCCAAGCCCACCACCTGTGCAGTATTAGTAGCTGTTTCCTTGTGGGACAGTACTCTTCTCTCAATCATCTCTGTACAGTTTTCAAGCCTTGCCACCCGCCCATCTAAGTTGTTAATTCTCTGTGACATTTCCCTGTATTTTTCTTTCAGAGAAGAAAGGGACCATTGAAGAATATCGTGCAGAGTCTCAAGCAGTTCCCGAATTGATTCCTCAGGGCTCAGGCTGGTGAGAGGGCAGCACGACTCAGAGGCAGAGCCCAGCAGAATTTGTGGAGGAACCTTTGAGCCAGCAGCATGCCACTTGAAAAGCCTTTCTCCTTCAGACACATTCGTGCCTCGAATCACTCACTACCAAATATAGAATGTATTCTTTAAAGGATACTACTTTCCCCACATGAGGTGTCTAAAACTGATGGAAAAAGCAAAGCTGAAAAATACAATGATACCCCTTGCCATATATGAGACACAATTAAATCAAAACACCCCCACAGCCTGACCTGGTGGCCATACGAGCCTACAGTTTACTTGCCCAGGCAGGTGTATGAGACAGAGCCAGACTGCCCCAGGAGTGGAGGTATCCACACACACGCCGCCAGCTATGGGATGGACCATGCGGGCAGCCTGCCTGCATATAAGAAGAGGCATTCAGCAGGACCACTCTTAATAACAGGAAGATATTAAAAGTAAACAAAGCAAAGATGTAACATTGCCTTGTCCAGGGGCACTGGTGGTTTCACAGTTGCTGCTCCCATTATCGTCATACCTGGCCATCACAAAAATGAGCTGTCTCAAAAATGAGCTTCCTCTGCCACATAGTAAATAATATTACCAGCTCCTCTCCCACCAGAGCTCCAGACCCAGACACCCAGTGCTCCCTTGGCTCCTGGCCTTTCTGCCCTGTTGCCCTCTGGCTGCTCCTGCAATGCGGAGGGGTGGGTAAGGCAACAGTGCGTGCCTCAGGCACACACCTGAGAAGCCCAGAAAGAGCACGGTGCAGCATATGTATTGTTATATTTGAAGTGAAATCATGATATAAAAAGACCTCAATGGTTTACATAACATATCCTTTAGTCAGGAAAGGCAGTTCCCAGTAAAAGGTAAACGATGAGTAGGAGAAGGATAAAGTCCCTCCTGCTACTTTTTAAGCCCTTTCTTGCAGTATATGCTTCCTTTTTGCCTCCCAGGAAGCAGGCTTTCATTTTAGGGGCAGTTCTTGATCTAAAAAACATTCTCGATTCTTTCACACACAGAGGAAAAAACCATTTCTGATTCAGTCCTTACACTGGGTAGTTGGTTTAGGCCCAAAAACTGTGGCCAGCAGGACTAGGGCAGTGATCATCCCCCTGTACTTGGCACTGGCAAGGCTGTACCTTGAATCCTGTGTTTCATCTTGGGCCCCTCACTACAAGAAAGACATGGAGGTGATGGAACGTGTCCAGAGATGGGCAAGGAAGATGCTGAAGGGTAGAGAGGAAGAAAGTCATGTGAAGAGCAACTGAGGGAGCCATGGCTGTTTAGTCTAGAGAAAAGGAGACTCAGGGTGGACCTTGTCACTCCACAACTACCTGAAAGGAGGTTGTAGCAAGGTGGGAGTCAGTGTCTTCTCCTAAGTAACAAGTGATACAACAAGAGGAAACAGCCTCAAGTTGCTCCAAGGGAAGTTTAGATGTTAGGAAAAACATCTTCACTGAAAGGGGAAACAAGCATTGAAACAGGCTGCCCAGAGAAGTGGTGGAGACACCATCCCTGGAAGGCCATGTAGATTTGATTCTTAGGGACATGGTTTAGTGATGGACTTGGTAGTGCTGGGTTTATGGCTGGACTTGATCTTAAAAAACTTTTCCAACCTAAATAATTCTATGATTCTAAAAAAGGAGAAATAACTCTCCCGCCCTTTGTTTCTTTTCCACTTTTGCTCAGTCCCTGGTCTACTTCCCCTGTGGCTGGTCTCATCTCTGTGTTTTTCTCATGCATCTTGTGACATTACTAACTCCATCCATCACCTGTGCATTTGACACACATTTGTTTCTATGCCGAAGTCCCGAGTGAGCTCTGTTATGCAGTCCAGACCAGCCCAGAGTTGCAGTCACCTACCTTGTCTTGCAGCACTGCTTAGACTCTCTCTTCAGGTATCCAGGCTTTGCTGGAGGGGGCCCAAAACCCTCAGAGCTGGTGGTCCCCGCTGAGCTCATTTGCTCCTTCCTCTCAGTGCTGCCCTGAATGCCATTAAGGCACAATGTTCACCAGAAAACAATGACCTCTAGCAAATTTCCTTTGCTGCTGCAACACAAATTGTGAAAAACAAGATCACAAATACTACTGCAGTAAGGTATTCTAGATTTCGATGCACATTTGCTTGAACATTCAGAGATCTCAGCTCATCTCACCAGCTTTTAGACTTCACCAGCATTTGCCCTGGTGTTTCTTTACCTCGTGTAAAGACTAACTATATATAAGCCACTATTCAGACCAAAACTGAAGGCTACACAAGCAAATGGGCCGTTCATTTGTTGTGTAGTGCTTAACCATAGTATGAAATGAGCCATAAGAAAATGGCAGCCATTTACTGGAATTAGCAGACTTAGAAATAGATTGGCATAATCATAATAACAAGATGCAACTTATATACCAGAAAAGTCTCTGCTTTGATTGTGTGCATCTGTTGAAAAATAGCACTTAAATGCTGCAGCACTGGGTGGTCATGCTGCTGGGTTTAATGATGGCAAAAAAACAGACATGAGGAGGGAAAGCAAACTCCCTGCTCCTTGGGTCAGAGTGCTGACTGTCTGCCTGTTCTGTTGCTCTGCCTGAGCACCTGAACATGATCACACTGGCACTTCTGAGACATGAATACAGATACATCCCTTAAATGCTGGCCAGCTGATCACTTCTGTCTTGCAACATTTTGATGTTAATTTTGGTATCCTTTTATTATAAGGCTGATAAATGCAATCTGAACATTGAGGAAACTAGAAGATGTAGCGTTCTTCCACACTGACATTGCATTCCTGAAAGGTAAATCCAGTTAAGGCAAGTCCTAACCTTCTGCAGGAACTGAAAGAAAATGCCACATACTCCTAGTTTAGATCTTTGATCCACCAGCTTTACACATGGAGCACAGCGTGTCTCCCATGGAATTTTGTTGAGGGCTAGTTTCTCATGCTGCCAGTGAGACCCCAGGAGGTGCAGTGTGTGTCTGTTCCAGCCGCAGGACAACAGCTGGGGGTCAAGAAAATCAGAGGCAGAAGGGGCATCAAAACTATTTTCTTACTCATCACAAAAAAGCAACAGAGGAAAAAAAAATCTTTAAAATCCTCTCAAGATGTTTTAATATTAAACATTAAAAATTATACCGATAAGTCACTCCCAAATAAAAACTGCTATTAGAACACTATACAGTTTGTAGTAATAATATGAAAACACAAAAAATGTTTACAGTTTTCCCTTCTAACCTAGGGATGTGCCAAAATGCAAAAAAAAAAAAACCAAACCAAGAAGACTTACAGACAAAATGGCCTGGCAACATTTTCCAAGCTATGAATAGTGGAAATGCATTTGGATTCTGCTTGTTCACAGACACCATTTGAGCAGCAAACATCAGGTTTAAATATCAGGCCCCATCATAGAAGAGACAGCTCCTGGTGGACCTCTGGCCTTGGGCATCTCCCACCTTGGTCTCAAAGAAATTAAAAGAAGAGAATGGAACAACATATCACACTCTCTAGACTCTTACTAATTAACTATTTCTAGCTGCTCTAAGTTGGAAATTTCTGAGCATCAACCAATACTAGTCTTTTCATCACAGTAGTGCAAAGAAAACCAGTAGCTGCTCCAAGGTTAGACAAGATTTAATGCTGAACACAGTGTTAACAGATGAGGAGAAGGCATAATCAATCTATTTCACTGTTGAAGTCAGACCAAGTTTGGGATTCTGGGGGGAACCTACATGTCATTCCTTTGCAATGCAGGGCAAGGATCCAAGTATCTCCCAAGTGAACTGTGCCTTCTGGTGCTGTTTTCTTAGCTGCTATACTGGATTAGCCACTAGGGACTACAAAAGAAATTGCCCCGTTCTGTTGAAGCCCAGTCAAGCAGGCAGTGGCAGGACTACCAGGGTCATATCCAAGTGGCCTGGCAGGGATGGGCACCTCAGTGGGGGCTGTGCCATAGCCTTGGTAAGGCAGGCCAACAGTGGATCATCCTGTTGTGTCTTGTGGTTTCTTATATCTCACCCCAAAGTTCTTGCTTCCCTTTCCTGACCTATGATATCTTGTTGCTGTTCTCTTCATCCTTAGCTATCCTTGGTATTTATAGAAGTTTTAATTCTCTTGTTTAATTCAGCTTTGTTTATTTTGTTTTCTTGTTTTTTCTCAGTATTTCCATCCAAAGTTACATGCTTTCTCCTCTCCTTTCAATATGCACATTTGGACAAAAAGCCACTGTGTGAATTTTGCACTTGTCTATGAACAACCAAGGAGAAGAGAGGCATCAAGAAATGAGAAAAAGAAATAGGGAATGAGGCTGAGTTTGTTGCAGCTGCTGTGCTGCCTCTAAGCAAGGCCAGTCCTCCCACATGAGCCTAGAGCCACCTACCTGCTTCATACCAACAGCAATGATTTTAGCAACCTAAATGTCACAAGGCTTTGCCTCCTTCTGCCTGACATTCAGATAGTGGAGGGCATGTGGCAAAGAACTCACCCATTAAAATAACACCTTTAGTGGATCTTTCCTGGACCTTCTGAAATGCCAAGCAGCTGCAGGGTTCTCAACAGGTCAGAAAATACACAGCTCCCTGGGATAACTCACCATTGTTCCCAGCTGTTCTTTTCCTGAATTCTCTTGAATCCTGGTGACCCCAGCATCGCACCCAGCCCAAAGCGTGGTTCCAGCTGGTGCTCTCCTACTGTGACATTGCACTGGGACCTGCCAGAACCTTAAAGCTCTTGTGTAAGGTCCCAGTTCCTCCACAATGCTGGTGTGGAGGAAACGGATTGCTGCCTTTGGCTGGTGGCCTCCATGTGACCCTCAAAAACACCAGGGAGATGAATGGGCCTTGTGAGCTCTTGCACACACATTCCTTGACGTGATTGGAAGGTCATAAACTTCAGAGAAAAACAAACCAGTTTCTCCTGTCTACCAGTCAGTCAAAGTAGTCTTAGAAATTCCTTTTAGTAACAGCAAGCAATTTTTACATGGCTGATCTCTTTCAAATACTGAGAGATATCATGTATTCAGAAAGTCACAGCAAGGTTTTTGTCTTGAAAAAGGTTAATTTCCTGAAGCACATATCCAAATCCCACCCTATGAATCCCTTCTGAGCAACTGAGCTCTTCTTGTTAAAATTCTACACAAGTGTATTTCCTCCCTGCTCCCTCAGGTACCATTCTCTCTCTGTACACTACAATAACAAGTGCACCTTTACTAAAATTGAGCACAATAACCAGGTCTTTGTAGAGGATAATTAACAGCCAGCAGTGAATCTTTGTGCTTATTCAATGGGATATGAATGAGCTATGAAAATTCTTCTTTGCTGGAGAGGTAATGGGATATTGTTACGTTTACATATGCTTCACTTCTTGCATGATAGCATATTTATGGTGTTCATAGTTTAAAGTCAGAAATATGTGCACATATATTACGCATTTGTATTCAGTCAGTTATGCCTCAACATGTTTGCCTCCCTTTCTATCATTAACAAAATCCCCACTCCATCTGCACCTAATCCAAATTCCTCGTGTCCATTCTGAGCAGGATGAGTAGACCTGAGCCTCTCCAGCTGTTCCTAGAGATGCAAAGGTTCATTTCTGGAATTGAATTTCCACAGTCTTACGTAAACTATCTAGGTTAGTGCCCTCAGACAGGATACTTCACAGAGTACTTGGAGGTAAATACAATGACATTACACAGTTGGGAAATACATCGAGCCCCTAAATTTTTGAGTGCTTTTCATTTCAGGATAGAAAACTGTCATGTTGTTCTTTACTACGAACCAGCTAAGTATGTGGGGAAAGCAGCAACTCTCATTTGCAGTAGTGTATATATAGCCATAAAGGATATTCACGCATGTATATACATTATATATCTAAACTACAGAAATACCTCTCAACTCTAAGACTGAAAAACAATTGTAGCATAATTGAAGGGAGAACACGGTCTTTTTAAAGAAGAAATACTAATGACCATGGCTAAAAAGGCAAAAGGAAGAAAATATGACCGGATACATTTAAAAATAACTAGTAAATAAAAATTTATAATAATTAGCAAAACAAAACAGCTCTCACCTGGCTGCAATTGCAGGTGAACTCCTGCATCACCAGGGCATAGAGACACAGCTGCTTGCATGCAATAGGCAGATGGGGATGTGCCAAGCTTCATCACTGTTGTTACTGGGGTTTGCTTTGCTAAGGACACACAAAAGCTCAGGAGCACTCCCAGGAAAGGAGACTTTTCGTCTGACCTTAGCCCTGTGAAATGGTTGGAAAAGCAGTAACGTAATCGCTGGCAGACCAACAGGTGTGCCAGGCAGTGGGGCTGGTGTAGGAGTCCCAGCTGTAAACCAGCAGGTTGTTTCCCACTGCAGGTCAGGGTTTGCCAAAATTGGAAAGACGGTCACACTTCGCACCAGTGCTCCTGTCAATAGGCCTCACACCATTCCTGTCATTGTTACCAAATACGTGGGGTTTTTCTTCTCCCTTGTGGCCTCCAAATCCCCTTTCAGCCCAGCAAGTTGTTCACACGGAAGGTGTGCTTCCAAAGCAGCGATCTTAAAAGACAGTGGGGAATAAAAACATTGCAGCCACCAGCTGAAGCACAGCAGCCCTCAGAGGTGACCTCCAAAGGTACCCTCAGAGCCTCTGACCTCCCTCACCCTTGTAACATATTTTAAAGGAGTCTTAAATTGTTGGGTTTTTTCTTTGAAAACTACCAGGGATAGATGAGAGGTTTTACAGGATGGTTTGTTTATTTGTTTGTTTTCCTTTTGAGATGTAGGTCCTGTCTCTACCAGAAGGGGGTCTGGCTAACTGGGCAACTAATGAAACAATAATATTGTCTGACACAAGGGAGTCAAAGTCTGGAGGGGAAACACGGGGTTTTTTTGTTGTTGTTTTGTTTTTAATTTGCTTAACATTCCTTCTTCCTAGCTGACATCTACTGGAGTTTGGTCATCAACTGATACTTTGGAGAAAAAAACCTTTTTGTAAAATATCTAAGAGGTCCACTCTTCCTTGCAAAGCCTCCACACTCACAAACAACTGCCAGCCCACAGAACAGTGTTTCAAGCAAGACCAGCATTTAGTACTGTGCACATTTTAGGGGTTAAATAAAGCAAAAAAAAAAAAGGGAATTTTTCTTTTAATATCTGTCCACTGCCTTTTTAACCATTGCACAAAAGAAAACAATAAAAGTAAGAATTGCTCTGTAAATCACCTGTGGGCAGGTGGACGTGATGAGTAGGAGATACTTAGTTCATTTGCAGGGATTTCTTCTATGCATCGTAAAACGTGCTCTGTAGTCCTTAGCTAATGTATCCTGCACCGTGGCATAAATGAATGTGAACAGTTTGAACTGCTGGCCAGTATGGTACTCGACAAGTGCTGCACTTGAAGTTATTTATTGCACAGATGAGTTAAAAACGAGTCTGATTCTGCACAGGTGCAAAAAAGCCACTCTTTGTACAGGAGGGTTTTTTGACATTAAGTTAGGTTCAATAGATGATGATGGAGATGCACATAATGAATTTATAACTACGGGGAAGCAAAGCCTTACTTCTGACCCAGATAAAATCCAAAGAGCTTTGCCGATGTCCGCACAGGAGGAGTCCTGCCCGCCTGCCCTGCAGCCACAGCCCTGCAGCTCCCTGCCTGGGGCTGACAATGCTCCAGCACCTTCCCCAGCTCCGGCAGCCTTGTCATGGCAGCAAACACAAACATGGATTACTACACTGAACACGTCAGGCTAAGTCAATAGTTTAATAACCACTATTAAGGCTTTTCCAAATCCATTTAACAACTGTAAATTATTCCAAAATAAAATAGCCTCAGCCAATCAGCTGTACAGTCACTGACCCACGACTATGTGCTTATTTCTCAATTAAGCAAATGTCCACACGCTGGTTGGCTTCAGCTGCTTTTGTGGTTTTGTATGTTGCAAGATGCAGTGTGTAAATCCCTCTCCCCTGCCTGAGAGCCTCATCTGTTTCTGACACCAGGTACTGCAGTTCCAACCTTGCTGGGGTCGAGGCTGGTGCTGGGATAAACCTCTCCACCCCAGTCATCCCCTGCCATGTCCTCTCACATCCCCCAGCTAAAGATGCTGCCCAACCACCCCAGGCCTGCCAGGCTGCAGGAGCACCCTGAAGCCCTACAATTACCTGTGCAAGGAGAAGTGTTGCTCACTGGCTGGAGCCATCCCTGGGCTTGCTGGGACTGAGCGGGAGGCAGCTGCCCTCACCTCTTGGAGCAGCACCTGCACTGCAGTGGGGCTCCAGGGCTTGCCGGGTCCTGGGCACTTGGCCGGCACCAGGGAGACATCCTGGCAGCAGCAGCACTGCCTCAGTGAGCCCGTGGCACCGCCAGTTGCTCAAAGCCGGAGAGTTTATAGTAGCCAATCAGCCCGTCAGGGGGAGCGGGGAGAGCCCGGCAGGCACAGCAGGAATAATTGGAGGGAGCTCCTAATTAATTTGATAATAACCCTATCCTGTACTAACACACTCCACATGCAAAAATGGGTAAAAAGTGCCAATTAGCAGTGAAAGTGAAAGAAAACGCATGATGGGGATTCAGGGAACCTCGCAGCCAAGGCCTGACAGCACGCAGGTGTGCCAGGCCTTGAGGGGCACTGTCCTTTCTCCAGCACCACAGTGATGTGCTCTCAGCCTTGGCAGCCTTGGGTCCGCTCCCACGGAAGGAATTCCCTTCCTTCTTGGTACTTGCACCCCTCAAACATCTGTAGATGGGCTCATGGTACATTTTAGGGGTGCTCTACTTTTTTTTTTCTGGTTCCCTACAATGCAGAGGAGCCTGTGGGAGCTGCGTGCCTGCAAGCCCTAGGGAGTGGTAGAGCCAACACAGCAGAGCCTCAGCTTCTTTGAAAGCGGGGCTGTAGCTGCATGGCCGAACTGGGCATCCACAGACATCTTAATCCTTCCACAGCCATCAGATTTTTTGTTTTCCTTGCCACTCCTCCAGTGCACCGGGGGGGGTTTGGGGCAAAGAGGGCAGAGCATCCCTCCGCGAGCCCCCTGCCCAGCCGGCGCTGCCGCTGGAGCGCTGCCAGCAAGGAGGGCACCGGCAAAGACCTACCGGGGCCGCGAAGCTGCCCCTCGTCCCTGCAGCACTCATCACGAGCTGCTGCTAGTCCCCAAATCAGATTTAGGATTTAATTTCTAAATACTGATGCTGGCCTGCCACCAGCATGTAAGATCGCCTTTTTTTTTTTTTCTTCTTGTATTAGTCTGTGTCAAACTGTTTTGTATTTTCACTCACGAATTTCCTTAAAACTGTCACCATTCTGTATTACAGTCTAATCCCAGCACCAAAACTGGAAAATTCAATGTATTTTTCATAAAATAGACACCTCAGATCGCATTATACATTGTTAAAATTCTACTAGGTATCTTGTACTCACCACTTACAAAATTCCCATAAAGCATGCAACTATAATGAGCTCCAGCTTGCTTACCAGGTATATATGAAATATGGGGGTTTTAAGTAATATTTGTGAACAGAAGTCCATGCTCTGTGGATACTCTTGTGATCGCTGGAACACACAAGCAGTGTTTTACTTACTTCCTAATCTTGTGAAGCAGAGAGCAAGTGCAGTCATTTGTGTATTCCCATCACTGAGCAGTTCACAGAGCTGACAAGGAGAGGAAAACAGAAGACACGGGGAGTTGCTGCTTCCTCCTGTTGGGACCAGAGCAGAGAAAGGGAACCTGAGTCCAACAGCCCGTCTTACAGCAGCAGGAGGTGACTTTCAGCCACTCAATATCCAGCACTTGCTTTCATGCACAGGATGAGGATGGTTGGAATGAAACAGGTGCCTCAACACAGCAGTGTCCCAGAGTCACCAGCCCTTGGGGAAGTCAGCCAGGGGGTAAATGGATGAGAGCGCAATTGTGGGAAGTTCTCACCTGGGTGGGGATGCCCATGCCTGGTGTGCTGGTGAGCTGAACCCCAGCACCCTTGGCACACCCACATGTCTTCAGCTGGGCTGGAATCATTTTTAACAAAGCCTCAGAGGAAGCCCCCCTTCCCCCTTGGGGAGCGACCCCCAGACTGAGGAAGCAGATGGTCACTAGGGGGAACCCAGAGTTGCAGCATGGGCAGTGATGGGAAGTGGGGTTTGTACCTGTGCGGCAAAGTTGAGCAAGATTCCTCTCCACGTGCATCTTTAACACTGGGGCCAAATCTTGGATTTAAAACACAGGCAAAAAGGAAAACTATCCAGATATTCATAAGCCTCTTTAGAAAGCTTCAGTTTAAGATGAACCACAAACCAGGCTCCTTGCCACTGGGACTGCACCACTTTTAGCTGACCCCATATGAAACGGCAACCTGAGCAAGATGTTAAATGATTTAATGCAGCCCTCTGGCCCCCAAGGCAACTTCCTCCTGTGAATGCCAGAGCCAAATCTCTGCAACAGCAAGCTTTAAATCAGGAAACACAAACTACCCACAAACTACCTTCCCATCTTGTTAGAGAATCAAAGCATTTGCTGGGACACAGTGAATGGTAAATCGAATGCCCAAGTTAGGGATAAGGAAGGCCACGTCTCTGGCTGCGTGTTTGGGAAGTGTGGTTGACTATTAGTGGGAGCACTTGGTCACAGCACAGTCTGCCTTCTGCCTTTTAATTAAACAGTGATACAAAGAGGCTGTCCTTTGTACCACGTGCAACAGAGAAGGCATTGGCTGTGAAAACCCTCCCCGCCACTGCTGTCAGCTCCCATACCAGCACATTGCACAGGAGAAGGCATCTGCTCCTCCTTCCATGGGAATTTATTAATTTTAGACTGCATTGCAGTGGAGCAGACTCACCCCCCAGCAGAAACAAAACACACTCTTTCCTTAGAGCAAAGAGACCAAAACTGAAGCATGGGACAAAGTTAAAAAAACCCCAACACACGCAACTTTGATGTATTTGATGCAGGAAATGACATGGTTTCTCTGGCTACATTGCTATGAAATCTTAAGTGAAAGATTGCTTCCAGCAGAACACACTGATTAAATCTGAAGAGATTTAAGAAAAATTAACATTCCAAGACCCAATTAATTTTCTGATTAAGAAGTCAAGATGGGTAAGGAATTGGGAGTGGCAGCTGAGATGCAAGTCTTTCTCCTTGATTGTGCTTCTGTTTATTAAAGAAGTTTTAAAAATCAAGGTACAGCAGAATAAAAGACTGGCCTTTGATGTATGTGATATGCCATAAAGCAGAAACAGCCCTCCAGATTTTTGCTTGTCAGCTTTGCATTTATGAAAGAGAAGCTGCCTTTGAATATAGTTTAACATGATTACAGGTCTCTCTATGACTGAAGTTCTCTCTGAAGTAGCCTATATACACTGCCCCTTCTTCCTTTGAAAGCTATCAATTCCTACTTGCCTCTTTTTCCTGGAATCCCAAACTTGTACAAAATCTTGTCCTTTATTGCTAGAGAAATTTGTAGATGATCTTGTCTTCTCCATGAGGGTAGAGGAGTCTCCTTGCTCCTATGGAAAATTAGGAGAAAGGCAATTCCTCATTAAAAGACCCTTTCTCATAAATGTATTAGTAACAACCATAACAATGAAAAAAGTCTAAATAAGAAACATTTCTGTCTGCTGAGCGAGGATATTGTGCACTTGGCAGAAGTGAGCCCATATCAGCCATTCTCCAAGCCAGCCACAGAGCCTCCCAGAACAGATGTGCCACTTCAGTGTTTAAAAACATACAAATGAAAAGCAAAACCCTTTCCAAGATATCCTGTACACGTTAATAATCAAGCAGCACATTATTTTCAAGGAATGGTGACTAGAAATCATTTCTTCAGAACAATTTTCCTAACAAAATCTGAAACTCCAGCAAAAAAATTTGCTAGAAAGAGAGAAAACAGCCAAACTTGCCCATGTCAAGGAACGTGAGAGACTTTCCCATGCCCAGATCAGCCACATGCAAATGCTAGAACAAGGATATACTTAAAAAATTGGGGCGGGGGAAGGAACCCAGGAGTCAAGTCAAGTATACTGAGATTCCAATGTACTGCAGGTAGTGAAAACTGTCTAACCCCCTGAAGTTTGCAATCCTCATCTAAAGTACTATATACTCTGTAAGTAAAACCTCCTGCCCCAGAAATCCAAGGGAGGGTGAAAGAACTCACTTGAAGGTTTGCCTCTTTGAAAAAGACCTGAGGAAAGGGAAAAAAGGTCCATTTCAGGGCTCACGGAATAAGTGTATTTAGATACTCCTTCTTAAGAAAGGACCCAGACGCAAGCAAGGTTTGTGCCATAGTTTAAATCCAGGTTCCCAGGAAAACTTGCTTACAGAAAGATGAGACGATCTGAGGATCATTACTGCAGAGGATTCAGAGAAATTATCTCCTAATACGCAGCTGAAGAGAGAACTAGTCTTGGTCTCTCTTTGGCTTGAACCTCTACTGAAATTTAATGCTGACAAATCAAAAAGGGATATATCCAGAATCCGTAACCCTGACAAAAATGGGAAATCTGTATCATCTTAATCAAAGGATACGCCACCCTGAGCTGGATCTGTGTCTTGTCCCTTGGCCTCATATGACTCCTGTGTGCTAGAGGTTAAGGGTTTGTTAAAGAATATCGGTTTTGATTAAGTGTCACATATGGTGTAAAACATCCTCTTTATCACTGGCAGTGAAGGTTGGGGGCCAGACAGTGCCTTTTAGTGAGCTTCTAATATAAATTAGGTGTCTTAGGTAATGGGTGGTTTTCAGACAGGATTGATCTTTCTATGGTCCAGTGAAAGTAGGTGTGTTTGGTGAGATGTCACAAAAGCGAGCTTCCTGGCACCTATACTAATGGGCTGGTTACCCCTTTTGGAGTAGGACTTGAAAAATGTAGCACAGGAATCCCCCCCTCCCCCTTCCTAACTTTTTCATTTTCTTGATGTAATGGGCAAAGGTCTATATATCCTTTACTCCTTTGGTATTTCAGTCCTTGTATTTGCAGTATCACTCACTGAATCTTAAGCCACTCATCCTTTTAGTCACTTACAGCTTCCTAAACTTGCATGAACTTAAAGATGAAGTGGTTATGAGTAGACTGGGTTACTTACTATTTTTATCAGTGTACAACCTTTAAAGAAAAAGGTATCAAGTACACCATCACCACCACAACCAAATGATTTCTATTCCCCATTAAGTCCTCCTTGGAAACTTTGATGGCACAGAAACCTAGAAAGAACTGTAGAGATGTTAAACCCTAAGTTCCCCTGCCTCAAAAATAAGAGCAAACATGCATTTCTATAGACATCAAAACGTGTCTGTATTTTCCTCTTTATGAAGCAGAAATTCTCTCAGCTTTGTGCAAAGAGTGACATGATCAAAAGCACAAACTGAGCACATGAGATCCAGAAGCTGCAACACAGAGTCTAACCATGGACCTCAGGTAAAGAGGGTATATACAAAATAAACCTTTCCTTTATAGTTCATTGATATGTTGTAGTTAAAACTTTTCAGAAAAGTTTCCATGGGTTTATGAAGAAGTAAAAGCACAAATGTCAGTACTGCAGGCTCATAAACCCAGCTGCTGAACGAAATGCTCAAATATTTAAATACACAAGAATATGTCACAAACATTTTAATATTTCATTGCATTTCCCACATACCCCCTCATCATTGGAGTACCGATAAATATCAAATTTGTTAAAAATATTTAGATAATTAAGATACATAAGTCTATCCTGATTCTGACCCAGAAAGGTTTCTCTGGTTTCTTAATACCATCAAATGAAGTACACTTATGCCCCATGTTTGCAAACCAATTCCTAGTTGTCACCTAAGTCCAAAGGGGACACATGGAACCAGTAGTGTGACAGACAGGTGTCTCTGCTTGGTAAATTGCATATTTAAACAAGAAAATAGAGGGGTATTTTTCAGGTGAGAGTGCTTGGCAGGGACTCTGAGGGAACCAACATGCTTGCCAAGTGCTGGGGTCCTCAGATAGGCCCCAGCAAGGCTCAGGTACCAAAACGACTTCAGGCTCATGGGCTGGTCTTTGAGCCCCACAAAGAAGCTCACTTATTTTGAAGGTGCCCAACATGACTGTCAGGGATATGATATATCTTGACATCTAATGTGTTTAAAGATATTTTGTCCCAAATGAAGACATCAAATGAAATATAAGTATGTATTCTTAGTGATTGCTAGAAATAATCCATGAGTACTTCTAAGACACAATTTGACATAGTATTAAAATACGAGTCATGCAAATAGACCTCCCCATTGCAAGAACAGCAGCCAGCAGCAGAGTCCCTGTGATGCTGAGCGTCACTTAGCTTTGCCAGTTTGCTGCCACTGGGACTGTGCCATCAGGAGCATGCAGGGTACTTAGGACCAGGTTTGGAAGAACAGATGCCAGAGACAGGGGAGGGAGGCAGACCCACTGACAGCAAAAGTACCCTCCAAGCTTCCTGAGCCCTGGCAGAGCTACCTTGGATTGCTCCCTCCAACTCCTGTCACTGTCCTAATTTCTTGTATTTTAATTTTTTTTTAATGTCTCAGACATAATTTCAAGGTGTTCCTATATCCTTTTTACGTGTTAGCACAGTCTGATTTGTTACAGAAGCACCCCTTCTCACTGGAGAAATGGAAAGGGGTGGTGGGATGGAGCATGGCCATGCCACGCTCTCCTAAGCACTGGGTTGGAGACTGGTACAATGCTACAAGGAGTTGCTGGTCAAGTTGCTTCTCCATGCTTTCCAAATGTACTTTCTCACAGCGTGGGAGTTACTGAATAACAATATTTCCAATAAGGATACACTGGTTTATTCTGAGCTTGCCCTGTGTGTCAGCAGGACAGGTATTTGCAGGACCAGGAGCAGCCTGGACTCCCTTGCAGACCCATTTATCCAGCAGACAGGGAAGTTTGCCAGGGGTTTACCTTACAGAGCCAGGGTGGCAGCAGCATCCCAGTGGCACTTTCTAGATTGCCTTGCCATCCGCTGTTTCCCAGAGACATCCCTGGTGGTCCAAACCCCGTGTGGGTCATGAGGAGCACACAACAGGATTCGGCAACTGGCGGTTCATTTCCTCTGTTCCACCGCAACATTACTGCAAAGACAGATAACGGCCACTAATAATATCACTGCTGCCAAGGATTATAGAAATATAATATTCCACGTATGGAGATTTTGTGTCTCCCTTGTGTTATTCAGATGGGCAGAAGAAACAAGCGCTAGAAAGGTAACACTGAACAGAAGTTGCCTGAAGGATTATTTCTACATTTATCACTCTTTTTTTTGTTTTTTTGTGCTGATAAAAATATAGATTAATGAAAGTCGTGACCACCAAAAACAAAAGTATTTGGATTTATGGGATTTTCCCTTTCATCCTGTGGCCATCAAATGGTGGCCTCATCTCCTGGTGAGCTGTCTGCTCTCGCCTGAGATGTGAGGAAGGTGAGGTCCATTCTGTTTGGGGATGGAGCACGGAGAGAGGGGAAGATTTAAGGTTTATTACCATGGGTAGTTCACGGGCCCTTGCTGGTGGTCCTGAGTAAATGTACAGTACCATGGCCTACTTGAAAGGCCAATCTATTTCAATGTCAACACAGCCCAAAAAAGAGTAAGTCTTGCCTGCAGTTTGATACCCCAGTGAAGGGGTTCTCCTGCAGCCCTTGCCAGTGCAAAATTGCTCTGTACAGAAGCAGCTTTTCCAGGGTTTGACAGTTTCTTATTTGAGAATGGAAAAGAGGAAAATTAAGACCAAAACCCCTTGACCTTTAAAAGAACAGCATTGTCAAATTCAAGGGACAATTTTCATGAAACTAAGTGTTAAATTGCTCAGTGTTGTCCCCGAGTGCAAGGTCCCCGGTTACTACCTTGCACTCACCTTGGTTTTATTAATTTCTAATTCCTATTAATCTTTATCCATTAGATGGGAGAAGAGTGGGTTTCACATGCTGTGTTACAGATTCATCTCTGCTGTGTAGACAGACCAGAGGCTGTCCCTGCTCCCACAGGAGCCCTGGCTGCCCAGCCCAATCCACAGGCACCCAGCCCGAAGCATCATCGTGCTTGTGAGGTCTTTCCAAGCTGCATTTCAGCATCTCTGCTCCCTCAGGAACTCAGGGTGCTTTGTGTCAACCCCGGGTATGCCAGGCTTTGCCTGAGGCTCCCGTGGTGGCTGGTGACAGATGAGCTTGACAGCCTGCTCAGTCCAGGTGACTGAGCATTAGCTTGCCTGCGAGCACAGGCACTAAGTAAATCTCATTCCTAATCCAAATCGCTTTTGATAAGAACAAAAACTGCGTGCAAATGAATATTTCCATCTTATTTCAAATTCTAGGTTTCAACTGCAATATTAATGCTATTTTACAGTGTAATTTACTTGTAATAATATGTCATTATTGCCATTTTACAGTTTTCTCTTAAAGTAGTAAAGAAAAACGTTTTAAAAGGCATAAATAGCTGCAGCACAAATCTCCATTCAGACTAAGAATCTGTGCTCTCCCGTCAGAATGGCACATAATTGAAAACAATAACATCCCCAATGGGCCAAACACTCCAGTCATTAACGCATTTTTATTTTGGAATAAAAGAGCACACTTACAGCTTTTTTTCTCTAACAGTAAATACAAATTAAACATTTCTCTTCCTTTCCTAGAACAGCATCTGCCAGTGAAGCCAGGGCTGACCTCAAACACTTTCCATAAGCACGACTCAAACCAGCACACTGGTTTACACACGAACCTCCTCAAGGTGAAGGGTTTCCTGCAGCACAACAAATAAAAGGCAGCCTGCAACAGGAGAAGTGTCCTTACCTGGTGACAAGTTCCTGAGCCCATGGTGACTTTACTGCTGGGTTGGTAGGAATTGCAGGGAACTCAGGCAGCCTTCAAAAGCCAGGCTGTGTACAAAAGGACAGAGGTGTCACAAGAAGGCAGCATCACTTAATGGAGAAGACATACATCATACATGTAACTGTAAACCAGTTATGTTTCCATCTCTCCTGTGTATCTGTGGATAAAAACTGATGCACTATTAGTACCGCTTGATGACTGATGGAACTCAGACTGTCACAGTCTTATCCTTCTCCCAGATTCCCACCACTTTTCCCACATCACGACACTCCACAGACTGATGGGGTCAAGGCTATTTGGGATCCGAGTGGTCAGGAGGGTGAAGGTTACACATCAAATTATCTCCTGCAGGCTGGGAGTTTATCCCAGTAGTGACAATTGTTGAGCAGCTGTGAGATTATACCACACTTCCAAAAATATGATTTCTCAGTGTGATCTCCGTCTGAATTTGGCAGAAAAAATATTTAATGATTGGCAAAACATTAGTAAATAAAAGCAGATCAAGATGATGTTGTTACAATAACAGATTACATTACTATTCCCTGTCCTTAGGAAAACCCTGATTAGACCAAGATCCTCATGGGGTCTTATGAATAAGTCAGGAAGGGGCTCTAATGACCCCACGTGAGAGTGTACGAGCTGCAGCGCAGCCAGCGAGGTGCCAGGTGCCTCTCAGAAGCAGGCACTAGTCTGGATGACTAACAGCAGTTATCACAGGGGGGTTGTTGATTTTCTTTAATAATTTGGGACAGATTTTCTGCTGAAATAAAATAGTACTGCTCTATTGAAGCCAAGAGAATGCTGCCAATTTATAACAGAAAAAACTGACCCTTAATCTATTTTTAATCCCTTTATTATTCATTATCTTTTAGAAAATTGTACCTCAGTCTGCATATACCCCACTACAGGGACAAGCAACAGACTTTTCTTGTTAATCAACATATGGGAAACTCCAATAGCTGAAGTACCCTTCCACCTTTGCAAGTGCACCTAGCACTGATTGCTGATCTTATATCTTGAAATGCATAATTACTAAACTAAGAGAAAATTACTTTTTGCTTGTGAGTGTCAGGACAGCTCTGAATCCATGAATGACTCACCCTCAGGCACTGGTGTTTAATTTATGAGTTATTTATCTCCTTGCACACACCCCAGCACAAACAATTATACTTAGTAATTTGTTGATCTTATCAAGGCTGTTTGATGTTAGTATTGCTACCTCAAATAATGCTGTGCTTTGAAACTTAAACAGGATTTATAACCAAATTTGGATACTTAGCACATGATTCATATTACTGAGAAATTTAACTCTTTGGGAACTAGAAGGTTTTGCAGGCAATTTTCAAAGTGTCTTTTGCTGACAAATTTGGCAAGTTGGTCCTTCAGCAGCATCAGAGCCCCTGGTTAGAGTTAGAGGTAGTTCTGTCCATGTACAGCATGTATATACAGTGTTCCTAGCAGAGGACAAGAGAAGGGAGTGGGTGCCTGTCCTGGGCCAGAGCAGCAGCATCACCTCCGCCCACCCTGCCTGTGCTCGGGGCCAGCTGCAGTGACCCAGTGTGGTCAAAACCTCCGATGTTCACCCACCAGTGGGCAGTGCCCTCCCTCAGAGCCTCTACTGCTGCTTGGGCTTCTCCTGGGAACCTTTTCATGTGGGCAACAGCCTTCCTCATTACCGAGCAAGGACTTCATTAACCTTTAAACTATTACGTGTTTACTATAAATCAAGCCCTATGAACCCCTTTGCACAATGTAACTCTTTGTTGTCAGGTGCAGGTACCAAAGCTGGGGCCACACGTGTTTACAGCACGCTGTGCTTCAGGTGCAGGCGGCTCCTCTGCACCCCCGGCCGTGAGGTGCTGAGGGTCCTCACAAATGGCTTACCCAAACTGCCCTCATAAACCTTCCTGCCTCCCCCTTGCACGCTGCTACGATCATTGGGCTCACCGAAACACGGCAAGCGAACTTGGTGTAAGAGGTACAAGCAGTGCAGGGATTTCATAGAATCACGGAATGGTTTGGGTTGGCAGACCTTAAAATCATCTAGTTCCAACGCCCTGCCGCGGGCAGGGACACTTCCCACTAGAGCAGGTTACTCAAAGCCCCATCCAACTTGGCCTCCAACACTTCCACAGATGGAGCAGCCACAGCTTCTCTGGGCAACCTGTCCCAGTGTCACCGCACTCATAATTAAGAATTTCTTCCTCATATCTAAAACCATCCTCTTACAGTTTAAAGCCATTGTTCCTTGTCCTGTCACTACATGCCCTTTTAAAAAATAATTCGTTTGTCCTTTCTGAGTCCAGGCTGACATAGCACCTTCAGGCCGAGTGGGCGAGGCGGGGGTCGCTGCCTGTGGCCGTGGGGGCTGCGCAGCCACTGCACCCACCGAAGGGGGCTGGGTCACAGAGCAGCACTTCTTCCATCCCTACCCTTACCGAAATAGCCCTTTTCGGTTCCCCACGCTGCAGAGTTCCTGCCCCACAGGGCCCAGCACTGCCGGAGCCAGTCCTTCCCCTCCCACAGCGGCAGCAGAGCTGCCAAGGGTAGGAAGCCCCCGTGTTGCTGCTCAGGCAGCCCAGGGCCGTGGCTCACTCGCTCACTGAGGCACCGGTGCCTGTATTTTGTTACTTACACACCCCACGTGCTCTTGCAACAGCCGCAGATCAGATTTTCCACGTGGTCCATGAAGTTTTTCTGTGCTGAGCGCACACACTTTGCCATGTAGAAAATAAAACGCCACAGGCATTCCGTAACTGCGCGGAGCCATAATGAGCTCTGATGGGCAGGCTCCTGACAGCAAGCACACACATGTAACCTATTTCACAATATGCAACACGCTGCCATATGTGCCTGTTCCCGTGGATCCGGAACGGGCACTACCTGTAGACAGAAGCCAAGAAATAACTGCTTCAAAGACAGCCTTGAAATGCAGAATTTACTTTAAAACTTTCAAAGCCCAACCAGCTATTTCAATCCACAGGGATAGTGTGAGGAATACCATTACTTTGACTACTATTATTTATTTTTTCCCAAAGCCTCCGGTGGTTTTCCTGTTTTAAATGAAGTGAAATGGTGGATTAGCATAATCAAACATGGAGTTCATATGGGGGGGAGTAAAAACTAAAAGAAGTGATTATTAGTTTTAAACATTTACACACTACTAATGACTTCCCCCACTTCATCCTCTGTGAGTTGAGTTCATGAGGGGAGAAAAATGGTAAAATCTAGGTAATATTCTTTAAACTGAAAACCTTGCCCCACACACTGAACTTTGAAAAGGCAGTTTTACAGTCCTATCCTGCAGCTGGTAGAATAGCTGCTCAGTGTTTAAAGCACCTGGTGGAACAGGGCATGAAGCATCCCTGCCGACCATCTCAATAAGGACCAACGGAGCTCCACAAGGACAGTTTGAACAGGCCGGGTGGCCACAAGAAAATAAAACACTGCACCGAGAACACACCTTCCTGATGCTTGTGATGCTGTAAGGGTGCTTTGCCAGCTTGCTGGTGCAGAGGCAGGAGGGGAGCAGTCACAGGGTTGAATACCTGGGGACACATGTACTCAGCAGGGCTGCCCTGCCCACAGCAGGCATTTGATGCAAGAATGATGCAGCAGCATCACTGAAGTGCCAGGAGGTGTTCAGAGATGCTACAGTGCAGCCAGTCCAGCCACAAGCCTGTTCTGTGAGAAAAGAGGAAGGAAAATACAGCTTACAAAAGGTGGTTTTGAAGCAGGCGCTCTGGCATACAGACTCCTGGACAGGCTCTGTGGTCTGGGAAGAGATCAGGGTGAACTTGGATAATGAAGGGGAGAAGGTAAGTGGAAAACCATAGCAGGTAAGATAGGATCCTTCAGAAAAGGTAATTTATTTGAAACAATTACAATAATGCTACCAACCTCTACGGGGCTGAACAGTCAATGAAAGAACAAATAGACATGAAATTGAGAAAATACATTTTTTTTCCTTTTTTAAGTGAAGATTTTAAACAAAATGTAGAACCGGGAAGGACATTAAAGAAATCATTCTCTTTACTGGTGTTTGAGGATAGCCTTTGGGGAAAAGTTGCTTTGGAGAGGAGGCAAGAACAGTGGTGATGGATCAGATCAGAAGCCCAGCCAGTCCAGCTGGCTTTTTTTTGACAGTGGCCAACAGATGCTTGACAGAGATAAGATGTACATACCAGTCTTTTTCCTGCCATCCAGCAATTTGTGACTTAAGGGCACTCCAAGTGCAGAGGTGACATCTTTGTTTTCAACAGACTGTTTCTTTCCCAATCAACCCACTTTTTCTTCCCTCCCTCCATGGCTTTGCCAGGCATTTTTGAACCCTGGCAGCTTTCAGCATTCACATCATCTTGTGGCAAGGAGCGCATAGCTGAAACCCTGTGAAATAAGTATTTGTTTTAGCCTGCCACCCACACCAGCCTGAGCACTGAATTTAGGAAGACATGGAAAGCCTTCAGTCCTCTGTGGAATTTTCTGAGACGAGTGATGGCCAGCTACACCTTGGTGCTTCTCATCCTACTGAAAGGTTTACTTCAGTTTCCTAATAGCTGGATTAACACACCAGTTTCAGACAGTGGCTATTTCTAGTTCATCACTGACCACTGAGCATACCCACTATCTGTTTTACTTTAGGTAACATACAATGGAAACAACATTATGGTTTATCCGCTACGCTAATCCACACAAAAACCCAAGCCTGCTTCCCGTGTGCTGTTCTGGGAAGTGCCTATTACGACAGAAAATTACATCCTATACAAGAGGTATCTGTGGGTACAAGTAGTCTTCAAAATTAAAATTTCCATTTTTCTTTAAGATTCTTCATGGTCTGAAACGTCACATCTTTGGGTGTCCAAGCACATCACCTTGATACTGTTATGGATTCTGTCAAAAGACAGCAGTAAGCCCTTACGTGTCTACAGCAATGTCTCTATTTGACCAGGAACATACCTTTAAAAGTGAATCTCCTTACCATGCCTACACACAAACACACACTCTCTCCCTGCCCTGCATTGCACAGGACTCTCACAGCAGGCAAACTGCTTATGCTTGGGTACCCTATAAAAGCAAACTGCTTTTCTGTTGAGACTGAAGTGGAAACTTTCCTCCAACTCCTCATGGGACTAGCCTGCAACTAGTCCAAAGCACCCCTCAAATACATGCCACGGGAGCAGCAGGTCCCCTATGCCGACTGTTTTGCCCTCCAGATCTACTCCTACAGTCAGCCCAAGGGGCAGTGCAGGCACAGCCGCTTTCACTGACGTCTCCACATCACTTTCAGGCACTCTCTTTGGGAGTCTGGAGGATGGTAGCACCCTTTTCCCTGTCCACTAGTGCTTGTTTAATCCCGGACACAAGCCATCAGCGTCATGGTTATTAGGCAACGAGGAATGCAAATGAAGAGGAAGGGGTCAGTACTCCTCCTCCTCCTTTGCAAAATTCCCTACTTTCTGTATTTCGAAAGAGCAGTGCCTACGTTTTCTCCTTCTCCTCCAGCTGGAGAAACAACATGTCTCCTTCTACTCACTGCCACCACGCCACTGGCAGTGAAAAGCATGCAGGCAGATTTAGTGGGTATTTTCTTAAATAGCAAATGTGAGTAGGATGGATATATTGCACCTGGAGCCACCTGTGCAGGTCGAAATGCACGAATAATGTGTGCCTGGCTTATGTTAAATCACAGTTCTATTTAAAACAGAGTGCTTGACACTTGCTACATATATCTAGAAATTTTTAGGAGTTATACATCTTGAATGCAAAGACCCACTGAGGAGAAATGGGCTACGCATATTTAACGCGGCAGTTGTCACAAGTCACCAGTGATAGAAGTAACAGAGCTTATCAGATTATCCTTTCTTTTAATAAAACTTGGTCTTATTCTGGAATAATTGATTAGCTTCAGTACTTAAAAAGAACATTAGTTAAAAGAGCTGAAGAGATGACAAGCAAACTAATAAAACAAAACAAAACATTATATAACGTATCTTTTTTAAGGTGTGGTAAATATTTTAAGTTCATTTTCTATTTTCAGAATACCATAGTAATTTCAAAAACCCCTGTCTATCAAGAACACCTTAGTTTGATTTTTGATTATTTTGAGAGAAGGCAGGTATCATGGAGTACATACATTCAGATTGACACAATTTGCGAGCATGGGAATATTTAGGAAACCAGAACGTATTTCCAACAGGACAAGCGAACACATTTCAGTGGGTATTAGTGCAGTAAAGAGGTTACTTCTCTTTCAGCAGCACATATACTCCACTTCTCACTCACCTTTCATTGCGTCTAAAACCCAGCATGAGCCCTTCTCTGTTACCAGCACCTTGCTGACTTCCAAGAGAAACAGGTAGGCTCTGTTTTCTTTTGGATTTGACTTTTAACACAAGATTTGATGGTCCTAATCTTTTCTCAATTATGTAACATCAAAATAACGCCAGGAACAAATACCAGCCGCACCAGGGAGACGATACAAAAGAGATTTTCAAGGGTTCCAAAACATCTGAAGCCCTAATTTCTCTGCTTTACAATACTCTCCCCCCTCCTGCCACCATGAAAGAAGGAGATGCTCTTTAAAACAAAATCAGCAACTACGTATTGAAGTCATCTGCCCTCCCTCTTTCTCCTCAGTGCAATTAAAGGCATGATGCCAACTTTTCAACAATGAGGCTCGTGGCTCTGGCTGAACCATGTCTTACTCTCTCAGAAAGGAGCAATGAAGCTCAAAGGCAGCATCCCTAGGGAAGCCTCGGAGCAGGATGTGACCAGTGCTCCCAGTGTCTTACACACAGAGTGGGGGCTAGCCAGTGACAACTGCCTTTTCAAAGTTTATAGCAAGTGAATTTATCACCACGACACAAGAAGCCTGGCACACCAACAAGCTACAGGTAACAACAGCATCTCTGGCAGCCCTGACCCCACTGAACCTGTAGCTGAAACCCGAGGCACACGGGCAATCAGAAAAAGCCAGGCTGTTTTAAATACACCAAACATACCGTGGGAAAGGGCAGTTCTACAGCTCACATCAGAAGTACAAACTTGGTTTTATTTCTGCCAACACCTTATTTTTCCTGGGTTATCCAAAGCAACCAGCTCTCCTTCACGGTTTAAAAGTAAAGGGGTAAAAAAGTACTCACAGCTGCAACCTCATTTCAGCAGAACAACTTACCTATCCAGCACAGCGTGACCTCTTCCTTCCCAGCACTATCTGTGTCACCCTCCGCTGACCTGAAAACCAGACCTGGGAGGACAACATGCAACATCAGGCACCACTGCTCCAGCCTCGATGATTTATTAATTTCAAGGCAAGAGCAAAACACTCTTTCAAAATTATTTAAAAAAAAATCTTCAGTCTCACAGATAACATGATTTTTCTACATTTATTTTCTCTCTCCAGTAAAAATCATTTATGCTGCCACCATTCTTATTATCCTTACTATCATCTTTCAGTGAATGTCCATCTACAAATTCATTAACTTTTTTGAGACAAATCATTGGCATCCTAATCTTCTGATTCCCATGAAAGACTCACTTTCAAGATACAATTGCAGCTGCCCCACACTGCCAGTTACTGTATCATACACGTCTTAAAATTCTGTAATCAGCATCCACCAGGTGCCGTATCGCATTCAGCACACCACAGTCAGTCAATACAGACATCCCCAAACACACCAAGGCTGGTTTTGTCAAATGTTTTATTGAGTGTAGACATCTGGAGTACTGTAAAACATGCATTATCTGTAGATTCAAAAAGGAGCAAGCCACATTGTCCTCACTGTCAAACGTGTCAGGCCTGGCATACATGATGGAGATTAATGAAGTATCATGAGAGTAATATGGTTCCCGAAAAGCTCCTACAATTTGAAGTAGGGTCTTAATCGTTTGAAATGCAAAGCTGTTCACATTTAGTGAACTTGCATGTTCGCTGGAGGTGCCATATTTTAATTCAAAACAAACACGAATAATTTCACTGGGGGGAGGGGAGGTTCCCTAGGTAGAAACTGTATGCTTTTTGTTTCCAGATACTTCATCCCAAATAAAAATTCATATGCTTTTTGAAGCAACACAGTTTATTTTTGAGTGAACAACATCTGAGATTCATTTCTTCTTGGGTTGTTGAGGTGTATTAAATTTAAAGAAGATAATATCTCCATCCTCCACTACATAATTTCTGCCTTGTTGTCTGTATTTTCCAGCAGCCTGTAAATGGAACAGACAAAAGGAAAATGGGTTATTTCATTAGACATTTTACAGTATTTTCAAATGGCAATTATTTAAATACATTTTGGTAAAGAAATGGTACTACTTCAGCTTCAGAGTTTGACAGTCACAACAGTCCTCAGTTTGACATCCCTTGGTTTTACATACATAAAATACATACAAAAATAATTTAACCTCCACTGGATCTGTAGTGCTTAAAATGCATCTGCATTATACAGTGGTAAACCCTGTAAACCCTGGCAAGTCTTACGATCAAGGACATTAAAACAGCTCCGTTTTTTTCCCCGGCTTTCTTTTCCTTCATCTGAAAAACCTGCAGATGGCAAACACTGGCGGCAGGAATCTAAAACAGTGTTGCTGGAAAGGGCGATCGGCAACAGCCAGCGCGGCTTTTAGACCGATACCTGAACCACTTCCGAGCGGCTGGACGAGACAGCACTGTCAAAACTAACGATGGGAACGCACCGCAAAAGTCTCAACTGCACATGCTTCAAGTGGGGCGCTCTTGTCTGCTTGTGCCCAGATAATGAAGGCCTGAGGAGCTCAAAATGCAGGCTCAGGTTTTTTTTGTCAGAAATTTCCCTTAGAAGAAATTTGCTTCAGAAGGACAGATAGAAAAGCAGATAGGCTGTGAAACCAGGATACCGGAGAAGGCATAAGGACCAAAGACATGAAAAGGAAATTCGTTATGAAAATGCTGTACTTGAGGAGAGCAGAAAATAGGCAAGGAACCTATTAAATATCAGTACTCTCTGCATTAGAATTTATTATTATATTTTTCTACTATTATCTCATTGCAATTAAACCTAGTATTACAGAGGCTGTGGCATTAGGACTGACAGGCTGGGCGGGAGGTGGTCTGTGGAAGCATTTATCTTGAAAAGTGTCTGCAATATGGAAAAGTTGAGAGCTTCTGCTTTAGTTCAATAACCGTTCCTGTTTTGAAGTTTTCTCTTGCAGGAGAAAGTGCTTCCATGCAAGACCTCACTGTGCCATTATTCTCAATGACACTATCACAGTGGTGGCATGCTAAGATCCCATTACAGGAAAGCTGTTAACTAATGACCTTAGTTGCCGTAGAACAGATCAGATTAATGGTACACACTTAACTTAGACACCTTTCTTTCATGAAACCTGCTCTGTAAAGAAACGTATTTCCCCACACTGCTGTCCAGAAATTTAGAGGCTCGACAACCTTGTTGGTGCCATTCCTTTTTAAAGGTTGGCCCCAGTGATGCCAGCATATGGAAAACTGCAGCTAAGATAGCCTCGACAATAAATATATAGTGAAACAGTTAATTGACCTTACCCCATATGATACTATCGATAAAGAAGAAATAGTACTTTGCAAATGTTTTTATATTTCCCATGGAAATTTGTTTAGACTGTAAAAGGTTTCCTTTCAAGTTCCTTCCTTTGAAGATTCTAATAATGCTCAAAGTCAAGAGTAATTAGACTAATTGATGGCATAAACACTAATAAAACAGTGCTGTAAAAATCATCAGCAAATGTAAGCTGCAGGCACAGGTACAGAGACATTTTACAGTTGAATACATTTATTACTCACAAATATGTGTAGAAAAAACTGGCCTCCACAAACTAACAACAGAGATTTTTCTCAGTACAGTAGTGCATCCTGTCAAAGTGGCATAGACTTCTTTAATTAAATACACTTTGACACACTAATGTAAGTTTATGTATTTTTGTTACCAGTTTACAGTTAATTAAAAGTGACAGTGTTCCTTTAAATTCTCTAGAGACCATTTAATCCATTTCCATTGCTATCAGAAACACTGGTTGAAAAAATCAATACCCATTTGTGAATCTTGAGTATGTATTAAACAAGACACGTCTAACCAGTTCATTTGCACTTGAAAGCAGCCATCTGTAGAAGCCAGCTTTGCCTAAGCAGATATGATTGCTAATAATGTGATATCCCTGTAGACTACAAAGCCCACACAGAGCTATTCAGTGTATAGTTCACAGCACTGGCATTAAATTAGTTATGCTGTACTGGTGTTAAACACACACAAAATCAAACTTAAAAATTGATCAACTTGATAACATACAAAGCAAGCAACTCCCATTACCACTGTTATTTGACTCCTAAAAGCTCCTAAATTTAATTTTGAAATTTACTATCAATATAAAAGTAATTAGCATTGTGTATGGCATGAAACATTGTATTAAATGCAAATTAGAAAAGACCAGAGGAATATGACACTTTATTCTAAGAACAAGGTTTTTTTCTAACCTTGATTTTAAAACTGAGTAACAAATGCAAATATACTTGTTTTACAGACACTTCATAACAATAAAAATTTAATAATTAAATATAATTTGAGCATGGAAGCTTGATTTTTAGACTCTCTCACTGTGAAAAGCAAATAAAAATATACAAGCAATATACTGATTAATTTAATAGGTGTTAACTGATGCAGCTTCTCAGGGAAAGCATTCATATTTGAGCACCAAAAACTGTTGCTGGCAAAATTTGAATCTCAGTTACATAAAGTGGTTTGTGACTGCAGAATATTACATTTATTTACAGCTGTGGTTTCACTTTAGAGCTACAACTCTACTTCCCTTTTCATAAAGCAGTTCACATGCCGCAACGAACCAATTATACAGGATATTTTTCCCTCACTTCCTGGGGTTCAAACAAACCTATTAAAGTCCCGCTGCTCAGTATGATCTTCCTTAGCGATACCACTGAGAATAGGCTGAATTCAAAATCATAGTTTTGCATACCTTTCAAGCTATCAAATAGCAAACAATAAAGCTGAACCTTTTAAATTCTTTAACACATTATAGTATGTAGGAGCCTTCAAATACGGAGATTGAGTAAATCAAACTAATGTGCTTTGTAATTGCAATTTTCTAAAATGCAGATCTTAAGAAAACGTCAAAAATGCCAAACAAGAAATCAAACATGTATGAAATAAAGGGAAGTTTCTCTGCTTAAAAAAGGTGGAAATAATGCGTTAGCAATGCAGGGATGAACAGCTTCTCTTATGACATTTATTTGCCATGTACAAGTTCATTTCATACTTAATAACTTCAAATCAGATAAAATTTGTCAGCTCTAAAAGGGCACAAGTTTGGGCACCCGAGCAGTCTCTGCCCTCTAGTGTTGAGAAAGCAGATAAAACTTCTCCATACAAGTGTAACCACAAAGAACCATGAGCTCAGGAAGAAAAGTTTTTCATTAAATACCTTCCCTGTCTGTTCAGCAGCTAGTAAGCAAAAAAACTCACCTGTCATATTCTGTGGAATACATATAACTATTACTGGCACCCTGAACGATCAAAGTAAGGCAGAGCATTTTTGAGTAAAATATTAAAGGACAACTGAATTAAATACTGAAATGGTCAATTTTAAGATCCTAATTATGCTTATCAGAGCCTAGAAGTGGAATGCACTAATCCTGAAAAAAGGGCATATTCTTGTAATATTTTCTTAGCCATTTGCATCTGACGTGTGTAATACCTTTATTCCAAACTCAAAACAAGATGACACGTTATTTTCTGTGTTCTTTGCATTTCCTTTTAGAAGGGATTAAAAAATCTGCTCTCTCATCTTAAAAATCTGATTTTCCAAAAACATGCTAATTTTAAAGCTTATTAAATTCTGAACACTAACATGCAAACAGAGAGAAAAAACCCCAACACAATAACATAGCATTTGGTCTTAGCGCTGACATTTAGTCCACATACTGTCGTATCTCGGATACTGAAACAGTTGCATTCCTGTCCAGTCAGTTGGTGCATTTGAACTCTTTCTTAAGTAAAAGATGAAAATAGATTTTGGTCTATTGATAGAGGCGACTGTGAAGACTCGCTCAGCATTAAGAACTTCTTTCCAGTGAAAAATAGACTTGAAGTGGAAAAATGGCACACATGGAAGAAGGGAGTAGAAAAAAAAGGGGAGCTCACCTTGACAGCAGCCTCTGAACCTCCTTCTTTAAAATCTTCATATTTCATTACTTCAGCCATAATGAATCCCTTTTCAAAATCTGTGTGAATCTTCCCTGCTGCCTGAGGAGCCTTCGTCCCTTTCTGTCAAAGGAAAGACCGGAAGAAAATTAATTGCATTTAAGAAGATTGATTGCAGGAAAGAGGTTTCTCCTCTTTTATATGCTTTCGAGATCTGCTGAAACTTTGTTTCGTATCAGGTAAAATGTCAGGCATGCAGCTGGGCGATTCTCCACACTGGGACACACCGACAGGCGCCTTCGTCACAGATAAACCAACCGATATTAAAGAACAGCAGCTTTGTTTTTCCTAATAGGTATCAACAGCAGTATTGATTTTAGAAGCTACGATTGTGTTTTATTCTGAGATTCACTTCGATCCCTAGCTTTCCACGCAGAAAGTGAGGAAAACAAGGATTTTTAAACAACTTTAAAATCTGAATTACTGGACTTTTCTGTATATCCAAATAATTTCAATTAAATGGTAACATTCATTGGTGAACCAAATTTATAATGAGAAATGATTTATGGATCTCTAGCCCTACACATTAGCTTATTTTTATTTCAGAATAATTTTACGAAGTTTGATATAGAACAGACTGAGTATTCTTACCAAAATGTCAACAATTGAATCACTGAAAAATAAAAATCACAGGCAACTATAAGATAATTTAAGTTTATGCAGTAGAGGAGAATGCATTATAACTGCATGCTTTAAATTACAAGGACATACATTCTGTGCACATACAACCATGGAGAGAAATTTGAGAAATAATGGTGACCTAAAGGCTGCTTAATAAAGCATGTTAAAGTGCTAAGGAGTCTGACACTGTAAAGCACAGTTTTTACAATAAAAGATGTATTGGGTTAATATGGCTACTCACTGATGCTTACCTGACTAAATATCTTTGCACATTAAATCAAAGCTACTTACAATCAGTCTTAAGATAAAACAGCTTTCAAATTTTCTAATAAAGAGCAAGCATTTCTCCTACTGAAAACAGTGCAGTTTCACAACGTGCTTTTAAAAACTACAGCTAGACTCAGAAAAACAAAACTTCTGCTTTTATATTATTTTGGTAGCTATTTCAAGGACTTTAGCTAGCAGTTATCATGTAAAAGAAGATGAGAGGAAAAAAAAGAATAAATATGCTTATAAGAAAATAAGTTTAATATGCTAAAACACATACACAAACATCTGTAGCAATACTATTAAAAATATAAGTTTACAGGAAATTACGTTGATTAATGAAAACAAATTAATTCCATTGAATGAAATTAAATACAGCACAGAAATTCATTGCACAGCACTAAATACACTGATGCAAAAAATAAAAGCTCAGAGTTGCATCTCCAAAAGTTGACACTGTTGTAAATTTTAAGAGTTTGCAAGTACATGCATTTCAAAATATTTTGCAATATTGATCTTTTATAGTATAACATATTTACATTCAAAGGCAAACCACTACAGCTCAGCTCTTTCTGTCCTCTGGGAATAAATTAGTCAATCTCTATGGCTATAATCATCCTACATCAATATTTAAAATACATATCATTTTAGGTATTAAGTTCCTAGATAAACATATAAAACTACCAAAATAAACTAGGTCTAAATAGTAAAGTCAGTAAAAGACCTGAATTACTGTACACTGATTTTAGGTTTTTGAGCCCAACTGTGTAGCCAAGAGGAATATAATGACGTTATATTGCTTTTATTGCTGAAAATGTAATCCGAGCAAAGCAAAGGAGGAATGAACCATCCGCAACCCAAACAAACTTGGTGAATACAAAATGAAAAGCAACATCAATTTCACTGCAGACAAACCCAGTCACACAGATTAAGCAAGCACAATACTGGTACGTCTTATCTCTGACCACAGGAGGAGGGTAGACAGATTCTACAGGATGAAGAAATTCAGACTATGTAATAGGCAGAATCAATTGTTACCTGCCTCAATCAATGCAGCTCCACTTTCACTGTTCAGCAGCTCACAAATAATTAAAGTTATCCTGGACAAAAACCTCATCTGTAATGACTAGCTAACCGCCACCATGACAAACTTCAAAGTCAGTGATATCAATCTGAATTCAATAGTGTGGAACTGGATATAGCTGATGAATAAGTATGAATCTTACCCTGATGGTCCATGCACGCACTTCATCTGGGCCTGCAGTGAAAAAGTATTCTAGTTGGAGTGCTGCATATCCAGCCTTAATGATCTTTGCTAAAGCACTGAAAAAAAAAAAAGAATCCAATTCAGTCAGCATATACACATAAAACAGCTAAATGCACCAAGTAATCAATTTATGTAGAAAGACATCACGTATTTTGAAGATACTGGCTCTACTTTTTAAACACAGCAATAATTGCAGTAACCTTTTACTCTGAACTCTCTTCAGAGGAACTACTTTTTTACTGCAGTATCATAAAGATAGTATTTCGATTTGTTTATTTGGCAGGCTACAGAAACATGGGATAAATAGAAATCACTCTATCAGGCAGCACTTTTGGTCTCATGCAATCTTCAGGACTCCAGGTCATGAAAGCGTATCTGTTTGACTGAAATTCAATATTGAAACAATTTATTACAGTTCTTCAGGAAATTATGGCAAAATCTTCTCCATCGTCCTCATTCCCCATGGATGACGAAACAGTTTTGGTGATCGTTCCTTCTCAAAAATATACATAACTAATACCTATGTTATAATTAAAACACTGTACAGAGATGACAGATGACAGTTAAAAACTTAATTTAAAATAAATCTTTTCACTCTGTCTCATGGTAAAGAAAGGAGAAGATTCTCTCTTTATAATGGTAATTACTCTGTCATTTATTATTCTATCAGCGCAAGCAATTAAATTACTGCAAGGAAATAGTTGATAATAAAGTGTAGGGAAAATGAATGCTAATTAACCTTTGTGTCATGTTCTCTTCCAGATACTTCTGTTTCTCCTCAGCACTCATATCTTGCAACTTGAGTTCCAAGGCCCCACTAAAAGGAATGACCAAAGCACCCGGGTCGTGCTTGTCCACCCACTCTTTAATTTTTATCAACCTGTAGACAACAAAGGGCACAACATTATCTTGTAGTGCATGCATGGCTGTACCACATTCATTATTATCAAGTAGCACATACATATTCATAAGAATTGCACGGATTTATGATGCCATCTTTTTGTGTATTGCTTTCCAAGGTCAAGGCATTAACAGGCAGCAATTGCTTCAGGTGTACTCCATTAACATTTCACTGGTTCTTGGTTTCTGTTTGGCATTTAATCTATCAGAAATAGGCATAATTTGGGACAATAACTAGGTGTTTGGTAGAGGTGAAATACTTGCAATCTAAAATGTATGAATAAAACTTTCTGAGAGAAAAATGTACTTCCAAGAGTGATATTTATCAAATGTGATAAAACTGAAGGCCTTCAATTTTTCCTTTTTTTTTTTAAAATAAAATAAAAAGACACCTCAGTAGCTAGGGCAGCTGATATTAGTAGATAGAAAAGAACACCACAAAATCCTATATAGCAAGTCACACCCTGTTTGTCCTGGCTATTGATCTTGGAATATGCCATAGCTGACGAGTACAGGGCTGCATCTCTGCTAGTTTTTCCAACCTTTCTACTATTGCCCCATGACAAACCTTCTGGATATTATACTATGATTATTCTAAAATAAAGAATAAAATTTCATATTCATTTTCAATAACTGGCAGCACCCATAGTAGTTTGCTGTTTATCATTTCTATTTAGTTGAATGAAACAACATATTTAGAGCAACAGACTTATGTTGGTAGTTTTTGAATGTTCGGTATCCTATGAGGGTTAAGCCAAACTGGCAGCCTCCTGGCAGCCAGGAGCGCCAACCCTGTCCTGGGGGGCATCGGGAACAGCCGGTCGAGGGAGGGGACTGTCTGCTCTGCACTGGGGCAGCCTCACCTGCAATACTGTGTGCAGTTTGGGGCACCGCAATATAAGGTATTAAGCTATTAGAGTTCATGAAAAAGGGGCAACAAAGACCCTGAAGGGCCTTGAGGGGAAGCCGTGTGAGGAGTGGCTGAGGGCGCTTGGTCTGTTCAGAATGGAGAAGAGGAGACTGAGGGGAGACCTCAGTGCAGTTACAACTTCCTCAGGAGGGGAAGAGGAGGGGCAGGCACTGATCTCTTCTCTGTGGTGACCAGTGACAGACCCAAGGGAATGGCCTGAAGTTGTGTCAGGGGAGGTTTAGGTTGGATGTTAGAAAAAGGTTCTGCCCCCAGAGGGTGGTTGGGCACTGAACAGGCTCCCCAGGGCAGTGGGCACAGCACCAAGGCTGACAGAGCTCAAGAGGTGTTTGGATGACACTCTCAGGCACATGGTGTGACTCTTGGGGATGGTCCTGTGCGAGGCCACGAGCTGGACTTTGATAATTCTTGTAGTTCCCTTCCCACTCAAAACATTCTGTGATTCAGTGAAAACTTTACAGCAATAGCCGGCATTTAAAAGAATCTTTAAACACAGGCATCACATTCATGACTTCAAGTATTATTCGTTTTAAATTGAAGAGAGAAGTTTATAAATTACCTGTAAGGAGTTCACTGTTATTAATAGGGCACTATTTCCGAACAGGTGAGAATGGTAAGAATGACAAGTCTGTATGCTCAGCAAGCAAACACAAGAGGCAAGGGAATACGTCCTGTACACGAATAATCAAATTACAAAACAGTACCTTGGGTGCCAGAGATATTTCAGACCTGAAGCACCCACCGTACAGCACAGGGCTTTATGCTTGCTGAGTTCTTTTTCTTAGTCCTGCTAATCTGCAAGATTCAGACTAAGGTTTTAACTGCTATTATACTAAAGTGCTTTGAAACTGTGGCCTGCAAACCTTTAAATAATCAATGCAAATGTCACTTCAGAAAAAAATGAACTGAACCACAAGTTCATCAACACACATTTGTCAAAGAAAATAGCAGGGGATCAGAGCTATTATGAGATTAAGTGCATGGCCCACTGAGTAGGGTTTTAGATGGGACAAAGAATATAGAAGTTCACTCAACAGTTTTCACACGTTTGTTATATAAGGCTGGTCTTCTATCATTTACTTATGTAAATACCCCGCCAGTGTTTTTCAATCCTCATTATACTAATCTTTTTTTTCCTCCAGTTACCCAATGAAAATACAGTCTGGTACCCAGGACTGATACTGAAACACTACAGAAACATCTGAACTGAAAATCACACTTAAGGTGTGTTTCTGAATGTGACATTTAACTGCGCTTCTAAAACCAACATTTGTAGTTAACTAATTTATTTTGGCTAACAAACTGGGTATCAAAGTTCTGAGCTTATAAATGCCAACCTTATATAGGAAATGTATCGCAAAATGAATCTAATATTTGTAAGGGTACTTCAACATTTGTGCATACATCCTTTATGAATTTTTTTAAGGAAGTATCTAACTAATTCAATAATGTGCCAAGTGAAAGACAAAATGAAACACGCAAACTTGAAAAAGTGAAATGAGCATGGAAGTAATGTCAAAAATTGGATTCAAACTCTGTTTGGTAAATATGGTCATCATAACTAATAAACTAAGAAGTATTGTGGAACAACAAGATAAGAAGTAATTACTTTGGCTAAAACACCAATTCAGAATAATAATAGTCTTAGACTGTCATTTTAACAGCTTTTCTATTGAGTCCTTAGAGGGATTATTTGCATTCCTCAGGTATTCTATTGTACGATTCAGATGAATAAAGACTTACAAATCATTCCTCTACCGCCAGTGTGAGACTTTGATCCAGTGAATACACCATTGTACCTTAACTATAATTGGCAAAAAACCTGACAGTGTAGAGCATCACAAGCTTAATAACAAAGGAGAATATCTCAAAGTGTTGACAGATGATCTTCATAATGCAGGAGCAGAGCTGGTACATTTTAGCAATAAATGAGCACTGAGGTCTAAAGGTCTCTGAAGTGACTGACATCAGACCTGCTACAGCCTCACTGAAAGAATAAGGTACTGCATCCCACTCTGTACAGACAGCCGGGTTCTCTGCCCGAGTCTTTCACTTTTGTGACTTTCAATGTGACAGGAATTACTAAAAAGTACCGAGGAATTCCCCTAAGGGTGATAAAAATAAAGAAAACAAACAAAAAAGTAAACACTCAAATAGAAATACTGATATATTTCAAAAATACATTTTCCACAAAGCAAAATGCTTGACTAATACTCAATAATAGCACCAGTTTGCTTTCCTGTTAGGGATAACCAAGTGTGCTAAACAGAACAAAATTGTTTGAACAAATGGTAACAATTAATGTCGAAGTCTGTTCTATTTGAGCACATAATTTTTCCAAGGACATTATGTATGTCTGTAAAAGGACAGCATTAGTACAATCATTTGGGTCATTGTTAGGATAAGCAAATCCTGGAGTATTTCTCCATTATTTCACACTATACTTGAAAATGAATGAAGGGCATTGGATTTAGGCTTAGAGAAAAGACTTCTGACACTTAAGACAAAAACACCACACACTAATAACTAACAAAATTAAAAAGAAAAAAAGAGAACCCCAAACGCCGAATAGCAGAACTGGCAGCACCAATGACCATGATTAACAGCTGAAACTACTTTAAGGAACAAGAAACAGTTTGAGATGAAAATCCTTCTTCACAAAGTAAACCGAAAACTATGTGAAAACGGTACACACAAAAAGCAATTTAAAATATCCTCGTTCCCAACTAGGTGTCTAAAAATTTCATTATTAGTGGAGTTATAACTAAATTCCGATTAAACAACATGTCAGAAAGAAGAAAGGTTTATTCTAGTACTACTCAGTAGTAATAGCAAGGGAACTCTTCGACACTCAACAGCCCTCCCCTGCTGAGGTGGTTTGGTTCTTCCCTCCAGTGTGGACAGGAGGAGTGTGCCAACAGCAACTACAGAGGGTTCCTGAATTGAAATTTGATTCTATCTGCCACAAAACGGACAAAATATCCTTTCTGGAAAAAAACATGAAGACCCAAGAGACAGCAAGACATCCATTCATTCTGTGCCGGCAAAAAGAAAATCATATGTACAACTGTGTAAAAAGGCAAGTGCAAAACCAGTCGACTTGCAAGTGAAGGCAGCACTCAAAATTCCGCCTAGGGAAAACAGCAAAGAGGAATTCAGATGCTCACTTCCACCTAACACTGTTACTGTGGCTTGGTAAGGAGTATCAGCATATCTATTAAACAAAAGGGACCAGTGACTTCAAGTGCAGAAGGGTCAGGACAACTACCAGAGTTAACTCCTGATACTAATCAGGATGCAGAAGACCTCGGAGAAAGGTTTAAAAATGAGGGCAGTCACTGAGAAGGCCAATAAGCAAAGAGCACCAGAAAGGGGAGTTGTACAGGAGGGGATATCTTCACTTTAAAATCATGATACTTGCTGAGGCAGAATAAACCAAAACCTGCAGCCAACCAAAATAAAAAGGTATAAAAGTTACAGAATGTACATTAACTACAAATCAATATTTGAGAGAGTTTCACATGAGAGATCCAGCTGGGAACAGAGACAGAGTTCAGATGGAAATCTGAAGTAGTGATGGAAGAGACAAGCTGCAGAGAAAGCTTAAGCTCAGTGGACACCTGCAAGACAAGATGATCTGAAAAACTGACCCCTGAGAAGAAAGGTGATTTGTGAAAGTATGCTTTTGTACAAGCAAGACCAAAAAAAAAAAACCTCTCTAACTCATGGAAGAGAAACTATTGTTTTTCTGTTCTACACCTGAACTATGAGGGAAAAATGGCAGGAACAAAGGCCATGGCAAGGAAAAAGAAAACATCAGGCAGCACAAGAAGGAAAGAAACAAATGTAGATAAGATCAAACTAAATGATCAAAATATACAAAAGACTGAAAAAAAAAGACCCACAGACAGGAGTGAGAACAAGAGGACCTGGAGATTCCAACAGGATCTTCCTGTTTGCAGTTCTGAGCAATCCCGATTTTTAAAACCTTCTAAACTTAATCTGCTTAGTGCTTGCTAAAGTTTTCCATATGTGTAGCCTAAGCCACCTTTATTTCAATTTAAATGCATCAGTTTAACTGAGCCTGTAGGCTACGGACTGCGAATACACACTCCCTATTTACCTCTTAGAAACTGAGGTCTTTTTTATTCTGAGCTTTCCTTGTAAGCCCCATACTACTTCTAACTTTGAACCTTTTTTTTCTGGAATCTCTCCAATTGGTCTAAAAGTTTCTGAAAGCACACAGTACCTAATGGACTCCTCAGAGCTCTCAATAATAATGTCTTATGAGCATTAAAAATAGCTAGATTAACTCAACTTTTCACGTGACTCTCCTGTTTATTAAACTCAGTGTAGCATTTGCTTTTTTGTGATAGCACTGCAACATTATCTCACACTCAGTTTATAACTTACTGCGTGACCCTGCCTGACTAGCTATGCTTAATACTGTTTGCATAGATGATTATTCCTGAATAAAATCCTTCTCAGGAGTGGCACTGTAGCTGTTATTTTCCTAATGATTTCTTCTATTTCTTGAGATGCTCCTAAATTATAATTTTTTCTATACATACATGGACATCTAGTTTGGGGGTCATCTATAAATTTAACAAGACTGCTCACAGTCCAGCTCATTAATGGAAATGCCTAACAGTATTCAACCAGTAGCCACTTCTGTGGCTCTCTTAATGAGATGCTCTTTGTTTGGAGAGTGTATCACTGATATCTATGTTCTGGGTATTATCTTCCAGCCAGTCTTGCACACTCAACTTCCAGTACTTACCATCGGGCCACTATCTCCTATCTCATTTACGAGAATGTTGTATGGCATTGAAACCTTTAAAGGCTTAATAAAAGTCTCAATATGTAGTAAAGTATATTTTTTCACTACCTGTAAGACCATCAAATTTATCACAAACAAAAAATTAAAGTCCTATGACAATTTAGACAAGTCATAAACAGCCAACATGAATTCATGAAGATGACTGCGTTGCTTTAAGAAGATTAAAAAGTTGAATTGTTATAACATTTTCCTTGAAATTAAAGGAAAATATATTGACTTAAAAATGGTTTGTTTCTTCTTCTCTCTTTGTGGCTTTCTTCTGTGTTTTGAAGCCTCATTCATTATCCACAAATTATCTAAAATGATGATGAATTTGGCAACCCTTTTTTTTGCCTGCTCCCAAAACTGTGAGGACCACTAGGTTTGGTTGATTTGGTGGGACAGGAGAGGAAGATCTAATCTACCTAAGCACCACTACTGCATGACACAGCTCCTAGGGGATGTTCTTCCCTTTGTTCCGTTAGCAGGCACAGAATCCACAAAGATCAGGTCCCACTGTTCTCAGGGCTGTACGTATGTATAGGTGAGTATCTATATGTACTCATACATATCAGAAACATTCACAGTGAACCCTACAGGAGGTTTGGGAGTGAGTACCTGTTACAGACCTCAGCAACCACGTTTCAAATCATCAGTGACACTTAGGAATTTATTTTTTTATTCCCTGTTTCCTAGCTGGAACACCATAACACTTCAATTTCAAAAGGCCCTTTCCCAGCCCCCACCTGCAAACACTTTCTGGTAACAGTTGAAAACAAAAGCACTGCCTCCACACACCGGCTTGCTGCTGCTCCCTGGCCAGAAGCACCCTCTCAGCCTCTCAGGACAAGAACTTCAGGAACTCAGCACTGCATTTATCCTGCACATCCTCAATGCTTTAGGTTCCTTGATACCTTCCTATAGTCCAATGTCCATTTCCCCTCCAGCAATCACTGCATTTTGATGAATCTTACAAACAAGAGACCAACATGGAGAACCCGTCTCACATGTTAGATGTCCCATCTCCCAAAACAGATTAAATTCTTTACCATAACATTTTTGGGGACTTGCAACACATCCCATCTTATGGCAGAAGGGGTATACCAAGTATTTCATTCTACCAGATCTGGATTCCACAATTTTTAACTTCACTGTAATGAATTTGGCAACCCTATCAAAACAAAAACAAAAACAAAAAACAAAAAAAAAATCATAGAAGTTCCTGATCAACACTGTGATTTGACATTTATCACAGATGGGTTTATAACTTTCCTCAACACTCTCCTTCGAAATATAAGTAATCCCAGGTTCTCTGCCTCATATGCGCCACAACAAGTTCTTCCAGGGCCTTGATCTCTATCATGGCCATTATCTTAAATCCCCTGTAATTCTGCAAAATCATTTGTTAGATGGGGTGACTAGTATTGCACCTATTTTAGTTCATGTTGTATCCCAGATTCTTCAGAAACATTCTCAAAATCTGGACATGAGCTTCTCATCCCATTCCTTATCCATCCAGATGTTCTCTTGATTTTCTGCTACAAGCTGCACACAGAGCAGGAACCCTACCAGTACTCCCTGCAGGCAATACTCAAGCTCATCACCAACAAAAACAACCCAGCAGAAAATCAGTTCTAGGAGGGAGAATTTAGTTCCAGCCCTTGTCTTTTAAGATGGACCAGTTCACTTTCCTGCATGTTCTTATAACTGGCCGTGCCAATATAACTGAAGGGCGGTGCAGAACAGGTAAGACTGTTAAAGATGGGGGGTCTAAATTAGCCTACCACCCCAAAAGGAGTGATGCCGTGGAGCCAAGTTCAACTGGTAGGTCTGTTGTTTGTTACTGGAGAATACTTGTAAATGGCATGACTCCAGAGTAAAAAGTATCCCAAATGAGATCACGTAGAAATGGGTTCTTCCATGAGTTGATGGGAAGAAAAAAATCAAGGCAAGATTCTGAAAATTCGTATCAAAGCAGTTCATGCTCTCAAGATACAATTCTGTTAACAAACTGTCTAACATAAGATGATAGTAATACACAGTCCTCATTTTATCTGGTCTAGAAAGCCACCTACAGACACTGGCTGTTTAATGGAACTCTAAAAACATGTAAGGACACAACACGTCACCTACAGCTTTATCCTACTGGCCACGTGTTGAACGTATTTCACGCAAAGATTTGGCTTAACTGACATGAAACCTCTTCGGTTTGCAAGATGTGGGAACTGGGAAAGAAGTAGTACCAGAGAACATATTACCTGCAAACCAAGTACAGGCAGTACTTAATGGACAGAACATCTTTAGAGCTAGGAGAAATAAACCATGCAAAACAGAAAAATCAAGTTCATGACCTAGAAACAGTTTGATTTAAAAAAATTCAAGATGGCAGAAAGACAAAGAGGTAAAATTATCCAGAATTAACCTTTTCTGCTGATATATATATACACACAGAGACAGAGCTCCCAGTAAGAAAAGATTTTTCAGTGCACTATACAGCTTATATAATTTCATCTAACAAAGTCAGTCCATCGTAAAAATTAAAAAAAATTTAAAAAATTTTTAAAAAATGCAAAAAATACAACAAAGAGATGGCTGTTGCTGTCAGCACGGATCAAGCACAGTCAAGACTGAACTACTGATGAACCTGCCCAACAATACAGACTGCAACAAACAGTGCACGTTACGTTTCCTCCTTCCCGGCCTAACAGGCTCTACCTGCAGCACATACTCTGGACAGGAAAGATGCCTTTAAAGTCACATCTTGTCATTCCTTCTGCTATCATTTGTAAAATGCATAGTTTAGAGAGGTTTCTTGAAAACTGTAACAGAGTAATTTAACAAATGCCCATTCATAAATTACAGCAGAAGGAGCAAATCTTAGTTACAAGACTTATGTGCGGAATGATGATGACTGAGATACTACAAATTAGTAGAAAGACTCCCTATTCCACAGTCAGGCTTATGCTATGGCATGGTAATTTTAACTTTTATCTCCTGACAGGACTCCTTTATGTCACATGGAGAACTATATTCTAAAGTGCCCTGTACAAAGTAGGACAATTCGTATCAACACTGTTATAGCAAAGTCTCAAATATATAAACTCAAAAAATTATAACCCATTAATAAATAGAATATTTGATTAAAAAAAACCCAAAACACGTGATGCCTTAGCAAGAGAAACTTTACATGAAATACAAAATGGACACCATTTTTAATTTCTATTTTTTAATTCCTTCATGTCTTTTGAGCATACAAGTAAATACAAAGCCATACTCTCAGACAAAAAAAATTATCTACATAAAAGTCCCATGTAATGAATTGGGAATGTGTTTCACTAGTGTTAATTAAAAATCCTGCAATGAGTAACACAAATGCAAACTACAACATTGCTAGTTTTGGTTTTCACTGATGTCACACAACATTTTAATGAAACCTAAACAAACTGGATCAGAATATTCTCCCCTAGGTCTCTTACTGAAATACCCTCTCCTTCTCACAAATAATAGAGGGAAACGCCTTCCTCACATCTCCAGAATTAGCCTGTGTGATCTTAACTGCAGAGCCTCTCCAGACCACAGAATTCACATGAATGTTCTCTTCCTCCCTCTACCAGTTGTTAAAAATTATGTATTAAAATTACAAGAGTCAAACATAACACAATACAAATATTTTATTTAAAATAATAAACTCTTGTTTATTCGTCCCCACTCTCTTGGGCCACTAACAACTAGTAACATTTTGTGATCACACAATACTACAATTCTATGTTTTAAGAAACAATTTAAATGAGACTAGTAAAAAGAATCATAGAAACTCATGACACTGGGTTAGGCTGTGGGTTTTTTTGATGAAAAAAGAACAAACTTGCTACTAGGCTGGAATATGCTACTCAACAAATGATAAATTAACTTTGGTATTTATCCAGACAAAGAACATCATCTAGGCTCTCAGACAACAACAAACGAGTTGAGTTGAATGGTTATTACTCAAACTCAGCAACTCAAATACAAGGCTTTATTTCAGACACCTGACTTAGATACCTAATCTCATTCTGCTCCCTATTTAGTTAATGAAGCAGGAGGCTCTTCTGAGGGGCAATTCAGAGTACTTAAATTAGGGCTCCTTTTCTCACTTTCTTCTTAATGCATCTTCCCTCTCCCCTTTCCACAGGGCGCTTTAGAAACTAACCCTCACCTTAAGTGCCCAAGACACATAAAACTATGTGGTAAGCCTCAGTGTTACCTCCTGCTGATACATTTCCCCAAAATAGTGCCTAATAAATACAACAGCATATACTATACTGTCATATGAACATGTCCGTGTCCAAGTAAAATGCGGAATGAGTTCAGGATTTTCAGTGTGCAGAGATGCCTTGCATGAACTGCACTTCACTAATTTGAAAAGCTGTCACAAAAATGTTCAATTCCACAGACACAGTCTGTTTACCTGTCTAAACTATGGTGAAATGAAAAAAAAAATTAACAATGTCTGAATAACCTACTAAAACATACTTGTCCTAGGGGAACACTAACTTTGATTTTTTTTCAGAAGCAGGAATAAGTATCTGGATCAGTGTCACGCTCCATTTATCTGACAGACTAAAGGATCTGTTAGACACAGATTTTTAAGGCTGAAAATGGAATGACAAAATAAATTTCTGTCAGAAATAAATACTCCTATTCTGTGGGTGGGTGTGCATAAAACATTTTTATTTGCAAGCACAAAACTAGAATTTGATTTCTTATCAAACTATTAGTTTACCTATCTTCATTTTCATATCAGTTAGGGAATTAGGAAGCATTCACTGCCCCCAGCAATTTCAACAATAAAAAAATAATTTGACTGAAAAGAAGTTCCACCTTGAAGTTACAGTGCTATGATAGGTTTTACCCTTACAAACACTAGCACTAACAACAGAATCAAAAAGCCAAACCTAAAAAGCAAGCTACTTTTTTTTTTATGACTTTGCCCAAAAACTGTTTTTCAATAGAAAGTCAGAACATTAGCCCAAAAACATACTAATTCATGTTCAGTCTCTTCTGCGTAAAGAAAAGGCTCCATGTGTGGTGCCATACATGATAGTTGTCAACATAAATGAAAATGCTCATGAATAAAAAACAGGCTGTATAAAGAGCTAATTATAATATTGCTATCAATTGCTAGCTTGCGCTTGCAAATCTTTCATATCATATAAATGCATTGTTTTTGACATTTCTCTGTAGCTAAACATCACATCACTTTTTAAAAGTAGTTCAAATATGCACGGGATATACTATAAGGAACGTGATCTGATCTACATTTACACTGAAAAGGAAAAAAACTATGAGATAAATGCATCGTCATTAAAAATTTAAAACATTAATCATCTCCCAAGTAAAAAAAAAAAAATCTAGACTTCTAACAGCCTCTATGATTTCCACTTTCAATGTATTCATCCTTTCTATCCAAAAGAGCAGTTGAAAACACTTTGTCCAACTATGCAATTGAAGACTAAGATAATACACACATCCAAAGCATTAGTGACACTGTGAACTATTCAACTTGTGTCCAGATGTTTTATCATTAGAAACACTGTTTATTTGCTTCAAGCAACCACCTACACTATTCTAGCACATAAATTGTGAGAAATGTTTCATTAACCAATGAAAAGCTATTTTATTATCCTATTTTAATGCTCAAATGTTTTCTTCTGTTTTAGAAGTGGCATAGAATCTAAGTTGGTAAAGGACCTGCTCAACAGGCCCCAGTAAGTAAGAGATGGTTAAAAGCAGACCGAGCCAAAGGAAAAATACTAAAAAACCACAGTGGGCAAGTATTCCGGGACATGATAGTCTATCAATTTCTCCACCAAAGAGTCAATTAATCAACATACACAATGCAATTTTAGTCTTGGTTTGGTTGAGCAATGACACCATCAAAGAAGAAATGATGACAGAAAATAACCTTGGGTACACACAAGTAATTTGGTTTAAAGGAAAAAATAAAGCATGTCCTGATAAATTTATTCTCTCAGTGATATAACATACGATTTTCTATGTAGGAGAAATACATCTATGAAGTATTTGATAGTGTGCTGTGTGTGAAACTACTCATTCAACTGGAGAAGAGGGGAAAGTGGCTTTGTAAAGACCACGGACTGAGTAATGCACTGGATATGTTAACAGGAGAAAAAACTGGTGGTTTAGGGTATCACTAATCAAGTTTCACAAGGATCAAACCTAGGGCTGATCTTGTTTAAATACATGAATGATGTTGACACAAACATTAGGTGCATGCAAAGTTTACGTTGAATACAGGAGCAGGGGACATTTTCCTTGAGGAAAGTCATTATCATCAATCGGAAGTGACACAGAAGGGGGATCATGAGGGGTTAATGTTCTTCAGAGCAACTCTAAGCTACCTCAATGCAACAGGAAAAAGGCAAATATAATATACAGATCCTGCTGGAAATGCTTCCCTTTGTTTAACAGGATGCATTACATCCGCATAGAAGGCATTCACAACAGCATGTGGACTACTACAAGCAGCTGTGGTCAGCTAAATTCAGAACAGGTCTAAGATTATCAGAGGAATGGGAACCTCATGTAAATGACAGAAAGAAAAAATTCATTAATGCCTGCTTTAAATAAGTACTGGAAGTAAACTGCAATTAGATAAGATACTGTTTAGTCCACAGGACAAAGCTGCCCAAACCAGCAATGAAATAAGCCAGCCATGGAAAAACATCGACTGGAAATAAACTGAACATTTTCAACCCAAGGCAGCAGCAAGGTTCTGTGAACAGCCTCCCAATACTAAGTGCAAAACAATCAGCTAGTGTTAAAAAAAACCCAAAAACAAACACAAAAACACCAAACAAGCTACCACCTTAATTAATTTATGAAAGTCATTATACTGTGTAGTTACCAACAATAACTGGTTCTGTACTGAATGCAGAGGAGGGATTACAGTAATTTAGGGATTACCATATAGTTACAAGGAAGCACTACACTTTGTGAATTCAGAAGTACTTAAAGGCTATGCAGAAATGCAAAAGCGGCACAAAGGTCTCAATTTCATACGTAAAAACCAATGCCTCCACTGGGGAGAAGGCACAAAGAACTGAGCCACCACATACTCGGCTCGGCTGGTGCTGGCCAGGTGACCAGCAGCAGTAGGGCTGCCAGACTGATCACTACGCAAAAGGTCCTCCCAAACCACAGAATACGATGCTACCTGCTGTTCAGTGCCTCACGTCACTGCTTTTTAAAGTGACATGGAAATTAGGGATCACTGTTGTAAGGAACCAAGACTCAAACTCTTGGAAACTAAACTTCGTGAGCTGTGTTCTTCCACAATAAAAATAATTAAAGTCAAAAGCAGCCCATTATACCATATAGAGTTACCAGTACCACTCATGAGGAGAGCACACACAAGGCAGAAGAGGTGGCTGCAGTACTTCTATCGGAGCTTGGCAGTAAGTCACCCCCAAATATGGACAAGATACAATTTTTAAAGAAGCGCTGATGGGAACACTGGACTTCATTACCTCCATTGGTCAAATGAAGAAAATTAAGAACACTGTAACTATAAAATGTGTAAACATTTCAAATGAAATTTTCCTACTTGGCATCATGAACAAAGATCTAAAAAAGACAGAAGTAAAATCCATCACCAATTCTCCAGGCATGTAAAATGCCCTTAATATCAAGCCAAACCTAATCCTTCCATGTTTCCACATCAGTATCAGGTTTTGCTCCAGAGAAAGGGAATCCCATCATTGGGAGCCTCTGATCCTACCCAAGCCCACTACATCCTCAAGAGCAAGCTTGTCCTTTCCATGGAGCAAGATGAGGTCGGCTGTAAAGGGAAGGTACATCCATAAGGAGACAACTTTTTGGAGCAGGACACTGATTATGGAATGCCCCGACAACCTTCACTGCAACATTTTCTGACTTCAAAGTGTTTCCCATTACAATATTAAAACACAGTTAATACAGCTGCACATGATTTCCTATTTCTAAAAAAGCAGCCAATAAACATGCTAAATTCTAAACTGAATGTACTCATTACATGCTCATTACACAAACCTACCTTTGAGCTAATGGAGCTACAGTGAATACTTGCCCCTCAACAGACTGGAGGCTGTTCTGCTGTAAGATGTCACAGATACTTGCTAAAAACACAGAAAAAAACAAAAAAGAAGACATAGTATCTCTGAATTTCAAATCATGCTTTGTAAGGAGAAAAATCTAGTGAGTATAGTCTTTTCTGATCCTTCCTAAAATATGGCCACCTTCCCATCCAACAGTTCTGTGACTTCCATTGCTCACTCTGCTTTCTTTTCCTGGTGTTATCCTCCAGTCTTCTTTAGCAAGACGCTTCCAAGTGCAACCCACAGAACTGACAGCTCTTCATTCAATTCACACCTCCCTCCTACCCTAAGCTTGGGTCACTCCCACACTCCTCCTTCCTTTTATCACATTTGCAAGGTTACTAGTTCTGGTCCTGGTCAGGGACCCGCTCCCTGCTCAGTTTCTTTGTGTCTCAACATACAGAGGTGTATCAGAGGCACTTCCAAATTCCTGTGAGGCCTGGTCAATTCTTAAATTTAGCAACAACTATTTAAAAAAAAAAATTCTTTAGCCACTGTATATCTTACAATATTTAGCACTACATTAAACATCCATCACTGCACTTTCTTATATTTTGTTTAGAAAATAAATCCTACAAATACTGACATCTTAAAATTTGTGTTCTGCACAAATCCAATGTGTATTAATTTTTTCCACTAAAAAAGAGGACAAAGTAATTATGCAATACACTGAAATGAACTAGGCTCAGGAGGAAAATACCAATTTAATAAACAAAACCAACTAAAAAAACCAATCCACTGTATAGTTACTTAAGTACCAGCGACACAATAAAGACATATCAGATAAATACAATAATATCCCTTATAAAGAAACATTCAAGTCCTTCAGTAGACTCCAGAAAAGCACAGAGCATACAGTTCTAGTGCCTTCAGTTATCAGATGGAATCTTCTCTTTACACAGGCAAAGGACAAAAAACTGGGAATCTAAATAGAGCAAACAAACACTAACCAATATTGTATCCTTCCTAGGAAGAAAAACTTCTCTCAGAACATTGATACTGCAATTGATAGTTTCTGTTGAGCATTCCTCTGGCTACTGTATGCTGTGCTTCTGGTGCAAACCTGTGCAGTGTGCAACAAGACATGCCAAGATGCAAAAGACTACACGTGACTTCACACTCTAGTTATGGCCGTGCATGGCCTCAGTTTTGCAATTTACCACAACGAAAGCCTATAACTATACATCATGAACCAATCAGAAAGAAGATATATTTTTTAAAGTTTTAATAAAAATAATGCAAAGTATGGAACTTCACTATGACGCGATGCCAAAACAGAAGCATTTCACACAGTACTACAGCAGTTACGACATATTACATAAGAATCCTTTATGGAGAAGGCTCTTACTGAGATTTCTCAGGAACATACAAAACTTATGTTGCAATTTTCAGAAAAGCACCACTCTATAAATGCATCCCATTCATTCAGAAGCAACCCAGATTCAGTACTATAGAAGCTAAAGGTACTCTCAATGCAATGATTCATAGTTTCCCTAATAGAAAGATTCAGCAGTTTTCAGACGAGACCTTTATTCCCTCTCTGAATAAATGATGCCTGAAATTTTTATTCTTGTTCTAATGGAATTTCAATGGCCTTCACTGCAAATCTACTGGAAATTTTCGCATATTAAGTGGAAAAAATTAAATGATGTTAACCACATTTTAATGTGATTAAGGCTGACAGGGTCATTATTTCTGCTAATCACTCAGTTTAAAAAGCTCAAACAAAACTTTGTAACAGCCAACGTTTTTTCTGGTTTTCTGCATGTCTGCTGTAGTTGAATTAAAGCCACTACAGACTATGAACCACAGCATATATCATAAAAAGGATATATCAAATGTTTTCTGCAACTTGTACACGAATTTCAGTATAATTCATTAAAGATTAAAAAAAGGGGGAGAATCATTCTTACAATATGTATACCCCTTTACTTCTTTTGTCTTCCTCAATCAAAAGACAAAACAGAACAAGGGAATGCATATCTCTTGTTCTGTAGTTCCTATCTGCTATTGAAAAAGAGAAAATATTTCTGCATGCCTTTACTGGGAACCAAAAGATATGTGTAATCACTGAAAATAATTTCTTAGAGCGTGTCTGCTAGGCTCTGCAATAAGGAGTTCTGCTCATTACCATTTAGGTTAGCACACGCTGGAAAATGGGCATACAAAGGTAGAAGAGATGTAAGTGACAGTGATGAAGAACAAAGAATATATAGCTTTCAGCGTGTCTTGTAGTTTTCTCTTGTGAAGGATCAACGACAGAATAGAAAATTAAGGAGACTGCTGCTCTGGTCACTGGCTCAGCTTGAGAAGGACAGCCTTACAGCCAGCCCTCTTGCTCAAAGGTTTGCCACCGACAGCAGCAACTGTTGGTGGAGCAAGTCCCCAAGATCAATCCCAGAACACAGAAGCCTTGAGGGTGATTCGAGATGGTGGAATGACTTAAATTAAAAAAACAGACATGAGTTTGTCTTGTTCACACTACCAGAGGAGGGGGGATGTTAGTTGTGGGCTTTATATTTTGTTTCTTTCTGGGTGGGAGGAGGTTTTTCACATGTTTTCTTTGGTTTGGGTTTTAGGCTTTTTGAAGGATTACCATTTTCTGTGAAGACCACCACTGTAATGCTTACTGCCCGCTTATTAATTAATACTACCCTCTCTGAATCATAATTTCTGAAGGACCCGTACCTTTCATGCCATGTTACCTCTCTCCTCAGAAACCCCACACTTAGAGATGATTAAAAAAAACAGGGGAAAAAAAAGGCATTTCAACATCTAAATAATTTTTCTATGTAAGGAACTTGCTTAATGCTTAAGTTACTTAGAAGAGAATGAAAGTGCAGACACACTGATTCACAATGATCATTCCCATATGGTTTAATAGATACATTTCAACCTTACCGAATCACTGAAAACCGTATTACAGCAGCTTCTTGAATTACATTAAAAAAAATAAAAATAGTAAACAAGATCATTACCTTATTAACCTTAAGGTATGTGAAATTCACCTGAAAAATATTTTATTTCCTTCCCATTCCTTGGAAAAGTATTCAGAGAGTTTTAGATCTCCTTTATGATTACAAGAAAAAATGCTGAGTAAAGAAGATGGTAATTAATGATACACAAGTCCTTTCATATAAGACTTTGCTTTTTCCTATAAGAGTTTACATTGACCCTCACACTGCTAACTATTTCGACAGCCAGCAGCTTTATTTCCTAACACACGTTTGCTTCACACCTGAATACTTTCCATAACAAGAAACAAAGTCCAGTGATGTTAGATCACTTACTATCAAGGAACAAACCACATTAACATTAATATCATACTACAGCTGTAGTTTGTGATGTTCTCAAAAAGAAACATTATTGGTATTGTTGGACTTTCTAGTTTTAGTGTGAAGCCATGCACTAGTGCATCAACTAACAACCCCACTGAATTCTTGTGCTCATCTAAGAAGGGATCCTGCTGAATGTCCTAATGCATCTTATTGTGAATCTTCAGCAAATAAAACTTCATGTATGAGCTCATGATGTGCTTTGCTGCTGGAAAGTCACAGTCTCTGTGGGAAGCTTTTTATCTTCCCAGCAGTCAGTTCTCTGAGAACATCAGTGCAGCTACTGTAGTTACCTGTAGATTACTTGTATTTTCTCACATCTGTGTCCAGCAATCTAAACCATGATGATAAAGGGTCATTAGGTTTTGAGTGAGGAAGGGGATGGACTAGACAATTTGCTCTGATAAGCTCCTTGTTGCGAGTACCGGTTTAGAATGTGAAATGCAGGGTTATGCACATTCTCAACTCAAAACCCTGTGCTCTCAGAGCACCAATTAAAAATCATACTCAGCCCGTCTTAAACTATATGAACACATCTTACCCGAAATTTTTACAATTAATAATATTGCAATAAACTAATTCTGTCATGGTAAGAAGGACATCAACTGTCTATTAGCCACAAAAGAATTCAGGGACAATTACTAAGATAACTGCTGTTTGGAGCACAGCAAAGCAATTTCCCACAGTGGGACTTACAGTTCAATTTACCAGTTGGGCAAATATTTTGTGCTCTGTAGTGGTCCACAGAGTTAACAGTTACCTGTAACATTTGAGCAGTGTTATACTTGGAGAAAACTTTTTTCAACCTAAACAGATGTTTCAGCTTTATCTGTTCCCATGAATACAGATTTTTTTTCCCAGCCTTGTTCTAAGAACTCTTTTAAGACTTTTCAATTAACATTCAATGCAAATTTATGAAAGAGCCAATGGCCCTATTTTCCCATTCTAAGCTACTCACAATGAGATCTTCTAAGTTATAGGCTTCTTGGAACAGGAAGGAGAACAAGCACAATGTCACCTATAAAATTATGTTAGTCCTCAAGTAACTTGATGAAGTGGTAACAGGCTTCTTTTTCTTTTTTTCTCCTTCTTCTTTTTCCTTATGGGATATTCTTATTTCAGTAAAATAATGAAAAAAACCAATTACATGAATTGAATAATAATGGAAGAAGGCTGCATTTTCATATGCAGCAAAAGCAGATTATACCATGAATACAGTCTAGAGTTCCAGTGACGTGGTCGGTGACAGAACTGTGAGAATCCTTTAAAATATTTACAGTGAAATTTTGTGTCAAACTCCAGAGTATCACAGTGTTATGTGAGACAACAGACAAATACATGGAAAGACAAAGGAGCCACTGAATATTTCTTGGCCAATGTACAAGCCATCAAAAGAAATTCAGAGATTTAAGAGCATGAAGAATATAACTACTACACTTCCCTCTTCTTGAAATTAAAGATTAAAATAATTACCGTTCAAACACTAACTCATCAGTCTAGATGGTTCAAAAGGGTTTTTCTCCATTGCCCTTGCAGAGATGATGATATCCTGCTATGTTGCTTCTGAGTCTTAATTTCAAGTCAGTGAAGAAAAACAGAAGGCTGATATTTTACACAAAAAAGGTCTATTTCCAAATTAGAATAATTGTAACAATGCATGAGCTCATAATGGATTTTCCACCAAGATTCAAAGACAGCATTTGAAAAAGAGCTCTTTAATTTTATCACTTAATTTTATTTTATCCATATAAATCTTTTAGTTCTTACTTCTGCAGGAAAACTAGTTATATACACTGCATCTAGAAGGGGTTTTTTATTACTACATGGCCTTTAATGAAAATGCATCATTTTGAGAACATTAACAGTCTGCATCATCAGAAAAAATGTATCCTTAATAATTATTCATACACCAAGTAGCTGTAAACCCAAATCATTTCAGAAGACCTGAATGTGTCAAGAACTTTGACAATTATGACTGGAGCCAGGAAACTGTAGCACTGCAGAATTTCTTATGAATTTTTCTAGTTACTTTTTATAAATGCTGTCCTAGATGACAGCTTAATGTGTACCACATGCAATATTTATTCTTCTTCAGTGTCAGACTGTCTAGCCATCCAAGGGAATACAAAGAATGTCACTTATTAGGATAAAAGCACAAGGAAGGTAATCAAGGACATATGTAACATCAGCCAATCATGCCCTATTTCAACATCCTATTCCATTCATAACAGTTCAACAATTATTTGCTTACTGATAACTCGCTTTCAGGCTGTTTGTGTTCCCCATAATGGTGGTTTGCATTTATTTTGCTCTTTAGAATTGGACACTTGCTGTGCCATGCATGTTTGTCAAAACTTTCTATCTTCTGTCAGAAATAGCTTTAGCATATCAAATCATTTCTGTTTGTCAGAAATCACTAATAGAACAATCCAGTTCCCTGCTACGTCAATAGGGTACGAACGGAACTAGAAATCCGAAACAAAAGGCCACCAGACACCACACACTACTGCAAGACAGGCAGCTAAACCTATGTTTCTATTTAATATACTTTGATCATATAGCTGTGTCTTTATGGAAAGGCTAGGACAGAAATTAGATTCGGACTGGAATGGAAATGTCCACAAAGACATTAACCTTGTTTTTAAGCTTGAGAACTAAATTCCTTACTAGTCCTCCACATCTCTTTACCATATTTCGACTTATTTATTTATTTTACCAAATGCCTATACAAAATACTTGCAGATATCTTTTCTGCTGATTCCACTCTCTCTGATGGATCAAGTTAAGAAAAAGCATTAGTACAAAAAGACAAAGCAGGCAGATAGAGGGAGCCAAAGACAACCATTTACCCTCCATAAAGTTATTTTTAAATAATAGCAATAATAATAATTTTTAATAATTCTATGGGAAACTGAACACACATGCACATGCATGCACACTTCATTAATCTGAGTATCCTGGGACATAAAGATTTTATTAAATAAAAAACAGATATGGATTTAATGAGCCTCTGAAATAAAACATAAGCTGGAAGTACCATCACATGTTTTAGATTGACAACATTGTGCAGATTTTCAATGTATTAGGTGTAAGATTTTCTTTTTTTTTTCCTAAATAAAAGCCATTTGGATTTAAATACATTTTTGCTTCAGAAATGTCCTACTGTGCCAATGCACGAGAACAAGAGTGAGACTTAATATACAATGAACCTTATTAATGCATTTTCATTGTTCAAGTCAATGAAGTACAAAACCAACACAGGCACTTAACTCTCTTTCAAGTATTTATCTTTATCTATCTCTCCAGGCCTTAGAAACTAATGCCAGAGTACAGTAAATCTCAAACATTATTCTATTTAACTTCTCTTCAAATTAACAATAATTAAGCTCAAGCATTGGTAATAAAGGATACTAAGATACCCATGTCTCATCTGACAGTTCTTCCATTAAACACATACAACACACAAACTTTCCTCTTCAATTTAAACATGAAGATGCATCTATTCTGGTTTCAAGACAAGGATACATGGTTCTATCCATTGTAAAACTAGTGACTATCAATATCTGAACATTAGTCATCAGTATTAGTCATTAGAAGAAATTCAAGTGGTGAAAATAAAATACTCTGTCAAACCTTTAGAAGGTAAGATATATTTCTTGGGAAAAACAAGCATTTAAATGAAAACATATTTGCACATACTCAATACCAAAAAAAAAAAAAAAAGGATCTGCAAATAACCATAAAATTGAAACTATTTTTATAAAATGCATCAGATTTTCAAAATAATCATCTATGAAAATGTTTGTCAACTGTGAAACAAAGAATTCACTTAGAACAAAAGTTAACCAAAACAATGGGTGCCAAAGCCACGGCAGCCTATATTTCCAAATGTAAAAAAGAATCATCCTTCCTAAACATTATTTTTCCATTTATAATAAATGATGTTTGATCGGTTGATGTTCCCCTGTAGCTCCCATTTACAGAAAACAGAACAATGTTCCATAACATTCCCCCAGAGTATGGAGATGTTGCAGACCATTCATGAAGAACAATTTCAACATGAGTATATGTCCCAGATCCTATAAATATCTCAAATATCAATTGCAGTGAGAGGAAGAATGGTAGGTGAAATAAAATTAACTTCAACTAAGAGAACCTAATGATATTAACACAATTCTGTAGCATGTGATAGCAAGAAATGTTTCAAGAAATGATCCAGACAAATTCAATAAGCAGAATTTTAGAGACATATACAGATACTCTGCAAATCAGATAAACCAATACCAAGTAACACATTATGGAAGAAAGACACTTACAAATTTGGACATTGTTTAAGAGATGGTATTATAGTGACACTGGTTGCAATGCCAAACCCAAAACCAAAACTAATATAATTATATTCTTTTGTTATTTCTTAATATGAGACAATATTATCATAGGGTTTTTTGCTTTAAAAAAAATTCTAAAATCAAAGCTCATCTGCCTGTTATTAAAGAGTTGATATACCTAATTTGAGAGTGAAGGACAGTCTTTCCTCTCAAAACCCACCAGTTATGGGCAGCAAGGAGGTATCAGACCCTCACACAGAGGAGGAGACACTCCCATTGCTCCCCTCACGCCAAGGGAGACCACAGCCACCCACCCCTCTGGAGGCACTGGACAGCCTGCCTCTCCGTCTTCCAGATGCTGACAGCACCCCCACAAAAACAACTGCTGGTTTTTAAATGCCATATCAGTTATAATAATAGTGACCCAAGAGATGCGAAAAGCTGGATACACATGCCCATATTATCTATTTCTCCTTGATTTGAAAGGGAAATGTATTTAAGGACTGTGCACAACCTTTGTTTCTCCGTTGTCTAGTTGACAAAGACAGGCTAACAGTGCTCATTCACTCTGAAAGGCACAGGGCTTAATAAATTAATAGGTAATAAATAAGAGCCAGTAATTTAAGAATAAGAAACTCCTAAAAAGAATAATAATCCCTTGCCCAAATACCTATTAATTTATTTGTAAAGCAAAAAAGGGCAAAAACTTGCTTTACTAAAAAAAAATAAGTCCTACTTTCTAGGATAAGACCTGCTCATTAATGGGACAAAGTCAAAGTAGTCTTTCAGCTCATAAGTGAAACCATGGCATAAGTAGATCAGTCTCTACCCCTCTTTCTCTGCCAAAATTCCTGACATTCAAACATGCAGAAAAAGGTAACTTGATACAGCTACAGCATATTAGCAGGTAGCATTTTAACTGCAATGAGAGAAGTATAACTGGACCTTTGTAACTTGCATCACAAAATATTTTTGTAAATCAACAATAAACAGAAAAATGCTGCAGAACAAAGCTCAGTCTTCTCCTGGTAGATTTACACACTCATTTTCAAGCAAAGAATAATCTTAATCCCTTGAAAACTTAAATTGAGTAGACTACTTCACCCTACTTCATTTTCATTCTTTCATCAATATTATTATAACCAAAAGTCACTGCAGTGAAGGTGGCTGTGCTTGTAACACACAACAACCCAAGAGAGTACAGAAACAAAGTGTTCTACCTTTTCATTACTAATGATGCTTCTCATCAGGATCTTCAAATGTAAATGGCATTTTGACACAAACTTCCACAGGCTTACACATGCATAGTTGAACTGCTTCACTCTAAAATGAGTACGAGTGAAATTCACTACTGAGCTATTTACCACTGGAAGTAGGGTTTGAGATCTGCATCTAAGAGAATATGGTGCAGAGATGACAGCATTGACATGATGGTTAGTAACCTACTCTCCTCCAAAAACTCCTGAGGACCTGCTGATGAGGTGTTGATGATGCTCAGGACTAACAACCTGGTTACACAATTTGGTCCTCAATATGAAAGATGGGTTCTTAAGCTGCTCATCCTTCCCTTTTCTTCCATTCTGTAACACAGACAAGTGACTAAAGCACTCTTTTCTCCTTCACTTTTTCAATTTCAGTGTTTAGGATATCACTGGCTTGGAGTAGTATAAAAGAGAAATGCCTCTTCTGCTAAATACAACCTAGTCTAAATCTAAAAACATAGGACATAAAAAGCAAGATGAGACACACTGAAGCTAAAAATGTCACTTAAGAGTATTAAAAAAGGTATCAGGCTACTGAAAATCCCCTAATTCATTTAGTTGCTAGTAAAACTAACATGGTAAAGCTATATAAAACTACACATTGTCAAAACTATGCTCTAACTTACAATAAATAAGAGGGAAGTATTGCTTAGCCAGCTAAGGCTGTGATAGAATTGTTCAATGAGGGACAACTACATAAAGTAGACACTTAAATGACTGAGCAGACCTGGAAGGCCTTTGAAAAAGAGGACTGACAGAATGCTGTCTTTGCAGACATCATTCCAGAAAAAAAATGCAATTGCCAAACAATATCAATCTTTTTATTAGGTAATTTGATTTTAAAGATGAGAACATTTCCCAAAACATTTTGTCTACAATTTCACCAGCACCAAGACTTTTAGGCAAACAGTGAAGAAGACTGAGTTTCTCAGCACTGAAAAGTAAGCTCTTTATACAGAACACTGTGAAGAAGAAAGAGCAGTTATTTATCTGCCTCTGCTTTCTTCATACCCACTACACAGTAACAAAATCTATACTCAAGAGACATCTCTGCATCCCAGGTTTGCTTCTGAGCAGTTTAAGCATTCTCCAGTTTTAAACAAGACTGAAGTTCAGAAACGATGTTGTACCTCATTTTGCATCCAGAGTCACAAACATGTCACACTACAAAAATTTTGCAACAAAATTTACATCATTGTCTTGGACAAAGTCACCACATACCATTTTCTTATGGAGGTCCTTCTGACTTGGATCTAGTGCAACATTCTCTCCCTTAGTACTTTTTATCTTAAGCAGCATGTGTTTATAAAGGTGACAAAAATATTTATTGAAAAGATCTGATTAAATGAAGATCAGGAAGAAACAAAGCTTCTAAAGTGTTTAGACAGTATATACAAATAAAAATGCCCTTTCTTACCCTGCACAGCTTTGGGTAACTCTGTAAGTACTTAAGTTTTTTGCTTCTTGCAAGTTAGCATCTATTGCTTTAGATTTTACCTATGAAAATTTAAGTGTCTAAATACAATATCACACAAATTACTTCATTCCTCAACTGCCACGACAGATTAAAAAAAAGCATTGTTAGCAGGTAGCAATTCCTAAGACTACACAAGCCAACTATAAAACTGGAGGAGCATCTGAACTCGTAGCTGCAGCTGTTCAATGTTACAAAACTGGACCCACAGAATTGTGTATAAACAGCTCAGAAATTACGGTAATGACAACCCAAAAAAAAAATTAAAAACACCGAGAAGAGCATCTGGAGAGAAAAGAAGAAAAGCAACAGAAGATGATAAGCAATGCTGGATTGTTCAAAGGGAGGTTTGGATGACATACAGCTGGTAAGAGAGGAATCACACACAGCAGTGATGTTGAGAAGTGACTTGTAGCTGCTTTCACTCAGCACAGCCTTACCCATAGGAAGTGTTAAGGCACAGCTCTTCTGCGTCACTCTGAGAGGACAATCAGCTTGGTGCACACAGAGTACACAAGAGGCTCAGTGGGTTACGGCTGTGGTGGGCTGCTGTTTGGTGCTGTGGTGTGCTGGGCTGTCACGCATGACTCACAACACTGGACAGACTGTTCTTCATCACTCCGGTCACCCTGCTCTCTACAGCCTGCAGCCTTTGATGAGTTCTAAGCATAGTGTGATGATACCTCTATCTCCCAGGAGAGGCTCTCCCAAAAACCAGAAGGTTCACCTCCACCACAACCACCCCTCTTTTTACCAGTTCAAGACTCAACATATCCTAAGTTACTGAGGCTTTATTTCCTGACTTCACAATCTACACTTTAGCTATTTATTAGTACTGTGTTGTAATCAGGTGGACCGGAATTTTTGTAAAGAGCTTCACCATCCAGCATTGCCCATTTTTAAAACATACAGAAACATTTTATTTGAAAAGATTTACTGGCCTAATACTTAGGAGCCAAGAGCTTACATTTGGCACAGAGCAGACTTGCTGCAGAGATAACCCACCACAGCTGGGCAAAAGATGAACACTGGAGTGAAACTAACCTCCTGGAAGGTGCATTTGTGTCTGGGGCGAGGTTACACACAGAAGCTGAGAGCAAGGACCCATCCTTCCACGCTTAAAGACATGTCCCCAACACCTGCTATTACCCAAACAATATGTATTCACATTCAAATGGACAGGGGACTCCAGAGGGGCAGGCATAAGAAAGCCAAGCAAAGCAGGAAGTCTGGTGAAAGAAATCATCCAGACCAGAGGACTCGACTGGAACTAAGCCAGCAAGAATGGGATGAAATCAAAGGAGAGGGAGACGGACTCTGGCAAAGACCCATGAAGAACACATCAGCTAGGAAAAGGGTGGGGAAAAAACGTCTGGGATAGACAGAACAACTAAATGAAAAGTCACTGGAATTAGTAAAAAGAAAGACTACAAGAAGTCAACTGGCAATGTCAGGCAACAGTGCTGGAAAGAAAACAGACTGCCATTCGGTTGATGGATGATTAATTAATCCGTATTCATAAATTAATTTGTGTAAGAAACAATAAAGAATAACTGCTTAATAAGCAGACAATGTACACTATCTTCTACATTAGGTAAGTGCGCTATGGAAAACATATGCAATCCTCTAGCGCTAAAACAACCTGAGCTGTAAGATACTCTCAGTCAGGCAGTAAAGGTGCAGCAGGATGCCTAATTCTGGATCTGGTTAACTCTGAGTATCTGACTTCTCAACTCATGTGTGCAAAACTATTTATACACAGAAAACATAACTCTTAATATTCTTTAAAAAACATTTCAGTTGTAAGGCAGAAACAAGAAGTGTAATACATTTAAAATAATACATTTTTTCCAACATTACAACTTATAATTATGATTTAAAAAATTCTACAAATATATTTTCAAATGTATTTATAAGAATAACATGTATCTGCCTAAACATCCACACCCACAGAAATACAACCAAGAGCTCCAAGTCTCCACTTATTACCAGATAACTTTCTTTCCTATCTAGTTTAAAAGTGAAAGACCAAGATTAATTCATACTCAAACCTATGGAGTCTTCCTTGTATTTGACCCAAGATATTTCTTTCTTCATATCAGATTTCCCCACCCTCTCCATTTTATTTTTTTTTTAATATTTGGAACATATATTGAAGCAATATGAAAAAGATGAATAGAAAAGGATTATTCACTCTCATACTACAAGATCTAAGGGGCATCAAATGAAATTATGATGTGGCAGATCCAAAACAAGCATAAGGAAGTACTTCTCCATATAGCACATAGTTAAGCCATGGAAGTCCCTGTTCCAGGATATTGAGATGCCAAAAAGTATACTTGGGTTCAAAAGGTCAATGGCTAAATTTATAGAATAAAAATCAGTCAAAAAGTATTAACCACAAGTATATCTATCATATCTGGCTTAGCCAGTTCTACATTAGCAGACTGCAAGAAGCTGGATGCATACACCCTGTTTGCTTAATCTGTTCCTATACTCTTCCCTGGACATCTGTTAGTGGCCTGTCAGAAACATGATACCAGAAAAGACAGACCTTTCATCTGACCAAATTATGCCTCTTCTAGCTTAAAAACATTAAAAATGCTATAAAAACTAATGGGAAAAATTTTATTTATTAGGATATATATGCCACTTTTCTAAATACACAGGAGTAAGATTCTAACATCTCCATCCCATCAACACCCAACTTATTTCTAATAGAATGTCTACCATAACATTTTGAGATACAACCCCTTAAAACTGATGTTAATATACACTTGGATATTCATCAAGTCTGATTTATATTAAAGAAAGTGTTCAAAAATTCATACTAGGTCTCAGAAAATGTAATTACAATGCTAGAAATATTAGAAAATTCTTAGCAGCATAATCAGCTCCTTGAATTACAGTCTAGACATAGGATGCACTTGACAGGACCTGAGAAGTTGAGTCAAAACATCAGTTTATGCAGCTTTGACACATACAGCATTCCTGGTTCTCGCTGCAAAGAATAAGTCCAAAATAGCAAACCAAACAGGAAGCTAAGCATGGTCCACTACATTTGCTCATTAATTAGCTCAATATATTTCATAATTGGAATCCATATTATGAGCCACTAAAAGCACTCTCTTTAGCAAGACTAAAATGTAAACCTTTAATTAGATGAAGGGCTGATAAATCTGATATCCTGGATTTATGCAACATCCTGTGACTCAGAAACCAGTTTTAACTGATAATTGATAAGCTTATCTAGAACACTTTCATGGTAAAACTCAAATACATATATACCATGTTAGGGTACTAGATCCATATAAAAAGCATTAGGAATTGTTAAAAGAAGGGTTTAAGCATTCATTTAGAGCACATCAATATGTAGTCTGAACGGTTTCAGTGGATTCCCCCATAAACATCAAGATTACTGTCATCTGATCATAACACGAGTGCGACTAACACAGCTGCCATGTCAGCTTCTCTTCAGGGGCTAGGTCTTAATCGTAAATCAACTGAATGACTAATTCAACATTGTTAAAACCAGCAAGTAACTGCTTGGAGCCATTCCAGTTTTTACATCTTTCAAAAGGTCAATACACCTACTCAAATGCACAATAGTCCTATCCTTCACAGTGTTTTCGTCTTTTCTTGGATTGAAAAATAACACGTTCACACTTCGATGTGTGTTTTAACTAACAATTAAAATGTTCATTAATTCTGAAAGAGTGACCCAGTAAAACAAAGACAATATTAGCTTTCCTCTCCACCCACAACCAAAAAGCCCCTACTCTCCTTTGCTGTTTTAAACACTTTCATAGTTGCAAAAGTCTGATGAAAACATTTTACAGCAGAGTGTTTCCTGCATTAACCTTACTTTTGTTAAAGCAATACTATGAATTAAGCTCAGAAATAATTTTTTTTGAGAGGAATGACTAGTCTAAATGTGGCCTGCATTTCAAATATGAATCCCCGCCCCTCAAAATAATAACAAAAATCACAAAGTGGCATCTAACAGTAAAATATATTCTAATCATTTACATCTGCTTGCACCACACAAATGACAGAAGCCTACGGTTAGCATCCTTCATAGAAAACATTTATTCTGCTCTTAAATATAAAAGCCATGTTGCATAAACAGAGGATTTAAAGCTGTGGCAGAGTGGCTGAAGGAAAGGAAATGGCAATCTTTCTGGTTCTAGTAGATGCTTTTCCCTATCACACAATGTTTCCCACTCATAAATACATGACAAATACTTCCTCAATCATTTTTTACGAGCAGGGATGCACAGGGGGTAGTCAATGGCTAGCTTGAGGGAAAATAGGAACAGCAGGAGGCAGAAACTGTACTGAAAATGGCTATGTGGTAAATTCTCTTCTGGAACATCACTCAGATACCCAGGCTTTGATCTTTCAGCTACAATTACACTCAGATCCACGAGATCTTTATATACTTTTTAAAACTAAATCATTAATTGTAATAGAAACAGTTAAACTCTTTCATTATATGACTCCTCAACTCAAACATCTGATTTTTTACAGATTAAAAATTGCAATTTATCTGAAGATTTGCTTTCAATCGGGTTTAACTATGTCATCATCATGACCAGTCTCACAAAAAACATGGGGTGACTGGCGACAGCTAAATCACAGACTGGCGTCGCCTAAGTAGTCTGGCTACCATTAGGGTCTGGGAAATGGTATTTACTGTACAATTAGAGCCAGTGAGCTCTACCTGTAATCATCCAAATACAGGTGTGAAGATCCTTTTTCGGCCAGGGAAACCAGCTCATCCATTTTCACGTAAACTTCCACATCTGTACTGTTTCAGCAAACCTTAGGGAACCTCAGCATTTGTACTTGGAAAAAAATATCACCTGACAATAACAGAGCAAATACAACTCTCCTGATTTTAAAATCTTCCTTGGGTAGAACCACTTCTTATTTTAAATTGTCATACCCAAAAAAACATTCAAAGAAGGAAAAAAATAATTTGAAATTATAAAATTTGGCCAAATATTAAAAGCTTACATTATTATATTGGTTATCAAGTCTGTTTCAGTCTATTTGGGGCTGGAGGGTTGCTATTAAAATACGTTAAATTTTGTTCTTTAATACTAACACAAAATGTCTTGTAGTATCAAAAGGACAGTTTTAGTTGCAGTAATTTCACAGAATTTATTCTAATGATTTATTGGAGTTAACCATCTGACATTAATTATTGTTTTGGCTTCCAGTCTATGAATGTTTATTTTTCAGTTTAAAGCCTTCTCACTCTTTGATATCATATGGAAATGAGAATTTTTAATGGAAAATTGAAACCATGTGCATCTAAGTACTTAATGAAGTACAGGGAGAAACAGAGGGTATACTTTAGGAGAATTCAGATATTCCGCTTTAGATACTTTGGATTTGTTTGGATGAGTTACACGCATATATCTGTTCACAAACATACATTTATACATCTTCAAAGTATCTCACAAGCGCAGTGTTCAAAATTCTGAATTTAAGAAAAGATTTGCTGTTTGGTTGGGTTTTTTTAAACTAAATACTCTGCTGCTATAGATTTTTTTTTTTAATCATATACTAACTACTTAATCTGCTCCCTCCTCCACAAATCAAATATTTTTCCTACCCAGAGCTTCCAGTAACATGCTAAATGCTGTACTTCTCAACAGCGGATTCCCACCATATGTCTACCATGTTAGGACTGGATCTTCATCCAGTTCATTGAATGTCTGATAGATTGATTTTGTAACTGTCATGTCCTTGAGTCACAATATTGATGTCAGGAATACTTCAGTATTCACGGCATTAAAGCCCATCAAAAGAGGCCTGGAAACCATACCCAACGTGCAAGCAGTGGCGAGGAAGCCAGGCATCCAACTGCAAAATGAAGAGTACTGTTAAAATGTGCCATTTTGCCACAGTTTGAAAGATCACTGTGAAACTCACACAGCTTTAGTCTTCTGGCGTTCAATTCATCCCTTTGGCATGAAAAATATATTATTCAGACAATCAGCATTATTTAACAAGGTGAGGCCATATGTTTATTTAAATCTAAATCAAATCTGTTTTCTTCACAGTTAATGGATTAATGTAAAAACGTAAGGATGGAAAACATATTCCTTCCTGCAGTTTCAGTCAGGGTTTCACCATATACATTGTACTCAAGCAGCATGTCAATGGGAGCACAACAAGTAACAGAAGTGCAAGATAATTCATCTTGTTATTTTAATTAATATCCTTGGTGATCTAAAGGTGCAAGGAATTACTGACCATTGAAAAATGTGAAACAGAAGCATAAATTTAGACATTTAACCTGTACGCACTCACCATTTGTTTTTCTTTCTAATGTAGTCTTTTTCAGAGAGATTGACCAAGTAGATCATTGGTTTTGAAGTAAAAAATAAATGTTTGTTCAAAACATCAATCTGGAAGTGAAAATATAGAAGGACAATTTTAAAAACAGGTTATACCAACTTGAATTAATTTTACGACCGTTTTCCTCGTGGCATGTCTGGGAAGGCTACAGAATTTAACTGTAATATGGAAGTCACAGATAAACACAGAATCAGCTGATAAATTTAACATTCAATACACTATGAAATATATATATTAAAAAAAAAAACAAAACAAAAAAAAACAACTCCCCACCTTTAAAGAAAGGCAGTAACAGGTAGCAAAATTAGAAGTCAATTCATGGGATAGTATTTATAGCCTACCTCTTTGTCATTCCAATCATGATAGAAGCGGACAGCTTTCTTTTCATCTATTACCCATGTCTTGATTTTGCACATTACGTCCTGCACAAGATCAAGAAAAAAAAAAGTCAAAAACTCAGCTGGGTATCAGACTGTTCTCTCCCATAAACAAGGCACGTATACACTGAGATTCAAAACATACACATAAATTAAAAATTAGATAATATCTTTCAGAAACAAGTTTTAGTCTCCCAGAAAAACAGAAATTGCTGCTTTAAAAGTCACTCAAGAGTAATACGGTTTATTAAGACCATACAAATCCCACAATTAGGAAGTTGAATACATAATACTTAAGTACCATCTCTTATCACCACAAAAATAAGCAGAGTTCATAAAATATAGGTAAAAATTAGTACATTTTAGACTGCTTTTCAAACTCAGTAAGACGCGACATTTCAGCATCCAGCGGGAGAGACCACGTACAATATAAACACGCCATTAAGAAAAGGGAATGGGTGGGACAAAATACAGCAAATATCTTCCTCCCCCCTCAAATTGTGAGCAAAAGAAATGGAGCCTATTATTGATGATCCACCCTCAAGAAATTAATTCAAATGGCCGAAGCCCTTTTTATTCCACATTAATTTTTCGCCAACACCTTCTCCCTCCCCCCCCAAAATGAAACCTGCCAAAGCCTCCATTACACAATGGCAAGAGCCTTGCACTGGTGACCTCCAACCAGCTGCATTCACTTTCAGAACATCTCTCTCGGCAGGAAATCTAAAGGCCTTTTAGTTAGCAAGCTAGTGTGCATTCAGAAGGAGTAACTGCAGGAAGAGCCCAATGTGCTTTGTTTCTCTGGCCTTTCTTCACAGAAAGATTAATCATCTGTGAAATGGAAACGGCAAACAGCAAGTGACACAAACTGAACCCTTCAAGCCTTTCCTCATCAGTTTTGTGGCCGTGAATCCGAAAGCTGCGTGTGGCACGGTCCTCCTTACAGGCAGGTGTTAATAAAAGGCTCTTGGGTCTCAAAGGTCAAACTTGGCTCTTCCAGGAGTAGTACATTTTAGAGTCGCCTATTTTTTGTTGTAGATAATTTATGATCATGCTTTAAATAATGCATTTTTTAAAGTTGTAATTGACACAACTGAGCATTAAGATCTTTCAAATACAAGGAAACATTCCCTAAACTGTTGAGCACACAACATTTTTTGCACTTAATGCTATGTGATTGAAGTACATTTATAAACAACCACAAATAACATCAGTATTTACTACCATCTTTTCTAGTCTTGCAGTAGCTTTAGTGGAGGAGGAAAAAAAAAAAAAGAAAAGAAAAAGCTCTTCTACATCTTCAGATCCTGATTTGAAACCCTCCAGGAACAGGACTCCCCACAGATTTTAACAAGGAAGGGGCAAGCTAAAACTTTTAATGAAATCTAACATGTTCTGCCTAAGAATAATCACTTTTACTCTCCTATAACTGAATTTCACTCATAAATGTTTAAAAGTGGCTAATATAACACCATTTCCTACAAGGAGAAGATCAAAGTGCTATATTACAAATGCATTATGATTAAAAAAGCACTGTGCAGCTTTGCTATTAACTGTTCTTTAAACCCTAAAAGGCTTCCCATAGATCTCACTTGGCACTGCATATACAACCTTTGACAAGTAATGTAGACCATTTTTATTCATTGCCTAAAATTGTAGGCAATTATGTGCGTCACACTGGCCACCTGCAAATTCTGAATGCCTGCTCCAGTTGTCAGAGCAAAAAACTAATGTCGGAGGGGATTAATCTAGGGGGAGAGAGTCCTCTTTAATGGCTCCAGCAGGTGAAATGGCCCAGCTGGTTACTATGATGAGTGGCCAGAACAGCTTATGTAGAGACATGCAACAAGATTACACATAAAGAAGAAAACAGTGGTACCATCTTATCTTTAACCCTATGTGCTTTTTATTTTTTAATTAATCACTATAAACGAGATAAGGAAAGCAATTCTACCAGTAAGTACTTCTCATTTAAGATCTTTATCCTCGGCTTCTCTTTAAACAGACGCATAAAAATCAACACAACCTCCAAGACTCCTGTTCAGCAGTGAAGGAATTCTGGTTACACATTATTTTGGGTTTTAAACCAATTCTACAGGCACTAGTTTCCTCTCAACAGCAATCCATTACTACATATAATTGACAGGAAAAAACCCCACTATCGTACAAGTTATCAAAGCCAAACTTTTAGGCTTAAGCAGAAATTAAATGTTTTCTACTCACACTGTAAGGGGAGCTGTATAACACAGAACCTCCAGAATATTTCAAGCACCAACACAGCAAATAAAGTTTGGTCTTTCTAAAGCCTATTTAAGCACAGAGCTGCCAATCAAAACCTCTCCTCCACATTCACCTGATACCTACAGTGACACATTTAAACCCATTTTGGCACTGACCTAATTTTTCTAAGTTCTCATTTAGGTACCTGACTTGATGCTGTTTGCAACCGTTGCTATAAAGGAGCAATTATACGGACAATTTCCATGGGTAATGCTTACCAACAACTGAACGTGCTGGGGGGAACCGACAGCTGTATACTTGCCAATTTCATTTTGGTTTGACAGAGAAGATGGCAAAGTATGGGAAAACTAGATAAAAGGACACAAACTTGCAAGCAAATACAGCATTTATGTACGAAGATGGCAAAGCAATGAGACACAGAGATTTCTCTGATGGACTCTAAGAGCAGCAGTCACACCACGCAGAACATAAGGCAGACAGTCCAGAAACTTAAAAATGGGACAGATGAGCCCAGATGCCCCTGCATCAATGGTGGAGTCCCATTTAAATGAGACTTACTATTATTCCTTAAAAAGAAATTGTTAAACACAAATGACAGTATGAAGAAAGGCAAATATTTCTACATATTTCTTTTTCACTCAGCTGCCCCAGTGCTCTGAACAAACATGCAAAAAGCATTTTCATGTTGTATCTCGTGTAACACCATTTTTAATTTTATTATTTACTTCTATTTAGGACTGGTCAAAAAGTACGAACCAGCCTTTTTATCTTCACTATCACTGTAACAGTCATTTAAACACATTTAATCGCTACTCTAGTTAACTTCAAGATGCTTAGGAACAGAATACAGAGCAATGATCCACTTTGTTTCATTAGATCTGGCCTCCCCGGCTGCACACTTCGAGGTCAATCTGTCAGCAGCAGAACGATCCACTTTGCCTTGTTTGACGAGAGGGGTACTCTTGTTGTTTACAGCGAGCAACGTTATAACAAGCACCATTCAAAAAGTCACCCAAACCCCCTCCAAAATCCAATTTACTTAAGAGTTGTCAAGGTACATGAAGTACAGCAAATTTCATGAATATCAAATATCGCTGTTTTAAAAACGAGTTAATTTCTGGCTATATTCATGGCACTATATTTAACACATGTGACTACTTAGTATATTTAGCCATATGCAATACAGTGATTTTCATTTATGACCTGCTCTCATTTTCCAACAGCCACAGGTAGCCCACAAAAGCTAAGCAGGACTTTAACAGTAAATCCAGCAGTATAAAATAATGAAATACATGTAAATTGCATATAGGAGATTTACCACGACATGCTCATGAGACACTACTGTGTAGAAAAATGTGCATACATTAATAAACTTTCTGGATGAATGATAGTAATAATGTGTGCCAATGCCAAATTCTTCTTACAGCATGAGGGACTAAACTGAAGCTTGGAAAACTCACTTGCCTACTTGGCATCAGAGAATTGTGATTTTTTTGTTGTAAATTAGCAGGGCATGTAATTAACTTCCGCAAATTTAATAAAGAAGTAAGCAGTTGTAAGGATTATGGCTTCACACTTCAAAGTGCAAGTGAATTCCCTGTGATCCTGCAGGCAGTGCAAAAGTCTCCACTACTACAAAGAGTAACTATGAGTACAGTAGGTTTTCCCCCACATCAAGGGAAGTATGGATTGTTTCTCAGTGCCTTATTCATTCCCTTCAAAACTTGCAAGATGTAATAACTTACCATCTCCCAGTAAAAGCTTCACAAGCAGTTAAATACTTTTTAATAAAGTGTTTCAATTGTCTAAAATTTTATCATTTCTACTGCTCTGCTGCTTGGGAAAGCTATAAGGTGTACCTAAAACATTACCTGTAGCTCTTAGTCAGCTCCTCATTTCACACCAAAGTTCAATTGCATAGCGTATCAATATTGAAGGTGGTAGTTTATAATTAACATATGCAGACTTCCCTAAGGAACCTGGTGCAATGGTGTAAGGTATTTAATTAATAAACCACTGCATACACTAAATGCAGTCAACACCACCCAACCAGTAGGTCTCAGAATGTAACCAAAAACAGAAAATCCAAGGAGCGTTTCTGGTGGCACTCCGAACAAGCTCTTTGCATTTTGCTAGTTACCATCTTTCAAGAGCCAAAAAAGACCACGCTAATGACACACAGATCCTAAGAATAGTAAATTACTAACAATGTGAACTGTGTGTGGTGGCCAGAACTGCCACCTAGATTTAGTGAAAGCAAACAATGTTTTTCAATACAGCACATTGCTGGGTGGGGGACAAGGGAGGGTGGATACATTATTTACCAGGTAGAGGATCTCCCTCTTGGCAGAGTGACTGAGAAGCCTTGAGGGTCACAAGCAAGGGAACTGTACTATAACTAAAAGACTAATACAATTTCTGAATATATAAACAGGCTAATGCCCGATGGGAATAATTCTACACTTATCCCTCCTGAAATACTGAAGAATTGGAGGAGAAAAGAGGTTTTGAAAAAGTGCTTATAAATGAAGACTTGGTGTTCTTAAGTCCTATGCTTTCATACTCACTGCATTTTATATACACATATAATTAACAAAACACTCACACATTACAGGGCTTTTCACACTAGCATAGATATCAAATGACTGTATGCTGAAGCTTGACAAATAGAGACTAAAGCTGCATCTTACCCCTAAACATTAACGACAATTAATGACTGGCATAGCTTATGTAAGTTAAAGGAATTTATCTCTAACCAGAATATATTTAAATACAGGTTCCTTTTTCCTCTAAGAGATACATTCTATTTTAACCATGACTGTAAGAATTAAACTGGGATATGCAAGAGATCAAACCAGATACTTAGCATTCCATCTGGTCTTCAAAATTCCTATGATGGATTTTCAGATAGAGAACAATGCTATTTGAGGTACTCATTGCTAGTTTAACTGTGCTGCACCAAACGCAATTTACTGAGTACACACAACTTTCCCTGTTAACATGAAGTGTCTGGTGTGCACCGTGCCTACAGTCCTCCCATGCGTGGCTTTCCTTGGAAATCTTTTCAGTGCTACTGAGCATAGACTCAGCCCTTTGCTTTTCCCGGAGGTTTTCTGGCAACTTAAAAGTGTGATGCTGAAGTGACAAAGTAAGATTTTATTCTAAAAATACTGATCAGAAACAATGGCATTTTTAAAGGACAATTAAGACAAATTCTGCAGTTCAAAGAGAAGGCTAGGTCATGTTTTTCCATTGTGTTAAGCACTTAAATAAGCTGTAGCAGCCGGGTGCAGGAAAGAGAACAAGCCAGGTATGGCATCAGCTGGAGTGACAATGAGCTCCACTGTGGTACGAAACAATGTCTAATCTCTTACAATTCCCTTGCTCACTGACTTTAATAAAAATACAATGGGAGAAGTAATGGATTTAGGACAAGTGTATTATCCTTTCTTCTATTTAATACCTTTTAACAGAGCCAGTACAAGCTGTACATGATATAAGATTTACTTAGAGCTAGATGCCAATAATGTTTACGAAACCACAACAAATACTTTACCCAAAACACCTTACAGGCATTCCAGGCCATGTAATTCATGTCAATAATCCCCAAATTCTCCTGTGTGGGTCATCCTTGTGGGCTCTGTAGCATTATACATAAAACGACACAGTCACTTGTCGCTTCTCAAAGAAACAAGCAGGCAAGAATACAGAAAGCAGTCTATCTACAAGTGATTATTTCTAGTAGTTCAGAAATTCAGAACGTGAAAATTAGACTGAAAAGCAAAATGAAACACCTTCCATAGAGTTTCACTAAACTTTTCTTACTGCACTTATTATATATGCTTACTGACACTTATTTCCAAATAAATCCATGTGTTAATGCATTTGTTGTAAATGTCAATTAAGCCAAATGAAAGTACAACCATCCATACAGAGTTACTCTGGCATATGTACGGACAACGTACATAAGTGGCTTGGATCTAGACATATCCAGACAAACATTATGTACAAAGGTAATTACTTTAAGCCACTTGTCAAATCTACACAGGAAAGATCAGCCTTGACAGAAAGTATTTAAGCACTGACTTCTCTTTGTCTACTGATAATACCAAAAGAATCCAAACATGTATTTACACATTATGTACTTTTAAGTCAGGCTTTACTACTGATTGATTCACAAACATCTGCCATGAATATTTTCCTGCTACATTCAAAATGTTCTCCAGAATGAACTTTAATTTTCTCTAAATACCACATTAAGCACAGTAAATGGTCCACTCAAGATTTTAGGCATAATTATATGCATTAAGAATCTAAATATTTTCTCGATTCCCTATGATTTAAGTTAGCAATTGTAAAAGCCATCGGCAGAAAGTATGTCAACAGTATATACGTGTATGCTGCTCCTTTCTTTCCATCTCGAGTGGAAGAAACTGGCCTCTCAAATGCTCCTCTCACAAAAGGAGACCGAAGAAACTGGCAAAAAAAAAAAAAATTGTACAATTCATTGCTGTATTTATCTTCAACTTGGAATGAAAGAAAGGTGAAAATTCCCAACTGACATCATCAGTTAGAGGAAATAAGAGTTCAGCCATCCGTGAGAACTCTGGCAAACGCTTGCAGCACGAGGTCAGCGAATTCTGCTTGGCACCATCCCATTCATCAGAATATTGCAGGAAGGAAGGATTTTCATCTTGTATATATTAGTAAGAAGAAGAAACTGAACCTACCAGCTCTCTGCTATACATGAAATATCTCCCACAGCATGTAAGTGATTTTAACAACAAATAATGAACAAAAAATATCTCTCAAACAGTTACTGTATTTTCAGGACAGGGCCAAGCCATTAAATGTAAGGGAGGAGTACAGAAGGGACTAAAGCTACTTAAAACATCATTAGGAAGATTTTACTTTACTCCTCACAGTACGTATACGCTGAAAAACACTATGAGAATAGGCAGAGTGTGTCAATTATTAGTTCATCATCCACTGCAGTAACAAAACAAAGCTTGATGCCTTTCTTTTAAGTTGAATATGCACTAGATGGTTCCGGTACCATTGAGTTAAAAAGTCTCTAACAGCTCTTTTCATAACTTCAATTACATTTGCTCTTACCAAATGTGTTTGATTTGAAAAACTAATCTTATTTTCAAACTGACTGATTTCAACAGTGGAATTTATGTATCTCACAGGACTTGTGAAAACACCCTGTTCAAGTGAACACTGCAAGTTCAAATGCAATGAACACTCAGCCTGACCTACTGTAAGAGCCACCTTTCAACCGCAAATGGGAAACTCAGACACTGTGGACATTGATTTTGTCGTCATGTCACTAACATGAATAATCTGCATCAACTCAACTATAAATAGTATTCTTGTGATCAGATATATGAATCTTAATACCACTGCTGTAAGAATTGTTCTGTGCTGGAATTTAAGATTTCATACACTAACAAAGATCTGAAAGGATATCTGTTGCAGAGGGTCAACGTCTAAGGACTAGAACTGAATCACACTGAAAGTGTAATGGAAGAGAATCCTGCAATAATGTTCACATAACTATATTAGATGATATTAACTTGGACACTTCAGTCTCCATGACTGAAAAATCTCATAAATTAAAAAATATTTTTTAACTAATTTCATAATTTGCACATTCTGATCTATAAATTCATACATATTTGAATTTTACTTTGAAATCTCCTGCTATCCAAAATGACAGATCGATAACAAGCTAATAATAAAGTTTCACTCAATAACTATCCCACGTCTCTGCAGATACCAGCATCAGACAGATTTAAAATATAAAACCAAAATTACTCTGATTGCTTTCTGAAATTATATATGCACTGTTCTAATAGATGCAAATAACAGGAGTATTTTTATTCTATACTATCTCTTTAGATGGTTACAGCCAAAATAATATTTAAAGGTACACTACGTCTGAAAGACTAGCACCCTTAGTAATAGCAGTCTTTTCTAAGAAAGCAGTGGAAACAAAGCAGACAACAATACACGTGTAAAGGAAGCTATTCCAAGCTTATGTCAACATTACAGGTTGCTCAACTTGGACCATATTGTGCCATTGATTTTTAAGTAGAACTTGAAAATTATTTCATTGATGGCTCCTTACACAACAGTTGGCTATTTTATTTCTGCTGACAGGGGATTGAGAAATCAATTCTCTTAGAGACAGGATGAACAGTTAACACTATTCAACTGCAAAGCCAGGTCACTGCACAAAGGTGAACTTGCCAACTGTAGGCAAGGTGGGCTTCGGCAAAGGAAAACTGATAATTAACAAGTTATAACACAATGCAAGAAGGTGGGCAAACAAATACAAATCTCAGATTTAAGTGCTGTCGACTGATACACTGTCAATTTTCCATTTTTCTCCTCCTAAACTTTTTTGAGATTTCAGACTACCAAGTTACAGTTGTGGAGGCTTTCTCATAAAGAGAATCCTCTAAAGCAGACAATTCATATTTATGAAATAAGATTAATTACTTCTACAACTCTCAACCAGTCAAAATCCTTAAGAAATTCTCAAATGTCTTCACCTTAAATTGCTCACAAAAGGATAGGGGAAAGAAAACAAAACAAAAAAAACCAACAAAATTTTAATATTGTGCCGTAAAACCAAAACAATCTACAAATACAAGGGTTTTTTCTCTTGTAACCTCCCTGTCTTCCTGTAAGGGAAAATGACTGGGAACACTCAGAGCAAAGACAAGAGATGTTTGTTCCACACCTCTGCTATGGTAAGAGCAGAGTATTAGCAATGACTATGTATTATACTGGCAAATAACGTAAAAGGCAAGCCTTGCCAAGTTCTGTCCCAGTCCCCTCCATTTTTTTTTATTTTTTTTTTTAGGAAAACCTGTTGGAAAAAAGTATTAATTTCAGTCCCTACTGTCTCTTAATGGTTTTTCTGCCCTGGAAAGAGGAAGCCTTGAACAATAGCTGCAAATTGCATTGGAAGCACTGCAAATTGTGCTGGACAGGGAACTCTCTCTGTGGCCGACACGCTAACCACGGAATGCAATGGATTTGGGAAGTGCAGGATGACTGAATAGCCAAAATACACTCCTAATGTTTGGCTACCACTTTAGGGAGGAGGCATAATCTTTAACTGCTTTTTTCACCTATCCTATAGGGTTCCTCTTCTAGACCTGCAAGTCATTTACTGAGCAGTCAATCCCACAGTATAAACTGTACAGAATGCAGCCACAGGCTTTCTCTGCAACACAAAACATTAAAGGAAAAGAAGCAAAGCAAAATGGACAGGAGTGCCTCACAACCCAGTGGCTGAACACCTAAATAAACCCAGTAGTGGCTGGAAATGCCCAAAAAACACTGTTACAATCTTACAGCTACACAATTCTGTTTGTAGAAGGTGTGTAACTGGACCTAAGGATTGATTTACCAGGAAAAGAAAAGTAACCAGGCAGAGCTTTCACAGGCTTGTACCAGTAAGAAAGTCCATTTTACGAAGTCCTACTGTCTACCTTACAATTTAAGCATACAAGTCACAAAGGAAGACAAGCAAGAAGATCCAAGATCAGCAGGACTCACAGGCATTATGCCCCACAGCATGTCCCTGAAGAGATTCCCTAGTGACTAAAGTCCCTATGTGCAGCCTTTGTCTCAAGGGGAGCATTAATTTGTGCTTCCCCTCTCTGTTCAGCCACCCCTTCCCATTAGACAAAGGAATTTAATGCCTTTGAAACCTCTATTGTTGTTGACAAACTCAGCTGAGACTGGTCATGTGTAACAGCTGTTCCTGACAGCAGAACTGGTGGTGCAACATGACTTCAAGAACCTGCTGTGTCCACAAAAAAAATTTTAAAAACCCAAATGAATGACAGGAAGTGTAAGTTACAAACACAAGGTGACAAAGTCATTTTGACACATGACTACAGACGAAGTAACAGTGAGAAGACTAAAGGAAGAGGCAAAGAAATGGATGAGAAACTGAAGCTGGATAAAAACAGATTAATAATGCAGATTTACATTTTTTCTTTAATTAATTTAAATTACACTTCTAGATTTGAGGGTTTTATTTACTTGATTTGAGAATAATCTGACATTTTCTGTTTTCAAACATACACCAACTCTGTGTAGCTAGAGAACGGTAAGAGCAACTCTGTCGTACAACCATAGCTGTACCTACCACTTATTACAGTTACAAGATCATTATTATGAATTTTATTTGATTTTATTTATTTATAAAAATAACTTTTTATTTATTTAATTTTATTTTATTTAACTTAAAGAGTTATGACTCTTTGCAATCACAAAAGTGTCAACTTCTTTCTGAGCACAGGAAGAACATAGACTGTGAAACAAAATCCTCAAAGCATCCAGAGAGGCACACAAAACCTTAACAAGAATGTTCCATGATAAGGAGCTGAGGAAAGAGGTTTCCAAAAACAGGCACAGAAGAAAGTAAGCGAGAATAGCTCAAGACTGGGACAGAACAGCATCACAACACTCATTTTCATCATCTCATACCAATGTAAGATTTAGCCTTAGGCTGACTTTGAAATCACTATGGACAGGATTTGCTTGAGCCTCTCTTTAAGATGAATTAAGAGGTGAAAGACTGTGTGGATGCCACTTGAAACCATAGGCATAAGCTCCGCTGTTCCTCTAAGCATGTGAAACCTTTTGTAAAAGATTAAAATCCCTGCCCACATGGACCCAGGGCTGGGTTCACATGTCAGGTAAGACCTTAAATGAAGCACACCTGATTCTCTCTCTCTTTGGACTTACATGAAAGCCTTTAAATCAACCAACAATAGTTATTTTTTCTGTCTCAGACCACACAGGGAATATAATACTTTTCCAGCCAGATGAAGACTAGTTCTTCACCAACAGAAGCCACCAAAGAAGTGCTATTTAACACTGCATCATGAAGTTGAACATTTTTGAGGGATGTTCACTTTCAGTTCCTATTAATTTCCAAACACTATGTAGGGCCAACAAATTTCAGTGCACTTCAGTACTGACAAATTAACTCACCAGTATCAAAGTAACAATGTTTTTCTTAATACTTGCTATCGAAAAAGCCATGGGAGAAAACAGTATTTTTTACCACTTAATTGTAAAGCATAAATAGTCTATTTCCATGCTGATAAACTGCTGTAATAATAGAGAACGTGTTTTATGTATCACCTGAAATATTTACAGAGGATAAATGAAGAAAAATTAATAACTAGACTACCAGCAAAGTGTAGGATACTCAAAAGACAGGTGGCAGTAAAATACCAATTTGCAAAAATATATTTGGAAGTTGATAATTATTATACATTGCTAATTTACAAAGAAACACCACTACTACCCTGTGGTAACTACAACACCTTAAGGAGCTTTCCACAACAACTTTCTAAAATTAATTTCAGCTAGCAATCTCTACTTAACACGCACTAAAAGAAACAAAATGCAACCATACCAAGAAAATGTACTCACTTGCTGGCTACAGGAATACTAGTATTAACATCATAGTAGAACTTAACAGCAAGAATAATTCAGAAGAGACTGATGGACTTTGAATTACAACTAAACACTGATGTAAGTTTGATGAAGCATTGGCAATTCTCATATAAAGCTGTGGCAGCAAGAAAGCAATAGTTAAATTTCAAAAGTTACAATTAGCTTAATCTGTGAAATCTTAGATTGCCAACACAGCAAATCATTCTAGTTATTTTTCAACTATTAATAATTACTTTGAAATACATATAAAAAAATAGTGGTAGTGTTTTGTTTTATACATGTGAGAGATCAGTAACAAAACCCAACTATACAAATATTTCAATTCAGTGCAAAGAATACATAATGATACGCTTTTATAGGTCGTGTACTTACATATTCAGGTTTTAATTTCTTGTCTCCTCCTCTTACAGCTACTTTTTCAAGCTTGTCTATGCTCTGCATGATCAGCTCCTCATCTTTAAGCCTAAGCTCTTCATGTATTATTTCAATGTCACGAACAGGATCTACACTTCCTTCAACATGAGTGATATCATCGTCTTCAAATGCTCCTAAAACAAAAGAATTAAATTACCTATTAAGCTAAAAAGACATGGAATATATATTTAGAACATACCATTACAAGTCACAAGAGCTGGAGATGGAAAAGTCAGTAGGCCTGTCGTACTGCCCACGTGCAAGTGTCACATGCAATGTTTTATATCATACTGGTTTAGTACATTAATTTCCAAATCAACTCCAGAATCCAAAGTTCTCTCTATATATACAAAGCATAGCACTTTTCCATTTCAGGAGAGTACTTAAGGTAAAGGTACATTTTTAAGAGCTTCTTCTAGGTAGGAATAGGCCAGAGCAGTTTCCAAAGAATAGGTAACAGTGTATTTAACAATATCTATTAGTAGCAAACACACTAACTAAAGAGAATATCACAGAACATTTGAATACACACAGTAATGACTGCAAGAATCACGGAAAGAAAACCTTACAAATCACCCTGGCAGACCTCACCGGCCGACCAATTTTATGCAGTAAGAAAAGAAGTTCTAGACAAAGAATGCTGAAGTTCTGAACGACTCTTAATGTTTCCAAGGGAAACAGGGCTTAGAAAAAAAGGTCTGAAATCATCTGGCAGACCTCGTCCCTGTTTCAATCTACTTTATCACTGTGGTTCTGACGGTGATTAGATAATGAACCACTCAGACACACAATTTACACAGCAGCTAATTTCATCGGCCTGATTTGAGGGTATGGTTTTTAGGGGGCCATCAAAGAAGCAGATGAAGGTGCATTTGTCATATATGAGTGACAACCATTCACACAATCTGAACAAAATGGTGCTGGCCCTTATTAGAAACACATGCTATTATCACATATTTAAAGTGCAGTTGAAGCCATAATTTCAAATTGCCAACTGGAAACATAAGGTTAAAACAACCAGATATTACTGAAGCATGTGTGCTGACTTCATGCCCTTCTGATGACAATCTGGCAACATAATTCAACTAGGATTCACATTATCAGATAAGCAGCATCACAAAAAATTCCACACCCCTCCCCCAAAAATCAATACCTATTTTAACTATAAAAATATTAACAGTTGAAAGCAGTTTAATACTGTTTCCTGAATCAATTTTCAGACTATTTGCATACTTAGCCTGTAACACTGAAGATACACCTGAAAATCAACCACGAAAATAATGTTATTTTAACATTACCAAAATTAAAACCAACTTATTTACAGAGAAGAAAAACCTAAGTAATTTCTTGTACTGAAAAAGATATGAAACAGGGGAAACAACAATTCCTTAACTGATATACAGAAAGTTGTGGGGGTCCTTTGTTGTCATGCGCATCTTAAAGTTCATGTTTTCTTATAAGTTACTGAAAACAGTGGTTTTAGCAACAAAGATTTTACATCAAAGCATTTGGAACATAGGTTTAAAATGCGGTTTACAGTCAAATGTCAAAATTATTTTCACATAAACTTATGAAAAGCCTTTACAACAGTGGTTACCAGAAGTTCCCTCCCCTCTCATTACCTATCATCAGCGACCTCCGGCGCAGGCAGCGGCAGGAGAACAGGCTGCTCTGTCAAATGGAAGCTCTCTGCACTGGCCAATACCAATGCCAAACAATTAAGGGAGAGATACCATAGCCCTGCTTTTCCATAAATACTTACCTGTGCCCCTGACTCAATGGGACATGGGCTGTTCAGATGAACAAATACTAGAAAACAGTTTAACAGCTCTGTTCTAATTTACAAGGAAAAGAATGAATACAAAGGAAGTAGGAAGATAACACTACACAGACCAACAAAATGCCTATGTGCCCAGCCTTCTCAACAGATAAGTAGTATTTATGCAGTTAGAAGTTTACCCTTCTTCCTTGTATCAAGAAAAAAGCACCCGTTACCATCTAAATAATATATTCTTAAGTTGTTTACATCTTCTTTCTGTATTTGGTGTCCATTGGTTTAAAAAACAAAAATCCCCACACTGTTAAAGTCAGGAGAAAAGCTCCATGACTACGGAGATCTTGCATTTAGAACATAAAAATAAAAAGTAAAGTAAACAGCTTGTTTTGGTCTTAAGGAAGAACGATGCTTCCCTGAAAAAGTAAACGTAAGGTGAATTAGTAACAACAGAACATAGCTTATATATTAGTTATACTTTCCTGTTTTCTTCATCAACAGTAAAACACTTCTGCAGCAACTAGCTTCATCTCCTCACATCTTCCCATTCGTTTTCACACAAAAAAATCCAGTTCTTTATTCACCCAAACCCAACTAATTCAGTGTATCTCCGCTCCTACATTTCACTTTCACTCTCTTCTCAGTCCACTAAAGGCTCTAATCCACGGACACTTTGTTCTGCCAGAGTTTTCTTCAAGCCTCCTCCTCCTGTCACGCCTGTGTCAGCAGCCATCCTGCAGCTCATTTAGGCAAAACCCACGACAAAAGACCCCTGTGTGGCAACAGGCGGTTGCTTGCTCAGGTAAAAAGCCTCTCTACTGAGCTGATGATTTCCTACTTGAGGCAACAATTTACCCTTCTCTCCTCCTCACCAGGTTGCTTGATTCTTCTCATGGAAGAAATGAACACTACTTGAATATTGCATTAAAGCCACGGATTTCAATTCTACATTTAGAGGAAAAGTATGTTTTTCTAACTTGAAAAGGAGAAAACCTATCAACAGTTGTGCTAAAAAAGGCCTTACATTTCCCTGCTAAACAGATAGGATATCCATTAAATGTATCATGGCAGGTTTTATTTTTTTCTTAAGTTATCAGGAACACTTAGATATGAGAAATTTAAATCTCTTCCCATTTAGACACACAGAGTCCATAAGAAAGTGGTAGGCATAAGATTTTCTACATACAGAAGACCAAACTGGCATTCATGTCCACATCTTGGTACAAATGAGAGATTCTTCTCGATAAGCAACAGGCACTGAGCTTTATTTGTCAATCTCTTGTTCAGTTTGTCAGTGTCTACTTCAGTCACCAACCTAAAACAGATCATCCTCTGAGCACGTGGGATGTATCTTGAACAATCTCTTATGCCAGCCTGCAGCCTGCTTTGCAGTGAACATCTGGCACAAATCCTACTGAGCACTGTAGGAATTCAATTCTGGTCTGCAGAGCTGCACGCAGACATAGCAAACCAGAACTGGTGGCAACCTTAGGAATTAGGCTCTGGGTAAGAGATGAGATCTCTTGGAAAGAGCACAACTGTGAGAAATTAGCAAAGCTAAACTACTAGAATAACGCTTTCCCCAGTTTAAAAACAGTCTATATAAAAATAAAAAGTAGCAGGAAAAAATGGACCTGTAAAACTGATTCAAAAAACAGCACAGACGAGAAAATGGTATATTATTTGCAACTTTCAAAGATGAAAATAAGAACTATAATATTAATCTACGAATCTTATCTCAAATAGATTAACAGTATATTGCTATTTATTACTTTGTCTCTCTGTCTTTGCATGAAATCTCCCTGTCAAGCAAGGCTTTTAACTCTCTTTTATTAGACAGGATGGTATGAAAGCCCCACTTGCCCTCCTCTGGTATACAGAGGAGCAAAGGAGAAAGCTCTTTTTTAAAATAAAACAAATGGACAAAAATGACATCACTGTCCAGTTAAAGACAGTGCCACAGCTGCACAATGAACAAGATGCACAAGGTGGACATAGGCCATGAACACTGAGTAAGGAGTCTCAGTAGTTAGTATCAAGCTCTATGTAGAAAAGCAGCCTGTTGAAACTAAAAACCACTGAATTGGAAGAAACAGGGAAGATAGGAAGTAGGTCTTGAGATGCAAGATAACAGCAAACAAATGAGAATTTCATTTTCCTGAAGGAACAGGTAAGATTGTCTTGGATTATCAGGCCAAAATAAAAAGAATACCATTTAGTTTATGGACATTGAAGAAGGAAAATGAAAACTAAACATTGACAAGGAAATCCTCATATTGGGTTGTCTGATACTGATCTCTGATTGCAAAAGAATCAACAAGAAAAATAATGGGGAGGAGAAACAGCTACCTGGCAGCCCTGTTTTGATGTCAAGCGGATTACAGCTTGAGAGAGCTTGCTAGAAAAATGAGGGAGCAACAGTTGCCCAAAATTATCCTAACAGGGCATCCAGGTGAGGAGGCAAAGAACTAGAATGGGATAGTTGCAGAAGAACAGAGAGGGCAAACATGGTCAGGGGTAAAGCCCATTCTGATGATGAATTGTGTTTAAATTTGGTGAACCTCAAACACAACATGCCTGTCTTCTTATAGACATAATGAGGGTTCAACTTCTGTAAAGAGAGACCTTTCCAAGATTAGAAACTTGCTCACACACTATCCTCTGAGTACACTCACACCTGCCAGGCTACTGACTGCTGAGCTCTGCGGTCTAGCTTTCAAAGTTTTCATTTAAAAAAAAACAAACAAACAAGCAAAAAAACCCCTATGTTTCCAAAGTTGTGCTAAAAAATTTGTCTTGAAAAAAATGTGATATTTTAGAATTTCAACAAACAACAAAGAGGTCAAACTGGTCACTTTATTTATTAAAAAACTAATACTAATTAAAAATATATTTAATGCCAACATCTCCAAAACTAGTCATACCACTGTGTTTTCAAGACAGTATGACCTATGGACAATGATCTTCCCTAAATAATATAATGAAAATCCATTGTTCTTTCCATGTCTTCATCAACTGCATTTGCTTTTAAAACAGGACTAAGCATTTCTCAAACATTACCCCAAACCACACTACATTACTTTTGACTGCTTCCTAAAGCTACACTGCCTATGCTTCAAAACTGCCCTCTTTCTACTACAAGAAACGATGCCATAGTAGGCAAGAGAAAAAGGAATCAATTTACCACATGGGGAGGGAAAAACACATACATAAAACAGACTTACTCAAGAATCAACCCAAGGAAGCATCTGTTTGTCAACAATTTAAGCTAATCATACAGCAATACAGGAAGGGCAACTGGGAGACTCTAACCAGCAATTTCATTATTTAAAAATCTGATTATAACTTCTCTGGTGTCTTGCATATCCCACCAGAGGTAAACTATAATTTTATCCAAAGTTTGTCAAAAGGAAGTTGAACAAAAACCACATCTTTTATTAAGTATTCTAGCCATAAAGCTTTTCTCAAATAATCTCCCATAACATGCTGATGGATTTGCACTCCAGCTTTAAAGATACAATCCTGACACTTCCTTTAGTGTAAAAGAACAAAGAAAACAGAGTTAGAAACACTATAGCTCACTGTAAGTAAACATCTGCTGTAGTAAATTCCCACAACGTTTTAGTGGCATCCACATATTGCTATTAAAATAAGCCAAGTATTTAACAGGAAAATAGTGAAGCATAATACAAGAGCAGAACTCATTTTTACAGTCTAACAGCCCAAAATGATGATTTAACCTGAAGTTAGTGGAAATGAGGAGCATGGCAATTATCACTTGCCGCATCCGGCTTCTTATTCTGTTGCCAGTAAGTTCAAACCCGAAATATTCTTCAGCTTCAGGGAAGGATTTATCTTTGTCTGAGAACTTTATCTGGGTTGTCTGCACCCAAGTGTGGCAAGCCCAAAAATACTTTTTAAATGGCATTAAAGATGTAATGCAGCGATAGCCGATTCTGCACTTCGCTTTCAAATGACACTAGATTAAAAAAAGATGCAGAAAACAGAAAAAATGTCTGGAGAAGATTGCAACCTGACTCTGGTTTTACCCTGAGGAAGCGCAGGAACTGTGTATTTGTCAGGACTTGATGGCAGCCAGGACACACAGACTAGATCTGTTCTTCACATGCAAAAGTAATAGCACATAAATATGTATACAGCACAGCAGTAACAAATGCCACATTTTAAATGGCATCATCTAATGGCATGCATGTTTCTTTCCATTTCTTTCAAGAATCAGCTTCAAAATTCTTTGACAAAATTTACCTCTCAGCCTCCAGAAATTTTTGCATTGCTTATGTTATACCTGTCAAGATCTGATGACTGTATGTTATGTATTCATCTGAACAGAACCACTACACTTAGTTACAGGCTATCATCAACCAATTCATTCTCTTGCTAAAATCAAGTCATCCAATTACTCCTTGACTAATCAAGGCTGTTTTGGCTTTTTCTTTTTTCAAAAGGTACTCAACAGCATAAACAGTTCACTTACAAGAAATGGAAAGGGGCTAATCAGCAGAATTATTGTTTTGCTGCCACAATTTGCAGTATTTAAATGTAGTTGCTGATTGGACTGAAAGTTTTATGATATAGCATATAAAACTAGTTTGACACAAAAAAGAAGAAGCTGCCTATAGCTTAAACCTTATTGTTTCTAGCTGCTCCAAGCTGTTGCTGAGATGCTAAAATCAAAATACTACTACTAAACTTATCTTATTCTGCTCATAATTGCAATTATGGGAATTATTTAATAGCATCAAAATTAATTTATATTTGATACATCAGTTACTTCATTTCTCTAATTATCCATACCTTTAAAGTTAAACGGAACCAAATACTTGGCTAATATTAAGCTCCATATAACAGCACTTTGGCATCTTTATTCATTTACAAAATGTAAGCAACTGCATCGGTAAATGTTATGCTGTAATTAAGAGCGACATTTACACCTTGATCAGAATCTGAACTGCATCACAGACTGAAACTCCCGTCAGCATTTAGGGTAATGACTGGTGTTTTTTGTCAGTAAGCTATAAGGGAATGTTTAATAACACCACCAAAAAACAGACCTAGAGAATAATTCATACTTGTCCCTCCTCTCCTGCGCAAATTCAATGACTTATCAGAAAGAGCTGCTCGTCTTATGGCACATATGGCACACCACAATACACGCACACACTCTGCTATAAGCCCTGGAATAGATGAGCAGTAATATCTCTCTTACTGCTGGGAATGGGAAAGAAAACAAAAAGAAACAAAATATGGTAACTTGGGTGGGGAGCTAGAAGCAAAGTATTTCTCTGAGCTACCAAAAAACAAGAATACAAGTGTCAAAAAACCCCATTAAATTACAAATAATATCTATACTTAAGACTGGTTGACACTCTCTCATCAGTATTCTGAAGATTTAAAGAGTAAAAGATACCGGTATTTCTGACTGAGGTACAGCTACATTTAATATTATAGAATGTACTGAACTTTGATGACAGCACATTTTACTATGCACATTTATGATTAGAAAGACAAAGTAATACCAGCAGAGTAAACATTTTACAGCTTCTTAAATGCAGCACGTGTTAACGAAGAACCAACAAATAAAGTAGGTTTAGCATGTTTTCCCCTGCAAGATAATTTCAAGTGAAATTAATCACCTGTAACACAAACCTAATATTCTTTAAGCAGAATAATTTTAGTTGAAGAAGGTGCACCTGCCTACATCTTCAACATAAGCAAAATCAAGTACAAAAAACATTAAATAAAGTGCTGTAGTAAATCCTGACTTCTGAAGAAAGAATTTTTTCAGACATCTTTTGTGGCTTTGTTTTGTGCTACAACCCCTTAAGTTTTGTCTTCATAAAGCCCTAACTAGTTGTAATCACTTGCAGTCTAATTGTGGACATTTATCTGCTTTTCTTATGCATAGAACATAGCTATTAAAGCTGAATGGTGATGGTGTGAAGTATAGGTTAAATTGGGTGAAATTAAAGCAAATTACTCTGGGATGTGGAACTCTGAAAATAGAAACTGCCAATGATTTGCAACCCTCTTGATGATCAGCTTCACAGAACCCTAAATGACAAGAAAACTTACATATTTTAAAGTTAACTAGTTTTCTTTAAATAATATGTAAAAATTTATTTTAAATGCAAGCAGACACTGTAGCAATAATTATTTTATTTTACCTGCACCATAAAAATATAAAAAACCCGATTTTCATTCCCATTTAAAACACTTGCTTTTATTCTCAAGTTTAGCTGATTTTTAGCAACAAAAAAAGAGTTCAGAATATTAGCTGCAGCATTATTGACTTTGAACACAACATTACAGTTTATGTGTACCATATGGCTATACAGACATAGGATGGTAAAAGCAGCTGCTTTGGGCTCTCTTGACTGGTGCAGTATTAGGACTTCATTCATTACTTACCTATAGAAAAGACAAGCAGCTACATTTACCCTGCTGAGCCCTCATACTACACCAGTCAGGGGAGAGCAAATCAAGCACCCCTCCCCAAACGTCTGAAATAGTGGCTGAATGGTTGTCCTTTCAATATCAAATCTATTGGGAGTATTTGACAAAAAAGGGCACGTCTATTTCTGCACCGGCAGACACACAATGAGAGCATGGAGCAGCAATACAGGATTCTAAATGACTGTAGAATCAACTTCTTAAGCATACACAGAATTAAATTTGCATAAAAGTACTCGTCAAGCGAGTACTGCACAAGGTCAGAGATGAGAATTATAACCTCTCTTATAACACTGAGGCAAAGCAATTCACTTCAGGACATGAGAGTTGGCAGAAGAAACCACAGTCCAGTTCCTGATGGAAGTAGTTTCAACTCAGAAAAGTTGATACCAAGACAGTCACTCCCACGAGCTTATCTGTAAAATCCTGCTCCAGAGCTCTCACTCTTGGGTCTGTCTAACAAATATTAGTGATTTATTTCAAATGTAAAATGTGTTTACTCGCCATTGCTCTTTCATCCTGACACCACTGGGATGCAGTCAACACTCCACAGGCAAAACCTTATACCTGCTGAGATTTGCTATTAAGTTGGTCATACTGGGTAAAGGACATTATTTGACAGCTGAAGGAATAAATCACTGACCCCTTCGTGCCTCCATTTGCCAAGGGCTTGCTCTGACTGCCCTTATCATGTGTTTTAAATACTGTCACTGCACTGCCCACCAAACAGTGCTTGGGACACACGCTGTAATTTCCTTTTTTGCAACACGTTACCCAGGATCATGGCACATGGTAATTTGCACAGACTCACTATCAGAAGACACCAGGAAGGGCAGCACTCCATGTAAAACTTTTTGAGATGGCTGACATACCACATAAATTGTTTAAAATAAGAATTCTGTAGGAAAAAACTAGTCTCTGTTTCATTTTTTCCAAACTAGATCTGTGTTAATTGGAAGAAGGGGCGAATTTGGAACCTCGCCTGGACCACCACAAAACGTTCAAAAGTCTAAAGGGTGAAGAATGGCAATGTTTGCTTCAGTGACAAGTGCCCTTGTCACCCTGAGCTCAGTCACGCTCTGTTTTATGTTACGTCCTGTTCTAATGACTGAAAACCTTCCTTGGCGTGTTTAAGTCATGAAAAGAGAAGCAAAGAGGAAAAAGGGGAGTCTCCACAGAATCACTGTCCCTGGCAAGTGCTCCATTGCAGCACCACCTGCATAAAGAATACTGCATACAGGAAGGCCTGACCACAAGTATCAGTGGATTTTAACATGCCCCTGTGTACCACATATCCTGACAATTTTTCTACTCAAAAGTGGACTGGAACTCGTGTATTTGCAAATCTGACGGCATCTACCCTGTACAAAAACATGGCTCCAAAGCAGAAACTGCTTGGAAAATAGAAATCTGCCTATGTGTGTAACTGTGCATTCATAGTACTTCCACCGACACCGTATCTCTGTGCTGCATTTTACCCCTTTTCTCTGAAAGGTCAGTCATTCAGGTCTTCTCTTCAGAACACTTAGTGCCAAGCTCTGTGGTGTCAGTCTTAACTGGAATCTCTGAGGGCCACCACAACAAAACATAACTGATAGTAATAACTGTGTTTTTAAGACAATAGATCTACAGAGATCATGAACAGCAACTAGCAGCCATCAGCAGACACCTGCAGGCAGTTCTATCTGGCCTTGCATGACCAGATATACGGGAAAAATTTTAATTATTTATGGTCTATTTATCTGGGTTTCTAAGCATCCCAAAACTTAAAGTGACGTTTTTGTTATGATAAAACGAGTGCTACTGAACTGTCAAACTTCTTGCAATGCCTTACAAAAATGCTAGAAAAAATGGATTACAGATTTTTAGAGTAGGGGAAAAAAAAAGGCACTATGTTTACAGTCAGTCACTGTTTACCAAGAGAGTAAGAGAGCACTTAGAAGAAGGGTATTTATAACAAGTTGTAAACTCTGTCCATCACTTGTTAACAAAGAACCCTATTCTCCATATCTGAATGTTCCTCCTTTAAGGATCTATTTCACTGCACAATGGAGGCATGAAGGAGTAAACATACTTGAGGCAAGACCAGCCAATGTGTAAAAAAAAAAAAAAAAGAGAGTTGATAAAGACTTAAATCAGTAAAAATTGTTTTATCAGTGCTGTTAAGTACGCATATGCCCTACATTAAGTTTGTAATGAAGTGCTGTGTTGCTAAGTGAATAAAATAATTTTAAAAACAAAAGTAAAATGCTTCTCAGTAAATTCACCTTATGAAAATGTTCCCCATCATAAAGCCTTCCCTCTGGACATTCTGGCTCACATTCATAACATAATATGTAAACTTAATGCAAAAGCAGCAATACAATTCATCACGATTTATCCTTTGCAAATCAATTCAAATTTTATAATGGTGCTGCCTATAGGTTTCTATTAATAAAAGTCCTATCAATAATAATTTTTAAACACATCATTAGCTAGCTAAGAGCTTATTATTTTTCACATGCCATATTTACTTTTCAACAAATTAAAGGTGATGTCACAGTAACATAACAGTACAGGCTCAGAATCGCAAGAAATATCCAATGATCTTTCTGGAGCAGAATCTGAAATACTGAAAACAAAAGGCAATAAATAATTTGATTTTAGCTGAGATGCTAGATTTGATAACAAGGGTTTGCAATATTTCCTGTTCAATGTAACAGTTAACCAGATAAAACTCAATACTAATATTAGTATTAGTCTCTTCCTTATAATGATCAAAACAACATGCCCACAAAAAAATAATACATTGCTTGCTACAGACTGGCTGGCCCCTTACATAGAAAGGAAACTCGTTTTGTACATTGTTTCAGTAATGCAATCTCTAGCCCTCAAACATTTGCTTTTCTTTTTAGCTATATTTTACTTCAATGGCAACTACATTGTGGAACATGTCAGTTGTGTTCTGTAACTATCTGGCACCATCTAGTAGCCACTGGTGTCTTCTTTACTAAAACCCATTAAGAGATTGCTTTAAGGGGTTGTGACAAGGGTAATACTGAACAGATATGCAAGGAATAACACAAACTTCTTTATCTGAATCTTATATGGTCAAGCAAATGTTTTAACTTGAATAAGGTACAGACAGCTACAGCCACTTACTACATTTACACTGAGCGAGTAACCTCTGGCTATCTCGGAAAAAGTACATTAAATTTCTTGTGTGTATGTCAGAGTTTCCAAGTAATTTAAGAATCTGCTGGCAAATTTTAGCAACAGTTGACAACATGCCTTGTTTTATGCATCTATGCAAACATCGGCCAGTTAATCCCTTTTCCTATCCTGAAAGCACGCAAATAAATTAGAAACTAAGAAAGAAAACATATACTTGAATTAACTTGAATCCTGGATACACAGGGTGGGTTTTTAGCATGATTACCAAAGCTGAATGTCTTGTAGGTCCTAATACTGGGGAGGGGAAGGGGGGCAACGTGAACATATCAAGACTACTTCATTATGTTCCTGAGGTGTGACTGGGTAGAAATCTTCATTTCCAACTGTACTATTCTTTTAGCCTGCAAGCAAACACAAATACACAAGCCCCACTGTTCTGCTCCTTGCAAAATAAATATATAAACATGATCCTTTTGCAACATCTAACCACAGCTTTTTAAGCTGAAACAGTTCTTCTCCTTTTACTTTAGATGTCAAATCCATCACAGAAAAGAATTTTGTTTTTAAAAGACCTCCTCAACGAAGCAGTTCGTTTCTCTGCCATTTAGCTCACTGTATTTTTACAAGCACCAGGCTGAGCAAACTATGATTGAGAGAAGCCATCTTATGCACATTGCTGTTGTCCCACATCATTCAGAACAAACCTTTTTAGATCGTTAACTACCACAGGAGTGCTGATTACACAGGCACCAGCAATTTCCTAACCAATGACCACCTGAACAATGATGTGTTCAGCTTCTCAGACCCTGAAGCCTTTCAGAGGTGAATCATTTCACAGTTTGGAACTAGATCTCCATAGCAACTTCCCTTTGAGGGTTTTAGAATCACCATCCCGTAATTCTATGATCATCAAGCTCAACCATTCCCAATGGTTCTTTTCACAGCAGATGGAAAAGGAAGCCTTGAAATTTTACAGTCTATTTCAAGCAATTCATCTGGCAGCCTATTAGAATTCAAAATATTTCGACCTTCAATCACAAAGCATGTTATCTGAAGCTGTGGTGATCTCAAGTCAAGACAAGCAGACGTTTTAGTCTAATCATCCATGATGAGAAGAGACTGACAAAAACTCTTAATTCAACCACCATCAAAATGCTTATTTTAACTGCATGAAAGTCTTTCAACAGGCAATGAAAACACACCATGTACCATTTTATCACAACCTTCCATTCAAGGGAAATACGAATTCTGAATATTGGCATGGATCTTTGCACTCCCTGACTGCTTTTGAACAAATATCTGCTTCTTGAAAGTCAGTATAAATCCAAATCTACCACACTATTTCCAACAGCTGTCAAGAAAAATGATGGAAGCAAACTGCAATTAAACTTCTCATGACTGAGTACAATAATGCTGCAAATGAGTTACTTATTGATAGATCCAGTCCGTTATAGGCATCTTCTACAAAAGCCAAATCACTTACTGCTTCTCAGAAAATAAATACCAATTAAATTATGAAAACACAGCATTGGCTAAAATCTTGAAGCAAAGCTCTGTCTCATGATAATCATAATCAGAGGAGTGCTTAAAGTTGGGGGCTTTTTCCCCCTCTCTGTTCACAATTCCCTCTGTTTGGAGTTAAAGAAACATTTCCCTTCTCCTAAGTGCTTCAGTCAACCACTGAAATAATCTCATCAGGGGCGCAAAAGCTTTAAATGTGAAAATATTTTAACCTAAAAGCCTAGGCTGATTCATTAATATTTATCAACCTTAAATACAAGTTAAATTCAAATGTTTTAAAATCTCAGCTATACACTTCTATACACTACTGCATTATTAATGTAGTTATCTGATGACTAACGAATACAGAAACTTCCAACGTGCCATATAAAAATGCCACTAACAGCATTTAACACAATCAGCAGTAAATTTACTTCAAAAAAAGAATTTAAAAATTGCCCTTCAGTGACTTGACAGTAAGACTTTGAGACTTAAAACAACAACTGCTGTAAAATGCACCAAACTTAAAAGGAACAACAGAAGGCCCCACCTGTACGAAAGCCCCAGTGTCCCCTCTGAATAGTGAAATAAGGGACATTAACACGTATGCTACGTTTTATAACATTTGTAGAGGAAGGAACACTTAATTGTTTTACTTTCTTGAATGGAAAAAATGCATCTTCAGTGTCCGTAAGTAGTTACTTAACTGCGAGAGCAGCCACAATTGAGACCCTCTCCACGGCACTTAAAATGCCACATTTTATTAGGCTACAGGGAAAAAACAACCAACCTTCCCCCAGCTGACCTTATCCTCTTAAGTATCAACACTGTTGAGCCCTACTTTTACTTTACTTCAAAGAACAGCTCTTTAAAAATTAGAAACTTATTTAAAAAGCCCATAAAACTAAAATACCTTGAATATAATGTCTTATTGACGGGTGGTATACTGAGAGTTAATATCCTGGCAAAGCAATTTTGAAAACAATTCTGTAAAAGAAACAATGATGAAAATTTTGGGGGGAATAAACTGGATTATCCAATACAGGATTTATCTCCATATATGTTGCACCATTGCAAAGTTAGCTTGTGATCAGCTTACATTATACTTGAAGATCTGAGGGGAAGTATGTGAACATAACCACGAAATTTAACTACAGATGAAGTTAGAATTTAAAATATAGCAAACCAAATGAAAAAGTTATGCATCAACTGAAAATGTAAACTGTTTTTTTCTATTTAAAATCAACTGAAACAAACACGGATTTTATTCTAGCAATCTGAGAAAGAAACACCATGAAAAAACCCTCCTGAGTATGCAAAGTACCGTCTCCTGCAACGACGAGAGATTATGGCAATTATACGCACACAATATTCAAATTCTTAGTGGTTTCCAGTGCTAGATTAGTTACGTCAATAGCCAGTATAAATACTAGTGCAAATATCTTTTTAAAGGAGACAAAGAAACTACAGGATACATTTTACAATACTCAAAATTTTAGTAATAAAAACATTTCAACTTTTTTATTTTAAAATGAAAGGCAATTAAATATCTTTGTTATCGGAAGTTTTAAGTCATCTATAAAGCTCAACTTACTTTTTCTCTGTTTACTAAACACAACCACTATTTACAGCCTTTCATTTAGCACTTGTTTTAGCTGAAATTGAAAATAAAACTGCCCACGAGCACTAAGTTATTTAAACAATGTGCTCTTTATTAAAAAGTACAACTGTCATAGCAGTAATACTCTGCTTACATGTGCAGACAGAACTACATAAATGCAATTTGGCAAGGTAGCTACTGCTAAATGTAATTTGAACAGGAGCATTTTTAAAAAATTCTTTAGCAATAGTAAATGATAAGTATCTTGCATTGAACAATTAGACTGTCAGCGAAGGATGCCTATTAGTAACACATATGCAAATCGTTCAAGAGTTACATCTTTACAACCTATTCTATGATTATGCACAGTTATGATTCAACATATTTTCGTGGTATTTTACCAGATATTTCTCATAAATAGTAATTTTAAAATCTAGGAGGCAATTGTTAAAATTGTCTTCATATACTAAGAATGAGACTTCACTTTTAGCTTTTCCTCTTCCCAATATCCCCACCACAGTATTTGAAAAACCTCATCCTAAGCACCGTAGTTATATATTAGCTCACCGTTTAACAATCTAGAATAACCTTAAGTTTATTTCATAACATATAATCAAGCAACATACAGTAATTAAAGCACACTGAAAACAGCAGTTACTACCTAATTAACATTACAGAAACACTTTTCTTAATGCTAGAGAAAGACAAAGATGCTATAAAGTACTGTAGCATGAGGAAGAGTTTGTTATAAACCTTTTCAACTTCAGAATTTGAAATTAAATTACATTTAATTCATGACTTAAAGACATCAATGCAAGTTACACATGGTTAGGTAAGCCATTTAGGGACTACCCTTTCACCACACGGTTCATGTAGGGCAAGGACCATTAACACAAACTGTTTCACCCCTCAGGACAGCTCACCATTTGCAAACACACCCAACCCCTGTATTATCCTTACTCATGCAGAGTTAAAGAATTGATACAGTTTCACTATATTCATGGCAGTAAGATGTATTTTGGCACCGCCACAGCACCTGACTGCAGCGAGGGACAAGCAGCAGAGACTAACTCGAGCTGTGACAATGGCACCCCGGTTGGAGTCAAGGCACAGCTGCCAAGACAGCCACTGTGTTCTGCTAAATGCACTGGTTTGCAACCCCAGTCAGCATGTACTTCTTTAGATAATTATGTTCTGGTTTGCAATTAAACTACCACTTTAAAACAGTGACAGTATTGTACCTCTATGTGCTGTTTTTAAACCCACCTTGTATTTATTACATCGTATTTTATATTTCACATCTGTCTGTATTAACAGTAACACCTAAAAATGCCTGCTCGGTACAACTGTGGGTGCACAGAGCTTTAGCAAGTAGTCTCTTTAGAGACCAACACTTTCATATGAAAGTATATTCTGATCTTTTTTCCCCCCGCTATTTGTATCACACCATTATTTACCACCTTCTACATACTCTTATATGTTCTTACATATTTTTGTTACTTAACAATTTTTTGACACTGAAATTATTTTGTGTCACTTGCCTTCTATTCTAAGCTTTCCACAGCGCATATGAAGGCGTAATAACTTTCCCCAGAGTTTCATGATTTCTAGACAGGCAAACACAAGGATTACTGTAGTAGTTGGTTAGTACTAACAAGATCAGGCCTCTGATAAAGTCTGGCACACAATCACAGTTAATTCAGTGCTCACATACAGGCACACGACAGTGTACAAGCAAAACCACACGGCCAGCGCCGAATGGATGTCGGACTGCCTGGCTCAGTGCTGTGGCCTCAGTTTCAGAGTCAATATAAGCTGGCAATAGTATGCACACCCGTGAAGTTGGTTTTTTTTTTTTCAAATCCAACAGATGTGCTTAAAAAGAGGTACACTCAAATTCTCAGTTTCCCACATATGAATGTTTGTATCATGCAGCAAAGAAGTCGAGCAGGCCACCAGGAATTGCCTATTAGCACAAGGAAACATGTATCTCAAAATATTTCCTCTCTGATAAAAAAAACAAACCACAAAAGAATTTTAAATTCAAGCATTTCAGAATGAAGAATAATCAATACTAATGTTATTTTCCTTTGTTTGACCACTGCCTTTTTAAACACTATCACAACCCTTTTAATAGGTTGTGATGCAAACTGTCAAACTCACAGCAATGAGACACTTTCAGAAAACACTGAAATAGACAATGTTGATTCCTAATTCCAGCACACAATACCTTTTGTTCAAGGTCTGGTTTGACACCGATCTTATCTTCCTGATAAAATAAGCCTAAAAATCATTCTTAGACAGAATGAAGACCCTCTCCATCTCAGAACACCCAAATAAACTCTCCAGAAGAAAAGGACCATGCTGCCTACCACGCTCCTGGCAATTTTTAGTCTCTGAAGCAAGTCCTTATCCATACGCACTTAAATCTATAAAAATACTTTCATCCAATTATTGTAGAAAGGTTCCTTGCAATTTTTCCCCAAAAGCTATCATGTAGCATTTGTCTTGGACCTTGTCTATCCTGAAGAGGCTACAATTCTTACAAAAAAAGATAGAATTATTCTAAGGCTCCTACAACTAGTAGACTCTCAGTAGATGCTGAACCACTAAACTTATTCACAGTAGATTAAAGATGACCAAAAAAAAAAAAAAGAACAAATTTCAAAGGACATGAAAAAGGCTTCTGCAATATTTAAGCATTTACATCGATGCCTCTGACACTACTGCTATAGATGCTTCCCAGAATAGCAAGCCAAGCACCACTATCACCCTTTGGGAAGTGTCGCTCAACCTACAGCCTGCCAACAGGAACAAGCAGGCGGGAGCAAGGCAGAGGACAGAATCGTCCTATAAGATTTCATGTCATCTGCCAGTTCAAGGAGGAGTATCTGACAGAAAAGAAGATCCTTTAAGAGTTATATCCTACTTTTCAGTAACCTTATGATTTCAAGCTTGTTTAACTTTGTTACAGAGTTCACAGTTTAACTGTTCTCTTTTTGTAACAATCCAAATAAAGAATATTATATGTACTCTTTACACAAGGTAATGTTCTAATCTAAATTAGATCAAGGATTAAAAAAAAAAAATCTGTATCACACAACACAGAATGAAAATGCTACCTACCCAAGATCCTTTCTTTTTCATTGGGCAGGGAAACCCTGGTGCTCATAGCCTATGAAAATATCATGCATAAACTTAAAAAAGGTTAGAAACATGCCACAAATCAATAACAGACCTTTTCTACTACCGAGAAAAGAAATTGAAGAAAGTATAGCTGCTGCAGTGGTATAAAAACAATGAAAACAGGCTGCATTTTCCTTTAGCTAGCCAATGTTAACTTGTTGCCTAAATGCTTATTTTTTCAAACAATTGGTTTTTTAAGAAAATTTTCTGATATTTTATGAAATACCACTGCAGAACTTCCAAAAAACTATAAAGCTGTTAAGTTTCTGTTCTGACATTTATTTAATAGTATACACATATATAAAATCTTTTTCTTTAAATAAACAGGTAAGCAGTATAGTTAAGGAAAAATGTTAAGTGAACAGAAGATGGATTACCCTTGACTAAGCTTTCCATTTTGGTGAAAAATCAGAACTCTGATCACAAGTTAATTTTTCTCTGTGGTTTGCTGATTACTAACATTAAAAAATGTTCTCTGAGTCATTTGAATCGTCTGTTTCTTTACAACATGCTTTGAGTTACTTGTTTTCAATTTTCAACACAACATTGCTGATAATATTACAGTATCCCCTCCTCCTAAGAGAGGCACTTAGAGCCTGTTTGCATTCCACAGAAAGATACTGCCTTGCTTTCCATCTGCCCTTCTCCCCAACACTGCCAGCCACAAGCCCAGCTTCACCATCTACTCACTCCAAGATTTTCAAGCTGGTGGCATATGATATATATGATGCACTTTGAATACATAAATCAGTCTAAGTAATATTTTCGCTTAACCAAAGATTTCCAAAAGGTTTGTTCTTCTCAAACATGACGAATATTTCATGTTAGTTACATGGAAATATTTCTATGCAGTGATTGCATAGCACAGAATTAATGCACTTCCACATAATTATGAACATTCTGAAACAAAGAACAGTCATTTGTTCTCCAAAGCAAAGTTTAAAACACAGAAGGGAAAAAAAAAAAGTAACTTCCCACTGATTTTAGGGGTGAGATTTGAAATTGTTTTGTGCTAACTTATCAAATTCCACCAAATTTAACATTACCATTTAAAGCAATTTTCCTATGGCTGCAGTGGTCCCAAAGATACCTTTCCAGTCCAGAAGCTTTTAGCTTTCTGAGATTGCAAACAAATTATTGTTTCTCATATTTTCCCTGCTCTAGTACAATAAATTAACAACATTCTAGTAAATAGCACCACTGACGTACAAAATCCTGTTAACCAACACCACCCTGCTGTTAACAGAGCAAGAAAACAAAATGTAGGAAGGCAAAAGACCTCAAACCAACAAACCATGTGCAGAAGCATTCTGAAAAAAAAATAAAATCCATAAACAGAAAGAGATGAGAGAAAAGCGTAACTTGAGGTTTTTAGCTGACAAAGGCAGTATTTCTCTCCAGCAGGGAGGGAATTTGGACGTTGCTTATGAGAACCAGATGAAGGGACATATGAAGAAGTAAGGACTCCTTGGGTGACTGTGACGCACAAGGGGAAGCTATGGTGGTCTGCACCAGCCTGTCCGCACGCTGGCAGCTCAAGCAGCCTGAAGGCACTTTCCAGACAGGTAGTGCCTGTCACCCCTGTGGGCTCCTAGCATCACCCCTCCAGAGAACCCCACGTTCCTCCCTCTCCCAAACGTGTTCCTAACACAGGAGAACAGAGCTGAACCCAAGGAAGCCACGCAGGCTGCAGCAGTGAGGACCAGACTCACGGCAGACGGAAGAGGCTTGTGTGCCGTAAACTAATCCCCCTTACTCAGGGCTACAGACACATCCACGTGGCACAAGAACCACAGTGTGCATACCCAGACCCCACAAGTACACACTAAGCTCCTGGACTTCACTGTTCCCTTAATCCATTGAACAGCAAGCTGCACATTCCCACCTACAGCAAGATTAGGAAAAGCTGCAAAATATTTACCTGAAATGGTGACTGATTAGAAAAATCAAGATTATGATGTATTTACCTTCTGAAGCGTCTAGTCCATCATGCTATTCAACAACATTCAAATGCAAGTCAAAATATCATGACAACATTACACTCACCGTATGGGAAGAAAATGAAAACTCACTAATATCTAACACTTTCTAAAAAAGTACAGGAGCTCATTAAAAACAAATTATTGAATATTCTGAATGTTTTCTCCTGTTAATAACTAAAACTCTGCAGAGGTTTAGTGAGTAAGACAACTGAAAAGTTGAGTAGCCAGTTCAACTGGTGGTACCTTTGCTCTGCTGCGTATTCTCACTGCGCTCTCCAGCTCCAGCAATGGCTAAAGCAAGTCCAACAATGACACTGCAACACTCCTCCATAAAGGAAAATACATGCACACAACAGAACACCCCAATTACTAAAAATGTGCAACTGCATCCATAATCCTCAAAACTACTCAGAGTGAAAAGCATACAAAGAGGGAAAAGTTAAATTTAAACAAGCATACCACTGTTCTCCTTTTATTACAGTATGGGACAAATCAACTACAAGGAAACATTCTCTCTTCTCACAAGAAGAAAATGTATTTATAAATGATCAATTAACTCATACACTAGATTATTTATTCTATGTGGCACAGCCACATCAATGTCCGTCTGCAAATGTAATCAATGCAGAAGGGGGGAGAGTATTTATTCTGTGTGTTTTTATAAGTACATACCCATTAGTTTAGGTTCAGACCAACACATCTTTACTTACACTGAACAGAACTTGACTGCAATTCATGGAACTTGAATCACAAACACAGTATGAGTAAATAAAAGAACTACACACTAGGAAAGGATATAGAAGTACTTTATAAAGAAGGTCACTTTTGTTCTCTCTCCCTACTTGCTTACATACACATTCCATGAAAAATTACAACAGAAAAACATGTGAAAGGATGAGAACAAGAATCAGCCATTTACCAGTTAGTGGTTTAAAATGATGTTTGAATAATAAAAATATCTTAACAAAGTGAATGCTGTTAATGGTTTATCAACAGAATCATATTCTTACCAAAGCCACTGTACAAGAAGAGATTATATGAGTACAGTTGCATTTTTAATACAATTTTACATGGTCTTTCGCTTGCATTTATATCCTTTTCATATCCCAATCCCTACATGATTATTGTTGGAACAGTGCTGCAGTCATTACTTGACTGTTAGCTACTTTTGACTTTATTTTTATCTAAATCTCTAACTTGTCCTATTCCTCAGAAGGGTAAGTTACTAGATCAGCATGAAAGAACAGCAAAGTCGAATTTATATGCTCCTGTCTCAGTTCTTCTTGGCCCAAGGAGGAGGGCTGACTGCTAAAGGCATCCTTTAATGCTCCAGGACTAGTGTGCTGTCATAGAGATTCTAGCACAGATTCAGTAAAGCCAGTAACTCCTGCACACAAATTAATATGGGATTATCCAGCTGTCACACATTCCTTACAAAAACAGAGCAACTGAATATATACATCAGCAATAATGAAGCTTAGTTATATAGTCTAATTTCTTCAAATGGAAATTATGCCTCACATAACTTTAGAAATTCTGAAGAGATGTTAAGCCTTTCCTAAGGTTATGTGAAAAAAGACAGGCCTATTGCATACTTAACTGACATACAAAAATCTACACTAATTTTCCCTGTTTGATGGAACTTTCCACAAAAATCACCCTTTATTCAATACTATAGAACTTGAGGAGGGGACAGTAGATTTTTCACAAATTTCTATTGTGCTGAATATCTGCTTTAACACAGGGAAAACAATATGAAGAAAGCAGAAGCCAGTCACACGCAAATTCTTTCCATTCACTTTGAAGTGGAAAGGCATGCAAACAGAAGAAAAATAAAGCCATAACAGAGGAACTGAACATCACAGATTAGGTATTTCCAACAGAGAAAGCCATTCAGTAGGTATCTGTACAATCACTAGTAGGGTTAGAGTCAGAAACATGATTTGGTTTTGGGTTTTATTTTAAACCGTGCAAAAAAAACCTACTCTGTTCATGTCAAAACGTGTTCATATGGAACAAAACATCTTCTGCAGTCCAGACCACTTCACTGCAAGGCTTTTTTCTCTGTGGCAATATCATCATGTGACACTAATTCGCTAGTTGAAAAAAAAAATACTGAGGCATAGCATGTATTTTTATCTACTTGTTAAAAAAAGTACGAGAAAAGCTTTCCATAATGGAGAAGGGAGGAGGAATGGAGGGGCTGGGAGACAAGAACAGGCAGGACAAAAAAAAAAAACACCTTTTCCAAAGATTGTTCTAGGCAAAAGGGACATGTCATGTTAAACAGTAGTCAATAGCTGTATACAACCAGTAAACAAATTCAGCTCTATGAAAAAAGAACTACATCACCATTTAGTGGTTGCAATTTAGATTATTCTAGCGTGTAATACTTTAATTGTATAAAACAAAGCTGATGTCACAAACACAAAAGAACTTCTTGCAAAGCAAGCACCACAAGTAATTTTTATGCTGCCACTGATGGCTGACAAGTGATGAGCACTTTGTTCGAATTCATATACTTATGCATCTAAGGCAACAGGTGGCTTATAAAAAGAAAACACAGAGCTTTTTAACTCTTCCTTATCAAAATTTTTATAATATGTTTTATCATAATGACTAAACAATCTCTCCAAATAAAAGCTCAACATACTAACTACAAAGATGAACTATGGCTCAGGGAAAATTATCCATTCTTTTGCTAAAAGCAGAAACTGAGGTAAGGTTCTGGATCCCATTGACTTGAGCTCTGCCTACACTCACAATGTTTTGTAATTGCACAAAGCACCCAATATTTAAACAGTACCTTGTGATACATTAATTAAATCAATTTAAGACAAGATTAATTTTATATTCTCTTGCTGACTGTCTTTTCTATATCCATCTCAAACAACAGGTGAATATTGTAGCACCACAGGAAGGAAATTTCTATTTTCAGGTCTTGAAACCAACTGAAAGCAATGTGTTTCAGTTGCTGCTTAATGTAGTTTTGGGTCAAGAGTGGCATTACAGAAACAACGGGGTTTTCTTCTAAATACTGCACAATCCAGTGAACAGTTTTGTTTTCTTTAAGCACAGAGAGTTATTAAAAAAATAATTAAAACATCTACACTACAGTGATTGCAGGAAAATACTTCACATCTACATTTCAGTGCAAAAGACTTCCAAGCAAAATAAACTATAAACACACAGATAATCCAGATTAAAAATTCAAAAATAAAATAACCTAGAATGGTATTGAGTGATTTAGTTACACATTTAAAAAACTGGAAGACAAGTTGAGAAGACAAAAACGTAATAAGCATACCAAAAAAAGCTTTATATTCTGCCTTGTAATTAAACTACGAAACTATCATTTGCTTATGATTAAAACGTTTTAGTGTTTGATTTGAACAAATTAAACTCACCGAGACATCAGACTTTTTCTTCTGCATGGTAATTTTACCATGTCATCCCTAACAATTAAAAAATATGACACATCAATATTTCTTACCTTGTACACTACACACATGTATAAATACACACACAATTTCTATGATGTTCACTAGATTAATTTTTCTGCTTTATGACACCTCAGAGCAGTCCAATCCAGAGTCTTGAACTGCCTATCTTTCAGATTCCCTCTGCTTCTTTCCATATCTTCTCTGAAAGCAAGCAATCCCTCTCAAGTAGCCTGCATTCCTGTAGTTCTTCATTTCCCCCCTTCTGCAACTCTGTCACACGCTTGACTTCCCATTTTTACTGTATTTAGTTTTGAGACATCAATTTTCACATCAAATTACCAAAGCTGGGTGCATAAAAATACTCAGTAAGCATCATGGAACTTATATCTCAGTAACAGCTATCTAGGTAAGTGAAACGCAAACGTATTTTAAAAGTTTAACTAGTCAAGTGAGCTTGAGGCACAGAAGCTTATGTGCCATCATCCTCACTGGGAGAAAACACCTGCATGGTGGGGTGGGGTGGAAATGAAGAAGGCAGAGAAAAGGAAGAAGAGAGAGTGTCTGATTTTCTACAGAAAGTGTTTTAAACTAATTTTAACAGAAATTAACCATCTAATACCTGAATACTCAGAAAATTAATTACACCTCTAAGGATAAACACTGAGGTTCTGAAGAATCTTCTTGCTATTTTACTAATAACAGATGAAGCTCCACTTTTACTGCAAAACTCAAAACAAGAACCAAAAGTAGCATTTCACGAGAACAAATGGTTGGGCTGGTAACTTGTGTATCTTGTTAGTTGTCTGCAGGCACTGAGGCTTCAGGGTGTCCTTTGAGTCTAGATACTCCTTGGAATCAAAACGAAAACAACAGTTTTCAAAGCAGCTCTAGTAACTATTGCTGACACAAACATCCAGCACTTAAATCCAGCCCAGCGCTAATTCTCTTCTTCCACACAAGATTTTGGGATAAAAATACATCCTAAAATACACTAAAAAATAGCAGGGAGAAACCTGAGAGCGACAAGTTCCAAACAAAAAAAACAGGCCATGAGAATTCCTGCTGAGATGCAGATGCATTGGTAATATATGATTAATATATGATCACCTGTAAACACAAGGAGAAAAACAAAACTTCATCTTCGGCCCATGTGAAGCTGGGCTTCATCAGGATGAAAGAGGACGTTTGGAAAGCATATTGAAAACTTAACAACTATCTCAGTTAAAGGCTCACCAAAAGAAGTCAGCAGACTTTCACATCAATACTTTAGCATTATAACAGCATAAAGGCACATCTGCAAACAAACCCTGCATTTCACGCATATCTCTGTGTAAATAACAGTCATCAGAAATTCAGATTTCCTCAGACTCCAGTGGGCAACATGCAAGGTTTGAGAGAAAACATCTATCTCTAAGTCTTGTAGACTTGGAAGGAAAAAGAAAAAAAAAAAGGATGCAGTTGGTATCACATATTTCATGTTTACCTATGCTTTTTACAAATGTTTTTCAATTTACCAATCCCAGCTTAATGCTCCCTCAGCTAGAACAGCATGACTGTTTGCTGCATTACATGTTAAATCTGATTAGAGAAATGACCTATTTTTGAAATAACCCAGCAAGAAGAATATGATTATTTTTAAAAACCAAAAGCCCTTTTACTACATGATTCCACAATCAGTTTCAACAGCGCAGGAGAAAGTGGCAGCATACAGAAGAGAAAATATGTTGGAGTACGGAACTGCTTCAGCTCTCAAAAGATATTCTTATCCAGTGTAAAATCTGGTAGAAAGTATGACTTGGAAAACAACAGACACCTATTTTTCTAAAAAATGGCATTTTGGTCGTTGTGGAAACCAGGCCTATTCCAATAAATAGCAATTCTGAAAGAAAACTGAACCAGAGGGGTTTCTGTCAGTTTAGTAAACAATCTCATAGACTCTCATAGGCAAAGAAAAAGGAAGGCACTCTAAACTGACATCCCAAGGAGCTCAGACAGGCTTGCTTCACATACAACAAAAAGGATGTATATTTTAATTAAGTCTTACGACAGCATATCTTAACTAACCTAGGAGCCTTGTTTAGTTTGTCTGGGATAACTAACATAGCCAGCATAAGACAACCAGAGCCAGGTTCCTCCTGGTCTTCATTTGCAGTATTTTCTCCACTGCTCACTACACAGTAATCACATATGGATATCAGGGCAATGCCAATACAACAAATCCAGACAATTAGAGAGAATTTAATTCATATATTTTGAGGGCCAGAAGACCTAGTAGAAGATAAAGTGCATTCAAAATAACTTGCAAGTATAAAGCCTAATATAAACATAAATACAATAAACGTATGGCCAATGATGCGCATACATGTTAAAGGAATATGAATTGAACAAAACACCATGGCAAAGTACTTTTTAATCAAATAAAATAAGCCAGCACGAAAGAGCTCTGCTCTTCTTCAGAGGCACTTCAAATATATTTTATCCCTTCTTCCAGATCACTGCCTTTCTAGGTTTTTTTCCTTAAAATTCTTAGACTTTAGTTCCTATTTAAAGAGAGGAAGAGAAAACTTCAGAGTAACTTGGTTCCTCCCTCAAGGAGGAACTAAAAGCTGCAATACTTGTATGTCTAGCAGGAGCTATTAACTCCCCATATCCTTTGAGAAATACACTTCTGAGCAAGCAACCTTCTGAAAGAAATGCTAAAATAGTCTCAGTTTACAGACCACTCACCTTTTCGATACAATCACTGCAGTTAATTAACGTCACTTACCTTTTTCTGTTCCTACAGTCTTGCAAAGAACTTTTATTTTACCTTTTCTGAGGTAGCCTTCTTCCAACCAAAGGAAAACAGGTTTTCACATTTCATATAAGAAAAAAAAAAAAAACCCAAACAAAAAAAGAACTAAACAACAAAATTAAACCAAACCAAAATCAAAAACCAAAATCCATCTGCAGTATTTTTCCCTTCAAGCTTTGAAGAAAGTCCATGGAATAACAACCAAAAAATTACTACTAAAGTATTAAACTATCACTGCCTTAAAAAAGCCAGGATACCCTACTCTAGGTGTAGGTTACCCTACCGTGAAGGCTCTCACTCAAACATGTATTTCAGAAACACTCACCTGAACCCCTCAACACTATCAAACATTGACAATTTCTTTAAAGTATTACAGAGAAAAACTCATCTGTGTTGCCTAAATAGCAATTACACACTGCCAAATCACACACAGAACTATAATAAAAGCAGTTGTAGGTCGAATAATAGCAATGACTCAGTAAAGATAGCCTGCTTGGTCTTTATTCTCAGGGGAGGGGAGGGTTTCCTGGTCAAGTACTTTATGACTCACAGCACAGTATATTAGAAACTTTCTATGTATTCTTTAGGATTGAGAGATTGCCCTTGCAGCTCAGTAGGCAGCTCTCCTGTTTCTGGCCTACGAGGTCATAGCTTTAAGTCCCTGCTGAGGAAACTTAACAAGTTCCATCCATAAATAGAATGGCATTAGATGCTGCAACTCCAGCAAGGGTGGTGGCCTCTAGACAAGAAATTTTTATGTTTTTATCTGTTCTGATATGAAAAAGAAACTGGACATAGAGAAGCACAGAGTATTATGCTAAAGATGAATGACAAAGTAACTTTCCAAATATACTGTAATTTCAATTAGCCTGAGATCAACGAACTTCAATAATGGCTAGAGAAGACCGCAAGAAAAATAATTTTCCTTCTCAAGAAGTAATTAACTAAAATTACAGACTTCACAATATTTGAGACTGAAAAGAAACCTCCCAGGTACTATGCAATCAAAATTCAACTTGTGACATCAAGAGGCAACCTCGCTTAAAACAAACTTTAGAGTGTTTGATTAGTTACAAAATGTTTGAACAGTCACAGCTCTCATCCTTTCTGAAGAAGTATATGCTTGAAACACATTTATTTAATTATCAGGGATTAAAATTATACTACTCTGCAATGTATGAATTTTTGCTTCTAATATCCATACATTTGGGGGGGCTTATTCAATTCTCAGAACAATGATTACTTGTGAGAAATTTGAAAAAAAAGCCTATTTAAATCCTTACCTGAGTTTATTTGTGCTTCACACTGTAGTTACCTGGTCTCAGAATATGGATTAAAGCTCAGGTATCACTTTCACTCAGCCTAGCGATGTAATTTACTGTTCAATAAAGACAAAGGCTAACTCACTAGAGTGATGACAATTTTCCAGCACCTTTTCCACAGTCTGCACCACGTGCCCAGGAAAGCAAATTCACTCCTCTGCGGGAAACAAAGCGGCAAACAGCACACTGCAAACAGCTTTGAGGTACAAACCCACAAATTCTATCACTATGTGCATACCAAAAGGAAAGAAACGCCAGCAATAAAACAGAAGATGAGGGTGATTCCTAGCTCTCAAGCACATTAATATGATGTTCAAGAACCAAAGGTCTTGCAAAATTCTTCTGCAGTTGTTCAGCTTACAAGGTTATTGCCTTTCCTGCAATTATCTTCTTGCCTAAGAGAAAAATCTGATTAGTTAAAGGTTTTCTACAGTTGGACAAATTAAGCTAGTTGATCCTTCACTGACACTGATCTATCAAACAGCTGGTGTACAAAATGTCTCCCTCCCTCTTGCAGGTTTAGGTGTCATAGCAGTACTAGTTCAAACTGCATATGGGAAGATTCACAAGAACCCCACCTCGGTCCTTTAATTCCTCTATCAGCGTTTTGGGCAATAATGTACTACTATGCAAAGCACACACAAGATTCTTTTCTGCTTTTCAGATGCTTCTACAAAGTAAACTACATCAACAGAAAACTGGTTTTGAGCATCAGCCTTCATCCTAGGTCTCTTCTCATGCTATTGTACTGACGAGTATGCACATGAGAAAGACAACAGCCATTGCAACGCCTATTTTCACTTGTAATCTACTTCCACATTCATTCACATCCACTGTCTCTGCTGCTGGGTGTTGCACAAACGCTTACTCCAATCCTATGTGGTTATTCCTCAGGAAGACTTTTGAACAGATGTCTGTATGAACGTTTCTTCTCTCTACCAACACTATTTTTGCACAGAAAGTCTGCTGTGCTTCCATCCTTGGATCCAGCAAGAAAAATCCCACAGCACTAGACAGCACTAGCTCTCCAACATGGCTCAAAGCTAGTGCATGACACTAATGACAACTGCATTTCCCTGCAACAAATCTCATGTCGAGGCAGCACTTCTTGAAAAGTGGTCTTCCATGACATTATCTCTTCAAATCCCTTTTTTTTATTGGGCACTTTGTGAGTTTGGGTTTTTTTTTTTTGCCTCAAACTGAATTCTGTGCCCAAAGGAAAAAAAAAAAAGCTTTATTCAGACATGCTTCCTTATCACAGAATCTGCTGAGTTGGACAAGGCCCAGAAGGATCACTGAGTCCAACCCTTAGCCCTGCACAGGACCATCCCAAGAGTCACACCATTTTCATTCATTTGTATGAATCTCCATAAATATTGTCATTAGCCTCCCTTCCCTTTCAAGGCGGTGGGCTTAGTATCTCAATGCTGGGAAGTAAAATTCAAAGACAGGTAACACATGACCTAAGACAAATTACCCCTAGTAATTACCCTCTGTGACCTGATACTCTGAAACTGCAACACACAATGCAAAAATAGTCTTACTAATATAAACTATTCCACTTTGGATGATAACTTGGCTAAAAGAGCAGAATGCCATTTTCACAACTTTGTGATCACAAAAATCTCCTATGCAAAGCCTTTTTTCAGAATCAAAACACTCTACAATATTTTACAAAAAAAGAAACCAAACAAAAAACCCATGAACAAAACAAAAAAACCTAAGCATCAGGTTAATACACAGCCAATACCACTGCCACTTTAATTTGAAACCCTTCACAGATTCTGGATTTAATATTGAGAAGTCACTGAAGCCAACTAAAACTTTAGCTGAACTATGAGCCACTCCAAATATTTTATTAAACTTTAATTTAGTTACTCTAATGACAAATAAGAAGGAAGATAAGTCTCGACAGGAACGATCATCTACTCAATAGCATACAGCAATACATCCTGATTGTGTAACACCAGCAAGTTTAATATGTGCAAACTATTTTTAAATTTTGTTAGCTGAACACTGAAAGGTTTCTATTTGTAAATGCGTTAGCCTTTTTTAAAAGGTGGCAATTACATTTAGCAATATAAATAAAAAACAAAGCATCTTCAAAAAACTGAACCAAAATATGTCAAAGACAATAAATTTTTTGTAAAATAGCTATGTTTACCTCATTTCAAGGTGAATTTTGACACATTATAAAAATGAAAAAACAGCTTCAGATATTAGAAGCGACACAGCCAAGCTACAGCTGCATAAACAGAGCCACTGTGACCCCCCATTCACAGAATACACATGCCAAAGGAATGAGATGTAACTCATACATCGTTCAGTGAAATGCTAGGGCAGTGGAGTGTGGCTAAGTGATATCCTCATATGCCTCCTCTCTATAGCAGTCAGATTGCAGGACCAGCAATGTTTTCTTCTTAGAGAACAGCGAGGGAAAAACGCCTCAGCTATGTAAAAGCTACAGAATGATTAGCGTCTTTATATAGAAAATACACACATTTCAATACAAAGTCAAAAAAGATGATGTATCTTATTCAGCTGAATAACTTCGTTACCATGTCTTTGATTTTTACAGGCAAATCAAAAGGCTGGCAGTACTACTGCGAGTCACCATTAACCCACATGATGATAAAAAAAACCAGTCAACTTGATTTTAAATGCTGAGCAAATTTCAGTAAAAACATTGTCAAACTCAGTTTTGATTAGTGCTTATTTCAAACAAGAATAAACTACACTCAGTTGACGTGATTCATATCTATCGAAGCTTTAAATAATGACAACCCAATATAGAAGTTACCTAACACCCTGAAAGAGGCAGAACCAGGGGGTGTACTAAACATCTCCAGTTTTAACAGACATAAAACCGGAGTAAATGCAATTAAAGCTTTCTAGGAACCAATTCACATTGGTCACACCAGTCACTTCTGTTAAGATCGCAGGGGATGTTTACCGAGCTTCATGGTTCTTTCACTGTTATCACAAAGAACAAGATTTCATGGATTGTCAGTTACCAAACTCCCCATCCTGCTGCCAAAAGGCAGCTGCAGCTCCTCTGCTGTGAAGTCAGAGCACCTCCAGGCAGAACAGGAGCTTCCCACCCCTACCCTCCTGCACTGCCCCAGCACCGTGTCACCACAGGTGGCTCCCATGTCCCTCTGCGGGACTGGCACACCAGGTGATGGCATACAGGGGAGCTCCCAAGTTCTTCCACAAAAACCAATGTTGCCTGCCCTACTTCTAACATTGGCCATCCCACCCTGATTTTTTTTATTAGCTGAAAAGGAGCATTTGATAGCAGAGTACTTTTACAGACAAAGGTCTTCCTCATTCCTGTAACTTTGAAGAGAAAGACTGGATTTCATTAAAGAAACTAAAAATAAGAAAAAAATGTGGAACGTATTTTCTAAAAATCTAGGACTGCAGAATATCAGTGGGAAGAGAAACTCAAAAACATGGAAGAGCTCTGGCTGTTTAACATCCAGGACATTCAAAAACATGACAGAGGTATAGCAGGGACTAAATACTGACATCTACAATTATTTTCACTGAAGCATTGTTTAAGAGTAATTTGTAAATTTACACTTGTAACAAGGTTGCCATTTATAGTACGCCATACAAAGAAAGTAATTTTCTACAAGTACTTGTGACTGATCTGCCATAAAAGTTGAAAGGTGGTTAAAGCCATGAAACTTGGGAAGAAACACTACCAGAACCTTCAAACAGCCTGTCTTCTGTCATCACAAAAACATTGCTGCCTCAGTAGAAAACAGAATACATCTGAAATACAGAAAATAGGACTGTCAGAAATGTTCCAAATTAAACAGTGAAGCCTGGAAGGTGAACAAAGCTGTGACTACCTTAAAGCACATGTCAGTTACTATGGTACTATTGCTGTAGACATCACTATCCAGGACACACAATCATTTTAAAATTAAATTCCCCATTCACTCAGCCAATAAGTAAGTATATCTGTCTGAGGTTTTGATAATTGAATTTGGCCAAAGGTAAATTCTCTCCCTACCCCTAAGAAACTGGGATAACATCTGAAATTTTTCTTTTTAAGGGTATGGAGATCAAAATGGTTTAGTTTAAACACCGGTAAATAATTTTCATTTTGTGAGCATTAATATAAATAAAATGTACAAGAAGTATCAAAATGCTAGAATGGATTGCTCTATTCTGTATAAGAAAACTTAACCACCTTGTTTGCACAGCTAAGAGAATCTGCTTCATACTGTCACTAATCATGTACAAAAACACAGTAGTGCTCAACAAACTTGCCTCTCCTTTGACTCGTCCTATTCCCCTACCACATGCTCTCCTCACAGTTGCCTGTTTCTTTGCATATATTAAAATTTACATTAGACTTAAAAACAATGTTTTTATTGATTCAATGAATACCGTGTCTGTCAGGGAAGATTACAGTCTACCAAGGGTATGGAAATTTGAAAGCTGAAAATACACAGCTTTTCAAGGTGGGAGTACTCTCTTTTCTTAAATGAAGTAAAGAAAGTAGAGAATTAGCCACAAGGAAACCATTTTCATTTCTCCTCAGCTTTATGACATATAAGAAACAGTTTGGGTAGACACCACACAGAACTTCCACAGTTCCAACAACAACATAATTATAATTACTTTGAAAGTACTGCAGCTCACCTGTGTGCCCTGTGGTGGATAAACTGATAGGCAAAAGCCTTCTTCAAAAGCCATCTCATAACATATAGAGGCAGCAACAGGGTATTCTGCTATGGCAGCTAAATACCCACAAATAAACCTTATGTCCTAAAGAAAACACAGTTCAACACATCCTCAATGAACAAAGAAAACAGGATCAAAACCTTTAATCTAGGACTATAAAACACCTTTGGGTGAGATACTCAAAGCTTGGCTCATACTCAACAAAAGCTCTCCACTCCTAGCAAGCCACTTCCTTGCCCACCATTACTTTAATTAATACAACGTGAGTTAATTCTCAAACTCTTTCTGCAAAAACACCAACTGAAGAAAGCTAAGTCAAACAAGCCTTTCTTCAATATACTCAGGCGTGCAGACCTTGAAGTTTACAGCACAAATCCCACAATGACCTGTGCCTGACCTTCTGCCTGACATTCATCAATAAGAAAAAGACCAATTCTCAAAAGGACTCTTGCTTCCCATGCCAGCCATCACCATGGGCAGCAGCAGTGCACACCACAACAGCATAAAGACAGGGAGCAACAGTTTCAGTACTCAAAGGTGAAGATTTGTTCCAGATCTGACCAAAACCTTAGAGAAAACAAACACTAAATTTTTCATGCTTGGAAAATACAGAGTCCCCAGACCACTTCCCAGTACAGCTCTTCTTATGAAGATTTTATCATTCTCATCTTCTCCTCATTTTCAGCAACACCTTCTCTCCAGCTTGCTGGCATACAAGCCTCACCTTCCAGACCATTGCCTATTCCCCTTTGAAGAGGAGCAGCCTGTCTGGGTTCCACTTAAGTCAGTTCCTCCGTGGCTGCAGAGGTTCACTGTTCAGTGCCCACCCGCCAGGCTGAAAACTCACAGCTTGTTTTCACGTTGCCATTAACATGTACATTAACAACTTGGACCAAACCCTGGTAAAAGGTGACACAGGAGCTTCATCCTCTCAGGACCTGGAAAGTTTAAGGATTTACAAAAGCAGTTTAGGTAACTTCTGTGATCTGACAGAAACCATGCAAGCTCCAGACATGACACAGACTCATTGGAAAGAATTTTGACACGTGGATGGGTGTAAAAACATTACAGCATATAAAAAATATTATACATTTTTATAATACTTTAGCATGGCATGTTGAAAACTTCAGTGAGTTACAGGCTTTAACTAGAGTAGATTTTTTTTTAAAAAATTATTTACCAGAGTGCTATTACTAATTTTTAGTACCAAATCTTCATTAATTTAGTATTCTGAGGAAAGCAGAACTACTTTGCATTTTACAGGGGGTAACAAAAAATTATTTTACATTGCTCAAGCACAAAATTTTGCATTAGCTTTATTATTATTATTATTATCATCTCTAAGTAGTATTTTGAAAGAGCTTTGTGTTTAGCAGGCAATCAACACCCACAATTGTCTCATTCCTCTTGCAATCCCCAATGAAAAATACAAATGGTATTTTCCCTTATAATAGTTACCTGAAACAAATACTTAGGATTATTCAATAAATAGATTAAAAAGCATCCTCTCACCTGGCTATTGTATCAATCTGTTGCTCAGCAAGCATTTATGGTACAAGTATCAAAACAGAGTAAGTATAAAAAGTTTATCACATATGGCAAAACAGTATCAATCCCAGGACAGCAATGGATTTGGGGAAACTCACCTCTAATTCCACATTTTTCTAGTGTTAGTGGGGAAATAGTTCTTGGGTAGTTACAAATATTTAAAATACACTGATGTATTACTATATTAGTATTGATTTTGTTTTAGAAACACCCTGCCCACAGAATTTTTTGCTCCAATCACCAAATAAAAAGTATTTGTTTTGTTTATTTTGTTTTGCAAACCAACATACACTTTCAAGGAGATTTTAAGCACCAAGGTTGTAAATGCTATTAATATGACTGAAGGCCAGTCCTGCATTGTGGTAATAAGTGACTAAAGGGAATCAAAATCCTTGGTCTAACTGAGAAATGTTCAGAATTCACACGGAGGAAGAGGTGTAAGGGGGAGGCTGTTCAAGACTCAATATAAGTCACACAGACATCAAGGAAAGGAAAGAAATGAGGCTTGCCTGGTGAGAAACAGAACCTGAGTCTCTATTAACCCCATATTTTCATTTTCTACTTCCATTTCATCCTTTTATTATCACATTCCATTCCTCCTTTACGAAACTAAACAAATAACTGCCCTGCACTGCTGGCAAAAGACAATAACAAACCATTGTTGCAGATTTCAAAAAAAGCAGTTCCTTAAGTCTTCAGTACAATGCTAATGAAGAAAGGCATACGTTATATAGCAGAGGATGAGAACTGTCTTGTTGGAAAAAACCAAAACCTGATGACTTTGAATTGAATGATAAAGGTAAGAATTATAATGGCAATTTGCTCCAGTGATTCATTAGAGTACAAAAATGCTGTCCTTGAGCTAGAGAAAATGCATAAATAAGTTTACATACGCATCAGATGAAAGATCCCATCACAGGCATTAATATGAGACAAGAAGGAATTTCCTAAGCCTTGTCCAGTGTGGGCTCCTTTCACAAGGCCAGCAATATCCACCACATTCAGAAAGGCTGGAATTTTGCTGAAACATAAAAGTTAAAAGTTCCATTACTGAAGCACATTAGCACAAACTTTCACCACAAAAACAAATTCAGAACATGAAAATCTGTAACAATCCAGAACAAGTTAAACAACACAGTATGGAATCCATAAGACAAAATTCCTCCCTTCCCATGTAAAACACCCATTCTCTAATTTCACTGTAAACGTTTATGTAAAATTAAGTAATCTAGTCTTGAAGTGTGGAATTATACAGACAACTATACAATAATCAACCAGGCCTGGAATGGGAGGCATAAAGTCTGTCATGCGTAATGCAGTTTTCACAGCTCCAAAGGGATGAGACACACAAACAGTCACTGCATTCTGCTGTCACACACCTCTAAGGTTACCATTCAGTTCAGTATGTTACACAACTTTTTCAGAAGGCAACAGCATTCTTTTAATGTAGCGGGGCTTAAAACTAGCAGTGATCAGAATTATGCAAACAATTTGAAAGGAAGCAGAAAACAAGTTACGAGATGAAGCTGGTGTTATAATGTAAACAGCTGCAATGTTTTCTGCCATAGTGAACAGCAAAGGGTTAAGCAGACATGACCACGTAACATTTTATACAGCAACAACAGCACAGTCATGAAGTTCAAATTAGCTGACAAAAAAATGGAAAAATACTTTTAAAGTTATGGGAAATGCATATAGAAATTTATAAACTGCAAACTCTTTATCCCCTGCAAATTCTCAAGTTGTTTTAAAGTGAGCAAATACCTTAACAGGCATTAGTCTTTTCATGTATACTCTAAGCCAAATCACTTCTCAAAATTCATCCCAGTCAGGGGAAAAAAAAAAAAAAACAACAAAAACCCACTAAAACTTTGTGATAAGGTGTTAAGTAAAAGCAACTTCACATGGTCTATGCAAATGACACCATCATAAACAGATGCAAAGGGTGTGACTTGTATTCTCAAGTCTGCGTGAGTGTATGGCGCCAATTTCTAAAGCAGCCTTACGATGAGTGTTCTTCAATGGGATATTCAAATCTAAAGATATAGATTCTGTGGTCTGCCTTAAGATCTCTTTTCCAAAGACCTACCTTTGCAGTGCTGCTCACAGACAGAAGCAACCACTAAGGTGGCAATGAGGGCTAGGGATGACCTAGCCAGTAACCTCCTAAACCGCCCTATACAGAAACCTCTGAGCAGCATTACACTTCTGAAGTCTTCATTGTCCACAGCCCAAACCGAGCTTTATTTTTTTTAGTGTGACAACTTGCTGATAAACACATTTGTTTTTTCAAATATCGAAATATTTGACACCATGACTGCTGTCAATTCTGTAACAGCAGGAAACTCCAATGGCATCAGAAAACCACCCTTCTCTTTTTATCCCAGTGCCTGGTAAGGTAGCTATGGCCCACACAGAAAGAAATGCAGTTATGGAAATCTTTGGATCACAGTCTCTGCTTAGAGCAATGCACTTAGGTAGGAGAAAAAAAACACATTTCCAACTTTATTTTTTCCTTTGTGCTATCCCACTTCCATTTGGCGGCAAAGAGCACAACACATGGTTTAATATCAGCAGATGCACTTCCTAACTTCAAACTAACTCCCTAATTTGGGAAGAGATGATCCACTAGAGACTGTCTTAGTATGGAATACCAATTATTTCTGGAAGAGTGGTGACCTAGAAGTTTTGTTTTCAATCTTGCTCTAACACTATCCAAGAAAAATTATTTCTTCCAAGTAAAATAATTTCACAATACAAGATCTGGACAAAATCTTTTTGGTTTTTTTTTTACCAAGATGAAGTTCAAAGTATCACTAAGCCTGTCAGGGTGAAAAATTATGAACTTAATGACATGTTTCATGTCATTAATATCTTCGCAATGTGCTTAGAAAGCAGCATGAATATAACACAATACCCAGAAAGGTGATTTTGAAAAAATCCACAAGAAAATATTTACAACATAGTACAAGTTACTTAAATACAGGTACACATTATGTTGACTTTTAGCTTTAAACTTCACTAGGCCCATGAAAAGAAGGGCCTGTCCTTGGGAAGGCAGATGTTATGTGCTGCATGTTAATGCTGTGGAATGCAGTAGGAAAAAAAAACGTGAATGTAAGAACATTTTGAAGTAAACCAATTTTGCAAATTTCTCTGTTTTGTCCCACTATGGTGTTCTTAGCAGACTACCTTTTTTTTTCCTTTTCTTTTTTTTTTTTTTTTTTTTTTTTTACTACGGGTACACAAACTCAGAAACAGCAAATCCTTATTTAAGGGCACTATCAAGGGTAACTCACATTCTGAAGACAGCAGCCAGTAACTATTAATGCATGAACCCAGTAACTCCTTTAGCCTGACACAAAGGCAGAGCTAACATACTTCAGAAGAAACAGCAGCAACTTCCCAGTCAGAATTGTCAGAACTCCTTGCTTTTTGACATGTAACTCCAAAATAAGACATAAAAACGCCACTCTTTAAAGGACTTCTCCATTGTCATTTTAAACTCCGTTTTAAGAAAAACAAAGGTGGTGCTAGAAATGTTGTATGCTCCCCTCTCACCTTTCTGGAAGGATTAACTTCCTGACCAGCCATCAGAACAATTCACACTTTCACTACAAAGATGCCACGTTAGAGCAAGACAGAGACCTTCATATGCAGATGGCCACTCTATCAGCAGATTCAAGCTCATTTGCTAGACAATGGAAAGAAAACCCCAGCACGTTGATTTCACAGTTGACTATTACAAGCAAGACACCTTTGAAGTATCCGGGTTTCCAGAAGGCTTTCTCACCTTCATTTCGGGTACCACAAAGCCAACATTCCAAGCAAATTAAAACACTGGTAGTCCTTTTCCCAGGTCTAAATCGCTGTTGCATCATAAAAAGATCAATACAAAGAAAAGCAGACAAAGGCATAAGCTAGTCACACTTGCCTGGAGGACAAAGAGTAATTGTGAAACTAAATACACAGAAAACACTGCACAGAATGGCGGGAAAGTACCATATAGCTCAAATATGGTTTATGAAAGACCTAACTGGATTGTTCTAATTTTTTTCCTCCTTCTCTAAACAAATTAATTTCCATTTCTTAAGATTCGTTAGTCAGCATTAGCATAATGTCACTGAGCTTCAAATGCTCATCAGGAACAGGTGGCATCAACTGATCATTTGTACAAATCAGTGCAACACCAATCTACCATAAAGCATGTCACAGGAATTTATAATATGAAATAGAATATCGCCCCAGAAGTATCTCTATACTTTAACCACAGGTATAATCCTTGAGCAAGGATTTTTCACCTCACTTAGAAAGGCAGCACCAGTGGGTTTGTGTTAGTGCACTGCCTTCACTGTATGAGCAACTGTGCAGTAAAGAGCACAAGATTCACTGGGCCAGACAAATTACAGTTTTGTAGTTCAGTGGTTAGTTAGGGTATTTATTCAGGAATAAGAGGCTTATACATCCATAGGGTTACACACTTTACAGGGGATGAGGCCTATTTTTCACCAACTTTGATTCACATTTCACTTCAAGCCTCAGTCCAAGCCAGTTATTTAAACAGGCAAAAGGAGGTTTCTTACATGGCCTGTTTGTCCAGTACAAACAGTTCTAAATGGTACGATGCAACGAGTTACCTTTTCATTTCTCAAATGCATACACATATGGTAGCTCTAATTGTGCATTTTTCTCCCCAAAATTCAAGGGGAAGAAAAGAAGCATATATTTATTTCTTCAGTTTCCACAAGTAATTGCTTTGTTGAGAAAACTTGCAGCCAGCACGCAGCTGTAGCTTCACCTCCGATGGAAACAGCATAACCAAAATACTGTTTCTCTTCCCAGATTCTTCAGAGTTTCCACAATCTCTTTCTCCAGTGAAAACAAAACCCTATTGGTTTCTCTGCAGCATTTACTATGGTTTATTTAAATCTCACATCCACCATGAGATCCTGGAAAACCACACGACAGCTTAAAGTAAATTCAAAATGCACCAGTTTTCCAGTAAGTCTACATGATAATATTCAACACACACTTTATACTGATTTTTTTTAGTAGTTCAAGAAATTTCTCTCAACTCCAATTCTCCCTGATCCAATAGGCCCCACACACCAAAAAGGCCACATTCTTCAGTACTAAGGTATAATGCCCAGCTCCCCTTTCTCTTTGGTAAAGCCAAATGTGCTGTTCATCTCCTGGTTCCAGCACAAGCTCTCCTGCCTTTGAAAGCATCTATGTCAAATCTGTCAGAAAAGAGAAATTATTCTTTCCTGAAAATTCATACAACTCAAGTAGGAGTCAACTGTTAAGAGTTCACACATGACTCAAAGCAGAAGTAGCAACATAGAAGCAGAAAACACGTATATTGTGACAACCTCTTAGAGAGCCATTCAACTTCCAGTATGTCCTCACTGCTATTTTTGGCTCATTTCCAAACAGAAATGAACAACTCTCAGCCCCTCCCTCTTCTAGGAGACTGTACTCCCTATTACAGCTTCTGCAATCAATCTTGCAAGCAGTTTTGACCAATACAAGCAAAATCCCTCACGGGGCAGTTAAAAGAATCTGCTTCTGAAGAACTAGGTACTGCAGACGAACCCTGGTCATTTCTATGCAAGACGGATTTCATTAATACCATTTTATCTATGGTACTGACAAACAAGACTTGAACCTAATGGCACATGAACCGGAAGTGAAAAATCTGCTAATTAAATTGCACTGATATGAATTACTAAAAGGTAAGAGATTCAATGTGGATTATGACACATACTCCACATCCTGTATATATCAAACACCTGCATTCTCAAACTATTCAGTAAGTTATTACACCAACAAAATACAACCAATGAACGAGACATAAAAGATGGTTCAGGTCACCAACTTAAGGTCTTTCATTCACTGCTGGTAACTTTGCCACGTTAGAACATGCATCACAGCCCAGCTGATTTACACAGGCTCAGAATCAACAGAAGAGCAGGCAAATTCAGCGACACCAAAGGAAGGACAACATTAAAAACTGGGTATGATTGCCAACTTTCAGTGGTTTTCCGTTAAAAAAAGGATTCTCTCACAGATGCTGATGTGTTAAGAGTTACATCCAGCTAAGTTATTGGTGTCTCACTCTGGAATTACAGGTGGTTTCCATTTACATAAATGCTCTTCTTAAATCTAGATTAAGTTCCACATGATGTCACTCAAAAAGTCCCACTGCTCATCTGGTTTCTACACAGTGCTTTCAAGAAACTGATTACATAATTTTGACTTTAAAACTTCATCAAGTACTCAGGTATGCTATCCTACAATGATAGTCCCATCCTACAGTGAGCGCAAGGGAACTTTTATTCTATACTGCAGAGGACTTTCAGGACCTAGACAGCACTTGGAGGTTACTCATATTTAGTCCAGTAACTACCACTTCAGCACTAAATATCTGAATGCATGAATTTTATCAGTCTGTGCACCAGAACAAACCAAAGCAATCTGCTGACAAAAAGGACAGAAATCCTCAAGTATAACAGACAGTGTTAGAGTTGAAGAGGGGTGGTTGCAATTTACGTATTATCCTCCTTTGAGATAACCAGGATTGCTTTAAAATTTAAGTTTGAAAAGCAGATCCCAGATAGATGAAAAACAGACTAAGTGAAATAACAACGTTTGTGGTTGCAATAAGCTTTGTGTTTTTTGAACATATGTGCAAGGCAACTCACCCCCTTACAGGTGCAAACAAGGAATGGAACAAATACTGACAGTTTTAAAGCAGTTTGGTTCATCCTTTCTCACTTTACTCATTCCTGCTTATAATCTCATTTGAGTTTGACCAAGGGAGGAAGTAGAAACATAAACTTTAAAATCACTATTTTTACTAATGTTTTCACACAGGTTGATTACTATCAGCCAATACAGTCCCCTCAGTTGTAACTATTTAGAGTCAGGCTGTAGGTTAGTTAACTTAGGCTTACAGTGCTTCTTCCTGAGTATTTCTTTTGGTTAATCTTGTAGGTTAAGGTAAGGAAGAAAGAATGCAAATAATTGCAGTGAGATTATTTGGAGTACAAAATAAAGAGGAAATTGCAGTCTCCTTCACCCTCTTCATCAGAGGCTTCAATCAAATGTCCCCCGAGGCAAATCTCCTGGTCAGGCACAGCATGCTACAGCTGTTGGCTGGACCGTACAGGCTGAGCCAGTGGGCACGTATAGTCAGAGGCCTTCAAGATATTTGTGAGTTATGGCACAAATCACTTGTTGAAATTACATATACCTACACTAAAGACATTTCTAGGTTTAAGGTGATTAAGCAGCATCTTAATGAAATTTAGAACAAGAAATGCAAGAAAATAGCTTCATTAAAGCCTTCATTAAGTAACTAAAATTTCTTTAGATGTGCTACACACACCGTTCTTTTCTTGTGTGAGAAACCCATCACTTTTAAACACACAATGTCCCATAAAATATTAACTGCAGATAACAGATCAAGTGTTTAAGACATCCATGTCATAATTTTCATTGCAGGACCTATTTGTTGAGATAAAAAACATCTCTTTTCCATTCTAGAATTAACAAACCTCATCCTCTGCTACCTACTTAGGATTCATGGCAGGGGGGCAGAGAATACACCTTTCTGCTTTAGTTTCTGCTGAAGTGAATCAGTCTAAAGAAAATACTTTCTTTCCAATTACTAAACTGGAACTAATCCAATCATTAGTCTGTCAAACTCTGCCTGAAAATACCTGTGTTGGGGGAACAGGGGTAGGAGGACAACAAAATAAAAAGCAAGTCTCCTTTCTGAGAAAGCTACATGTGGGCACAAGGTAACAAATACAAGTTTTCACTGATTATTGCATTAAATACAAGTAATTCAAACAAATAAGTACTTTAAATATATACATTAAGTTAGTAACATAGTATAAACAAAGTTCTTAACATAACAGGCATTCAGAATTGGTTTTAACATACTAAGATTTCTTTAATATTCACAATTTTATTCACACCAAAAAGCAAGCAATAGATAACATTAAAGCTCAAAGAAATTTGCTCATCTGTATTATTTGGCAATGACATAGCATTTTTTACTGGAAGATCCTGAAGCCCACTTTCTGCGTGCAGTCTATATCACTGAACTTATTTATTGTCTACAGTCATATACATCCCACTGCTGCAGGAAAAGAAAAAAAAGCACAGGCTATAAGTTCTGGCAGTGTACCTTAATCGATTAGGTACAGATTTACCTGTATGGAACAGTCTCTAAATTGTTGCCTACAGGACTTCATTTACAAACATTTACGTTTCCAGTTAAGTAATACCAGTCACCTTTCAATATGGGCTAGCAAGTAGCACACCAGTCCCAAACAGGCTGATTCTCTCTTCTTTTGGAGAGAGGAATGGATCTTCAACCAACAAACAGTACCTGAGGAGTCTAACTCTTCCTCTGATAGCAGAACAGCCACTAGCTCACACCACATATCTTTGGCAATAGTCAGTCTCGCCGCAGCGGCAATCTCAGTTCAGTGGGACAGCCAGCAGCTGCCAGCCCTGCCCTGTCCTGCTCTTCCCTCCCCTGCCTCACAGCAGGCACCAACACAAGATCACTTTGGCCTGTCATATATTTTAGTTAAGCCAAAGTCACCCCCTTTTTTTTCCCCCCACTTCCCAACAATGTCTACAGTTTTGTGAAGACTAAGAGTAACATATGGGAAATAAAAACCTGAATGCTTTAGATTTTGAAAGACAAAATCTTGAGGCTAGACAAGAGTCTAATTTAAAGAGAATTCACTGTTTATAAAACATTCTGCGTGCACAGATGGATTACATCTACTAATCCAAACAAGTACAAAATTAACATAGAACGTATTACATAAAGATGAAGAACAAAATCAAGACTATACAGAGAAATTAAGACATTTAAATTACAATTCAGTAGCATATCTTTGTGACTACAGCCTTCTTTTCCTGACTTAGTCTTAGGCAGACAAGCACAAACAGCCCAGTAAGTTACCTCAGGCTACTGTGCTACTGAATTATCACTATCACTGCTTCATTACTGTCACAGTGAAATCCTATAAAACCACATAAGCAGCGTAAGTGAACTCTGGAGCTGTAACTATCCACTAATGCTCACATTCATTGACTACAGGTAACAAATACTGTCTTTAAATAAGAAGTCAAAAGAGCACTCAAATGAAAGCTGATTATCCAGCTCATTATCAAATAAATACAGATTCAGCAAATATACTATTTTCATCAGTATTTAAGAGTGATGAGAGAGGGGGAGAAAGAGCAAGGGAAGGAATTTGCAAGTCTGAGAACACACATGTAGGTATTTACAATCTTGCCACTCCTTGTAAGGATGGATGGCCAAAGGTAGGTGAGGGGAGAGGTAATCATCTCTTTGTTACTTCAACTATTAATTGAAAAGTAGCCATTCATAGTTAAGTGAGAAGAAAAAGAGTGGCCAAAACAGCACTAATACTATAATTTGGAAGAAGTTGTCAACAAAACTTAAAGACCACATCATTATCTCTGCCCAATAAATAGACTGAAAGTTTTGTGTCTATTTCAGCAGTTTTGTTGTTATGATCCATGCAGTAACAAGTACAACTAATATTGACTTAAGCAGGAAAAACAAGACAACATGTCAGAACAATTCACCTGAACAAACAGCATTGTATTAATGCAGTATCTAAAAAGTGGACAGTAATTACAGACAGAAGCAGCCTATTTGGATCAGCAAATGGATTTTTTAATAGCAACTAATCTATCTTTTTTTAATTGTGGGTGTGATCTGTCTCTAAAACTGAGGCCCAAGAGCTGAACAAAAGCACAGACATGCATGCTGGTTTACCCTAAGGTTTAGGTACAATCACTTTATTCAAGATACCTCTGCAAGTAACTGCAAACCGAAATTAACGAGCTGCAAGTCCTTATTTAATTATCTGTTTTCTGAGAGAACCTTAAATTTTGCTGCTCAAGAAAAAAACTCACACTGAATATATGAAGCAGATTACAGAAACAGTCAATTGCAGAAACCATTGATGTGACAAAACTAATACACTCCTAGAATAATGAAACAATTAGAAGAGATAGCCCTGAATATACCAAGTAACAAGCAGCAGAACCTATAAAAAGAAGAGAAAAGTCACAGGCAAAAAAGGCTGCCCAGAAAGCTTGCTGCCAAATTACTTTAGAGGATGCAGGGATGTTGACAGGTATTGGCTACGCACACCATACACAACATTCTCTATGATTCAAAATACAGGGTGGAAATCTCAGAAATTATTAGCCTCATGACACATTAGGCATGGCCACTATGGTTCATTTTCCAAACCTCTTCAGAAGATCCTCCAAGTCACCTGGGAGCAACCAGCTTCAAGGACAGGAACACCAAGTGCCAAACGGTGCTGAGCAATGATTAGCAGCTCCTACATTTATCGTTCTCACTCAACAAAAGTCATACCGAGGGCGTGGGGAAGATAGAATCTAGGTACACACATAATTTCACACTCTAAAACAGATGTCAGTAAAAACTTAAAGATATTGCATTAAACTTTTAGGAAAACTTTTAGTTCAGTAACGCTATTTCAGATGCTTAACGGAAGAAAAGTATTAAGAATTTGAGTTACCTTGGAGGTTTGTGATACTGGCATAGGAAGTCAAATCTGTCATCCGGCACAGGTACTCGACTCTCATTTGGATCAATAGTACAGAAAGGGAAATTTTCTGCTGCTGCTTGACTCTTTGTTAGCACATTGAAAAATGTTGATTTCCTATAAATGAAATACATTCTTGAAGAAGTTCAATTGAGAAGCTTTTAAAAGGACTGGATAAAGACACATCTTATTCCAATCCAAAAGCAATACTGAGCTTTCCCTTTACTTCAGTGAGTGACCATACCCCTGACTCCAGTGGAAGACACTCTTAAATATGTATCTGGAGCGTCCCATTGAAACCCAATGATGTTTACCTCTCTTCTCTACCCTTCAAAATTTCCCGAAGTAACTATATTGCACAGGCCAGTTAGCAAAAAAAACCCTAAGTCAAAAGCAATGCACAGCCCTACTGGCCACTTCTCATTTTCCTCAAGTATAAAGTTAGACATCCATAAGGACGCTCAAAATTAATTGTTGAACCAGTTTTTCATGACTCACCGGCTCTTTCCACAAGTGTATTGTTTCTTCAGATTTATTTATATAGTAACACCATTTCAGTATCGAAGCAATAAAAGTCAACAATCAAAAGAGAAAAAAGAGGGACAGACAGCAAACCACACCAGTTAATCAACTACAAGTAATCTTTTGTGCATATGAAGATACAGTTCTACTGTACCAAACCTTTTTCATCCTTTTTAAACATCAATAGAAAAGCCTGCAAGTGCTCTGTCAGGGGAAAAAAAAAGGACACTTTCCCTTAAGCCAATTAGCAGATGACTTTGTTAACTGGTAGTTATTATACCAAAAGAGAGCAATTTTTGAGTTATTGCTAAGAGAAAGTTCTTTACCAACTCCCAAATCTTCTACCATAAATATTCAGATTGTTGTGGGTTTTTTTGGTTTGTTCTTTTATTTTTTTGTTTCACATAACTTCTCAGTCACTGGAAAGAAAAAAGAAAAGCTGAGAGCTGCCCTGCATATGACCAACATGCTCAAAAGTCACTAACAATTTTCTTTGAAAGTTATATCATAATATAACTACAAATGCTATTTATCCCCATTGACACACTGCACAATGTTACTGCTAATTATTTCCTTTATGGAGTGCATCTTATCTACACCCTGAAAATAAAATAAATTACAATGAATAGACAGGAAAGCAATGCTTACAGCTTCAAGACATGCACAAAGGCTTTTCCTCTAATTTTTTAAAGATTTAAAGTTTGAGAATGCTGAGAACTTCTCTTAGTAAATATGATACATGAATACTAAAAATTACATACTTACATTCTCCAAGTAATCAATTCATCATCCTTTTCAAGTGTAGCTCCTCTGAGGAGCCATAACAACTAGGGATGAGAAGTCTGACAGAAACCAACAACTCACCTTCAATCACCTCTCCCAAATCGTCACTTACACAAATTGTTTCATTACGAACTTGGAAGAAGTTTCAAGAACAGAAGTCCTCTTCCCTGTTAATGTCACTTATGGAATAATTAATCCCTTCCTGAGCACATCATCCCAGCATATTACAGGAATTTGCGTGCACGTGTGCCTATGTATTTGCACGGAAACATACATTACACATACACAACAGTAGAAATAAACAAATGCAAAGGACAGTGTTTTACAGGACTCAGCAGCTGCTAAGACTTGCCCTTTCTTCGAATCCTTGACTCTTATCTTGTCCAGACTTGCGCACACCTGCCTCTCGTTTCGATGGCCCCACCTGCAGCAGCTCCAGCTGAGGGCAGGGGGACCCAGCCCG